>QRFJ01000189.1:1087367-1122388 GCA_006176705.1 Cocos nucifera
AAGAAAGAAGGTTCTTCCAAAAAATTCTAAGAGAAGCTTTCTTCTCTTCTCCTTCTCTCTCATTTAGGATATGATCAATCATGTCTGAAAAAGAATATCATGCCCCAACAACTTGGAGCAACTTATGCTCTACCACCTATTTCTCTCTCTCTCAGATTTTTATCACATAAAAATATAAAAAATAAATATGAGAAAAAAATACATAAAACGAAAAATAATAGAGAAGACGAATCTTCTTTTATCTTGTCTTCTCAGAACATCAAACCTTTTCATGTCTTAGTTGAAGGCTCTTCTCCAAGAATCTTTGGCACTACAAATCCACCCCACACCTTCTCCTCCTTTTTCTCTAATTTTTTATGATTTTTTGGGCTGTATCACGTTCTCTGAACCATCTGATAGGGGGCGGCCTCAATTTAAGACCAAGACTAGGTCAAAGTCCATCTTAGAAGGAGTCTCATGGGGCATCAACTCTTGGATGCCCCTCTCCTTAATTTTTGGTGTGTAACCATTGTATTCCTCATGCACAAAACAAGGGAAGAAAGGGTGAAATAATAGCATGGCATGGAAAAGTGGGAGGCATAAGAGGGGGGAAGAGTTTAGGTCAAGGAGGGCTCTTCCAAGTAGAAAACAAATCCTAACTTCCTTCTAGTTTTGACCAAGTCAAAACAAATTCCAAAAAATCAGATTTATGGGACATGGAGAAGTCTCTTAGGCATGGGAAAGCTCATGTAAACATCTAGAATTAATAAGTGGGCGTTGGCTTTATTACGTGCAAGAGAAAGAGAGAGAGAGTCCCAATCCAACTGGGACTCCTCTTATTTGACTAGGTCAAAATAGGTTTGAACCAAATTTAAATTCTATTTAAACTAGATTAAATGCAATCTAATTAAGAGTGATCCTAGTCTAACTAGGACCCTAATTAAATCAGATTAAATCAAGATTTAAATCTTATTTAAATCCTAAATCAATTAGGTGCACCTAAGTCCTAGTCAAATAAGAAATTATTCTTTCTTGCAATTGACTTATCCAATAAACCAACTAGACTTAATCTAATTAAGTTCAAACTAATTCTAATTGAATCTAATTCAATTAGACTTGATCTCAGTCTGATTGCTCAATCAACTTGAGCCAATTAGCAATCCAATTGCTAATCGATCCTTCCATAATACTTGCATTAGGTCAAACACTAATCGTATTGATGGATTGATTTTAGAGAGATTCTCAATCATCGATTAACTATCTGATTGGATTACAAGCTCTAATGTATGTGACCCCATAGGTTCAAACCGAAGTCAATAGCACTAGAACCAATTTTTGTACCAATCAAAGTTACCATCAAGCAATGATTTTTGACGTCCGGTTAGGTCGAATGTATGCAAAGCAACATTCTTAGAACCCTAGCCCATTGTTACTATATAATTCATCTCTTTGATCAATAATGCTTAAGATGACTTTGCATATCCTATCAAATACTTATATAAGTCATCCTATCATGTCTCAAAATTTTGCAAATCCCGTGACACCTTACGAGGATTATCTAGGCCTAGATTTTGCTAAATTGAAACACAATGAGATATTTTCTTCCTGAAGCTAATCAAGAGTGATCAATCCCATCTTGACTCACACACCAACTTCATAAGTACTTAATTGTATCCAAAAATATTTCAAATCTATATTAAAAATACTGGCAGTCTGACACCAAAGTATAGTGAGTTGCTTGCAAGTCACCATGGTGATCTTAGATCGAAGGGACACTTATATCCATTCGCCTTAGCTAGCTACTCTTGACAGTAGAGTACACATTAATCACGTTCAATGTAGATCGAATTTCAACTTATGCCCTAATGTCATATTAGAGCACGAAAGGTGAGCTAGCATGTCTGATTTATGAAAAAAAAAATATTCAATCTAAAAAGTTGATGCATTGAAGGAGTTTTAGCTTTATGGGGCATTGATGTTTTCTTCATTAAAATCATCCATACAGAAGGGATATATGCTCTTCGATGGCACTATTGAAGAAGGTGAGGTATCTTATCGAATATCTGGGAGTGAGGTATTAAGAGAGTTAGATGGTCTTAATGTTGAATTTAAAAAAAATGATCCGATTGATGGTAAGAAGAGGAAGCATCGATCAAAGATAGATGACACATACTTTAATTGGAGGAAAAAAAGCATCTTCTTTGATTTGCTATATTGGGAGACAAACTTATTGCACCACTGCTTAGATGTAATGTACACTGAAAAGAATGTGTGCGAGCTCCTATTAGCAATAATCTTGAACATTAAGGATAAGACTAAGGATAACTTAAATTTTTGATTTAATTTGAAAGAATATGGCATTAGAAGATCACTCCATCTGGAGTCGGTAGGCAAAGAATAGTAGAGGCTCCCTCATGCATGCTATGTTATGAATACCTCCAAACGGTCCACATTTCATGTATTAGAGAACGTAAAAATTTTAGATGGATACTTAAGTAACATATCAAAGCATGTGAATAGTAAGGATGTCAACTTGAGAGATTGAAGACTCATGATTATCATGTGTTGATGCAAGAGTTGATCCCAATAGCTATTCGCCACATATTGCCAAAAAATATCAGAATGATTGTTATTCATCTTTGCAATTTTTATTGAGATATTGTTCGAAGAGGTTGTTTAAGAAAGATGTGAAGAAAATGAAGACAAGAGCAGTGACTATATTATATGATCTAAAAAAGATATGTCCATCATTTTTCATAATTATGATGCATCTCACTATGCACCATGTGGGGGATGTTGCATTTAAAGGCTCAATATTCTACTCATGGATGTACCCCACTGAGAGAATATTCAAACACTAAAATCTTATGTAAGAAATATGAATCATCTGAAGGGATCCATAGTAGAAGATCATTTGGATCAAGAATGTATGAATTTTTGTATCATATACTTAAACAAGCTCAAGACATGTCATAACCGACTAATGAAAAATTAGGATGATCAGTATAAGCCAATTGAGTTTACATTTGAGTCTATTTCACAGTCAAGTGGACTTTCCACTTCATACCATTTTACTGATTTGAGCATTGAAAAAAGGGATAAGGTACACCGCTATGTACTCTTTAACTATGATGTCATTGAACCGTATATAAGGTGAGTCATTCAATTTTATTTATTTCATAATACTTAGAAAAAAATATCCTATTACACCTAAATTTATTCTTTGTGCATGCAACAAATATAATGAGGTTATAAGAGTAAAATACAGTGCTCTAAATATATGGAAGAAAGAGAAAATGCACAGCAAAAAATTTTTTGAGTAGTTCAAAGATCATGTAAGCAAGTACATATTCTTGTCTTGTGCACCTTATTTGAACATATTTACTAATTAGATGTTATCTCCTTAGATGTGGAGATTACCGCTCAGTGATATGAGCCCTGAAGTACGTGCTCTTTTAATGAGATCTAATCATATGGTGCATGAGTACAAATAGCTCGTCATTAATGGCTATATGTTCAATATTCACAATCGGTTCATAAACATGGCAACACAAAATAGTGGCATAATGTTGAATGCCACCATTGGGTGTTATACTAGCTCAAGAGATTCATAGCCTCGTACAAAGGATCTGAACTATTATGGAATGATAGAGAAGATAGTCATTTTGGACTATTATTCTAAAAGAAGGGTTGCATTGATGAAATGTGATTGGTTTGACATCTTGTCTTAGTTAGGGATGAAGATTGGTGAGCACAGTTTTACTTTCATCAACATGCAATGCCATCTCCGTACTAAAGAACCATATATATTTGCCTCCCAAGCTAGTCAAGTCTTCTATATTAGTGATCTCTTGGAGCCTCAATGGAGTGTTATTGTGAGCATGATGCCTAGACATATGTTTGATGATACTGAGATTGATGATATTGGATCATGCATATAAATACTCCTCTAGGATAAAACTTACCTGATGCTGTCGAGGTCCTAGATACATTTGTCAAAAGTGATAGTAATGTCTATATTATAGATACCACTAGATGATGGTATAAATATTAGAGTCTATTTATTGATGCTCTACTAATATTATTGTTCAACAAGTTATATTGGTTAATATTCATTAATATTGCAAGTCATGATGGCACCAAAATGCCATTTAGCTTTCATTCCCACTCCTTAGTGGGCTACGCAGAGCTTCACATCTAAGTCGCAGTCGGAGCATACTTCATCCACCTCCATATCGATTTCGACTTTGGCTGCCCAAGCACCACCGACATCTACTCTACCGGCATCCACTTCTCCATTGACATTTGAGTCTCCACTATCAACCACATCTCTAGCACATGCTCCACCCACCGATGAGTCTTCACTGGCATCTACATTGCATAATCCCATGGTCAGTGAAAGTAGATTTTTATTATGTTAATTAATTATTTATTTATTTTATATAGTTATTGTACACTTTTATATATTTATATAATATACTTTTATTATAGGTACATCATCCAGTAGGATATTTCACGGTCCTACATACATGCCGCATGTGTGGAACCACCAGCATCAGATCATGGTACAGTACGATCGAAAGAAAAGGTCAATCGGGGCAACTACATGGGAGATGCATTCTTTTTTTAGAGTGCTTATGAGGCGCTCCAATATTATTCATGTTGTACCTGTAGACTGACAATTGAGAGACGCTGGTGTTAGGGACCGGGTATGGAAGGACATATGGGTAAGTATATCTTAATTATATTTATGTATTTGATATATTTATACTATGTTTGATTAGAATAATGTCGTAACTAACTTTTGATAACTTTTTATAGAAGAGGTATGACTTTCCAGATCATGAGCGGACTTGAGATGCCCATCTGTAGAAGATTAGAAAGTTATACCAGAACTATAAGATCAAGCTCTATAGAGGATGGCTCGAGCACTAACGGCATACTCCAGAGGAGCTTGTTCCTTAGATTCAGGATTGTTCCTCGAGTCAGTAGGAGGGGATGATTAGGCATTGGAGGAGCCAGGAGTTGCAGGTTTAATTTCTAACTTTTAAAAATTTTAATACACTAATAATTATATTTAAATATTTTATAAATATTTATTATTTAAATACTTATAATTTAAATATTTTTAGACTGCCTCCTAGTAGAATCAAAAAAATTGGATGGCTTAGGAGTACATGCACACTCTCAACTGTGAGTCTATAGCCAATCATGTGCATAAAGAGATAATGAATTCTGAATCTTACTTTATAAATTAAATTAATATTTTTCTTTGCATATTCCTAATAAACTGATTGATTATTATAACTAATGAGAGAGGAGGTGATGCCCACCTATAGCATCATCTTTTGATTCAGTTGTATGGACAAAAAGGGCATGTTAATGAATGCCATGATCGAAAGAATTTTTATAAGTAATAAATAGATTAGTATGATTAGTATTATAGCATTTTTTATAATATTTATTTAAATTTATAATTACATAAGCAGTTAGATGCGCTCACGAGCGAGGATCCGAACATCTCTAGCCTCCAAGATCATTTGTCTCAGGTCTTAGGACCTAATCACTCTAGGAGGATCCGATGCAGACCCGAATATATGCCGACAAGCTATTGGTCTGAGACAAGCATCCCTTCATATACTTCTAAGATCATTAGTTGGGAGCAGCTTGAGAAGACATTGGTGCAGGCAACTCAGGCTATGGAGTGAGCTGCTTAATCTACGGAGCAAGCTAATCAGGCTGAGGAGCGCATATCTTAGTTATAGAGCATCATGACCACTATGGTGACGAGACTCTTCATGCATTTTAGAGTTAATTTCATGAGCCATAAGGATATGTTGGCTAGTATTTCAGCTCCAACCCCTCTAGCTCCAACTCCAACTCCAGCTCCTCCAGCTCATGCTCCATCTTCTCCCGATGATGATGATTTAGATTTAGATGTAGATTTATAATATATTATTTTTAAAAATATCATAATAAATTTGAGTATTACAAATATATTCTTGTATTATATATTGAAATATATTTATCAGATAAAAATTAAAAATTAAAAATCTATATTTTTTATTATTCAAAATTTATGGTAGCGATTGATGTGCCAACTACTACTGTAGATCATGTATCAACCACTACCATAACCTATGAAAGTGGTTATAAAATCACTATATTCGATATATGGCGACAGTTGTCTAACCGCTGCCATAGATGATCGATAGTAGCGATTGTCTAATCACTACCATAGACCTGTAGCAACAGTTGACGAATCATTGCTATAGATCGATTATAACATTGGTTAAATAATTGTTGTTATACATGATATATGGCAGCGGTTATAATAACCGCTACAAAAACTGCTATTATAGATCTACGGTGATGGTGATAGTGGCAGTGGTTAAGTAACCACTGCCGTAGCCCTTTATTGTAGTAGTATTTCTCGTTGGTGCTCCGATCGACTGCTGTAAAGCATGGCCTAATCCTATCGCTACTGCAACCTCCCTCCATGTCGTCTGATTCAGGAGCTCTACTCTCCACTCCCTAGTCCAGTGGCAATAGAGGTAGCAAAAGTGGTGGCGACATGAACAATAGTGAAGGTGGTGGTCGTTGGTGGTGGTCATCTATTCTCTCTGCTCCTCACTTTCTCTCTATTCTCTCTCTTTATTTCTTCCAAATCAACATGCCCTAATCATGTTTTCTTTGCTCTTCAAGTGAAGGCCCTAAGCCTGACATGAATGGCAGTGGTTATCTGTTCTCTCTGCTTTCTGCTCCCTGCTCCCTGCTCCCTCTCCATTCTCTCGCTTTATTTCTCCCAAATTGACATGCCCTAATCCTATTTTCTTTGTTCTCCAAGAAGAGGATTATAGGCATTCTAATAACTCCAAGGAGAATACTGATCCTTATCCTAAGGTGCCTCTCTACTCTTTCCCTCATGGTTTATCCAATCAAGATGGTTTGGGTTTCTCACTTCCCTTCTTTTTGTTATTTTTGCTTATCTTAATTGGAGTAATTCTTGATCCATCCATTGTTCTTTATGGCATTTGCTGCCATATTAGGATTTTTTGTTTGACTTTTAGTAGTTTGTTTCATAATTCTAGATCTGGTTTCTGATCTCGATCCAGTAGTTTGATTGTTATGGAGGATTGGTTTTATATTTGCTCATGTTATTTTATGAAATATTTAATTCTCATGCCCAAATATCTCGTCCCGATGGTAGAGTTAAGCGGCTTCCAAAAGGAGACGATGTGTCTATCTACCTTGTACGCAATGACCCAATCTGAGACCCGAACATCCTCCATCTGCATGTCCCGCAATCTTTACGCATACTCTGGTGCACACACCAGATCCCACACCACCCCAACTCTACTGGGCTTCTGCAACCTCACCATCTCCCTAAGCCCCCTGGCCCTCTCTTGTTGGTTATATCAACTCATCTAATATCACTTGTTGAGGATCTCATACTAGAATATTACGATAGAAAGAAAGAAAAAATAAAATAAGAAAATAATTAAGTACATGGATCAGTCTGAAGACTTGCCTCCATAGGATATATAAAGCTCCACTATGAAAAAATAAGTACAAGAGGAGAACATCCACTCTCAACTCACTGTACATAAATCTCTTTCAACTAGAAGTTACTCTCATAAAAGCTCTCTTAGAATCCCAAGAAGATCCTCAGAAGCTTGAAGATGCTCTATCCTCATAGCCTTCACATCGAATGCTATGGACCTATTACTTCTCTCTCTCACAGACTGCACATACTCGATACTCTACAAAGTTCCTCTTGGTGGCTGTCTGAGTCTCTCTACATGCCTCTCATGCCACATGCACCATACTCTTGCTCCATAGCACCTTAGTCCTTTAAATAGGATGTGAATTCTCTTTTCAGTAATTCACAAGAGTCCTAACAGGGCTCTATCTCCTAATATAAGTCAAACAAGATCTTGATGGAGTTTTAAAATATTTTTCAATCTTCAGACTATGACCGCAGCCCTTCATGGCTGCTGGATCCTAATAAGAGCACGATGTTATCGCTAAGACACCAGATTTATTAGTTTAATTTTGACTTCTTAAATCAATTAAAAATAGGTAGAAAGTAGTGAGTCAGATCGAATCCATAGAGAAGACAGTATTTTAGTTTTAAAATTTTTTATTTTTATAAAAAGAAAAAAAAAGAGTTTTGAAAATTAATTTAAAGTCAAAAAATAGAATTATAAGCAGAAATTAAAAGGTACAAAAATTTAAACTTGGTACCAAGATCTACTAGTTAGATCTTAGCATCTACTTGTAATAAAATAAAGAGCAATAATTAAAGTATAAAAATTAAATTATAATTAAAAATAAAAAGCATGAATTTAAATAGATGGAAAAGTAAATTTATATTAATTAAAAATTTAATTTAAAATTTAAATACATAAAATTAAAAAAAATAAAATTAAAAGCAGCTGATCTTGATCTTGGATCGACGTCGACATTGAGATGGTGTAGAAGCTAGCTCTTCTTCACAGCATCCATTGCCTTGAAGCAGCCTCTAACCCAAGCATGGCTCTAACCTATACCAACTTTTTTCCATGACTGAAAATGCTTTAATTTGATGGCCTGGAGTCCTTTAAATAGATGTTAGAGGGTTGGAGAATTTTTCTACAGATAATGTAAGATTAAGGGCCATTTTAATCATCAAAATAGGAAGAAATTCGAGTGAAATTCATATTAAAATAGCTTCTAGATGAATTCTGTTCTTTAGGTGAAGTCTGGCCGTTAGATGGTGATCAAACGGCTTCAAAATTACCTAAAAACCATTGTTGGAAGCTCAGATCAAGTTGGATTGAATGTGGACCATTCGATCATGCTTGATGGAGATTTTTTGGCCGTTGGATCGTGAGCTAGGTATTTTAATCAAATTGAGAGCTTTGTGGACCATCGGATCAATGCCTGGGTGAGTTTAGGCCATCAAATCGTGCACAGGGAGTTTAAATCAAGTCAGGATCTTCCGTCTGCCATTGGATCAACATCTGAAAGCTTATAGGCCATTGGATCGATATTTGGAGCACCTGGAACCATCAGATCATGATCAGGGAGAGCTGGGAAATCAAATCAAAATAGGAAAGAATCCTGGCTATTGGATCTTGACCGCAAACAACCTGAGCCGCATGATCGTGTAATTACTATTCATGTGGATCGCCTAGACCAAGTGCATCGTAAGCCTCAACCAATCAGCATGCACTTTGCTATGTGAAATTATCATTTTACACCTGTACGCTGCGATGAATTTCCCATGAACCCTTTAGTGATCTTGGTCCACCACGTGGCAGGCTGTGATTGGCTGATTATTGCTGAGCTGGTGGTCCACGCCTGGATCATGGACTGGCAGGCAGCTTCTACGACTGAGTCAACTTGGATAGCATGCCAGCTTGGCTTGGCTTTGCGGCTTGACTTGGTGAGCCGACTGAACCATTTTTTTTTTATATTTTAATTTTTTCTTTAAAAATTCATATCCAATCCATTTTAGCTTTGATTTGCTTCAAATTTATTTCATTATAATAAAAAAATTAAGTTCTTTCTATTGATATAATAATATTTTATTTTTTTTATTTTTATTATTTTTTATTAATTTTTTAATTAATAAAAATATTAATTTCTTAAATATATAAAAATTAATTATTAATTTTTAAAATTAAACATAAATTAATTCATAAATTAATACTTTTATTGATGAATTTATGGTACTTATCATATCTTCCAACTTAAGCTTTGCTCGTCCTCGAGTAAAGAAAGAATTTAGTTTTAGATATCTTTTAACTTTAGAATTTTGAATTTTACCTAAGTAATTTTAAAATGACTATCGATATTCAGCAGAGCTTAAGTGAAGTATTTTATTGGAGTATTAGTACTTATCAATATAAAAATTAAATAAAGAATATTAAACTTTTCTAAACTTTTTCTAAATTATTTTTATCTTTATCTCTAAATCATCTAAACTTTCATATGGGCAAGTGTATTATTACTTCCATCCTTTATTTATTAAAAATTTTTTATTCATATTGTCCACTTTTTGATGCGAATATCATTGCTTTCTTAGGCAACGAGATTCAATTACTCAATAGAAAATCAATATATATATTTTTTTAATATTGTACCACTATTAAGTGCTTTAACTCCTTAAGCTTTCTATTTGATCCATGTAGCGAGTCTTGGGCTAATGACTCTCAAATCAGTTTTAGGATACTAGATATAAAATATCCCTCAGGCTTACTAGCTTAAATCAAATAGGCTACGAGTTAAGACTAGCTTTACAATGAGCTTCCTTCTCCTTTCCATCTTTTGATGCAAAACTCAATACTTGCTTAGGCAAAGAGGCCCAATTATTCAATGAGAAGTACTTAAAAACTATTTTATTTTAATATTAATTTTTTATTATGAAGAAATATATAGTTATCCTACATAAGCCAATAAAGAGTAGATTTTTCTTTGATATCAGTAGAAAAAATTAGAATTATTCAAAGAAAAATTATTCATATTCTAGACTTAACTCTTTATTGGATTTTCTTAATACTTGATCCCTCAATATCTCATAAATTCTCTAATCTGTGCATTAATTTTTTTTAAAAAATGCTTAGTTCAACTTAATTCTTAAGCATAATCGAGTGTCTAAATGCTAAATACTAACTTCTTCGAGGACTTAAAAAAAAATTTATCATTCTCTCCCCTAACTTAATCGATATTATGCTCAATGGAGAAGGAAAAAATAAAAGATGTAATAAAGAATAAGAAAGAATACACCTGATTCAATATATTTTTGTGGTCCAGCATATGCCTTTGAAAATTTGGACTCTCCCTCTAACTTATTCAACATATCTTTAAAAAATAAATTAAAAAAATAAATTAGATATAAGAAAATTAAATATTAGATTGCCTCTCAATAAGCGCTAAGTTTACCATCTTCAGTCAGACACAATGCAGCTTACTATACTCTATCAAATACTAAATTGACAAATTTCAATGATTTTGGATTGCCAATCTCAGAAAGATAGTTTATTATCATATTATTAATATATTCAGTATTAATTATGAAAATATAATTTGTGTTCCCATTCTCAATCTCTTGTTTATTAAGAATTTCTCCTATTTGTTCATCTAAAATACTCAAGAATTGAGTTTTTGGATTAGGAGTTGAGTTTAATGCAATGGGTACTAAAAATATATCTAAAGATGGCTATAATTCTAAAGATAAATTAATATAATTTTTATTAAATAACTCTTTTGACTTTTCTTTATATGCCTCTTGATTTTTATGAGAAAAATCGGCTTCTAGGGCTGAAGAAAATAGGACTTTAGGTTTATAGGTCTCAGATAAATCATCTATTTTTTTTTTTTAATCTGATTCATTTAAACTGAAACTAGCATTAGTACTAGTTTCAAGCTCGGGTTCTTCTATATGGTTAGCTTTAGTCCTAACATGTTCCTCTTTATTTTTATTTTGACTAGGATCAGTACTAGCCTTTCTCATTTGATCTTGGTATGGGTCCATAAGAATCCTAGAACTTTTAAGTTTAGGAATTACTTTGGCATTCTCTAATTAGAGATTCTTAAGTAAGATATTGGATTGATGACTTGATCCAGGTGGTTGGTAAATAATAGGTGAATTATTTGTAAGATTTAAAATTAGTAGGCTCGATAATTGATCTAGTTTTCTCCTCATATTAGACTCTGCTAATTGTACTATTTATGCTTCTAGCCTAATGATAGATTATTGTTGAGTTAGAATTAGTCGTTGAAGTTAATTAAATCTATCGTTAGCTAGATTGACCTATTGAGGAGGTACGTATAATGGTTGATTATAATGTAATGGCTAGAAAGACTGACTAGGCTGACCACTATTATAGGCATAGTTTTGATATTGGGTCTGAGTCTAAGTCTGTTGGAGTATCCAAGAAAAATTAGAGCGGTTCCTCCAATCTAGATTTTATGAATTTGAAAAATGATCATTAATATGCTTGGAGTAGTCTTGTGCAGTTTGAATTTGTTCTTAGATAAAATATAAAAATTATGCAGTCATGGGATATTCACTCACATGATGGGTTGGGCTAGCACAAATTGAATAAATCTCCTGATAATTAAAAGGTAGTATGAATTATGTAGGAGATTGTTGACCTAGGGTTAGGAGTTGATTTAATTTCTGGATAAAAAAGTCCACTTTATTTATCAAATTTGAATCAGCCTTAGGACTAGATTCTAGATGTTTAAATTTATGGATCCCTGCCCAAGTTTGGTAGAAAGATAATGAAGCATGGTTGATTGAATTTTCACTCAGAATTTCAAACAAGGTATAGACTTCGTCCTCATTTTTATTCATAAATGTGCCTCCATAGGATGCATCTACCATCTATCTATACTGATCTCCTAAATCCTCATAGAAAGCTTGAACTATTTGCCACTTAGACAGACCATGGTGTGGGCATTTTCTAAGAAGTTTAGTCTCTCTCATGACTTGTGAATTTGTTCTCATGAAAACTGAGCAAATCCAATGATAGCTCGCCTTATGGTATTGGTTCGGCCTATGAAATAAAATTTCTTAAGAAATTTATTTTGTAATTCAGCCCAAATTTTAGTTGGTCTTCTTATTGTGCCAAGCTAGTACTTGGCTTTATCTTTTAATTAAAAAAATAAAATTAGTCTAAGAGAATCATCAATCAAATTTTGAATCATCACCATAGAGTAGATTTTTAAAAATTAATCCAGATGCTTATAAGAGTCTTCATTGGTGTTTCTATAGAAGGATGGGAGCATCTGAATTATAGTCAGCTTGATCTCATAGTGGGTAGCATGTATATCAGATAATTGAATATAAGTCGATGGGTTATAGGTGAAGAAATAAAATATTTCTTCCTCTGTCTAGGTGGTTCTATAAAATTTTCAGCCATTTGGTTATTAGATTTAATATGATTTAGCCATTTAATTTTATAATTAGGTTTAACTAGATCAGATAAAGTGATTTCCTACCATGCATGTATTAGTACAATCCTAACATATGGTTTAAAATTTTTTAATTTTTTAATTATTTTTTATATATTATTTTATTATTTTATTATTTTGTAAAAAAAAAATTAATTTTTAAAAATTTTTATATTATTTATTTATTTTTTTAGATTTTTTTAAAATTTTTTTATTATTATATTATTATTTTATTTTTAAAAAAAAATTAATAATTTTTTAATGATTTTATTATTTTATTATAATTTTATTTATTTATTATTTATTTATTATAATTTTTATTTATTTTAATTTTTAAATTATTTTTATTATTTAATTATTATTTTTTTATTATTTTTAATTTTATTTTATTTTAATTTATTTTTTTGAAAGAGAAGAGGAGAAAAGGAGAAGAAAGAAAGAAGAGTTCTAAAGAAGATGTCCTAAGAAGTCCTAGAGCTAAGAAGAGAGAGAGAAATTAGGATTTAATTATGTTTGATGTTGGTTAGCAATCAAGTTAGGCAAACAATCTTAACTATGAGTTATCCTAGATCTAAACAGTTCCTAACTATCAAAATTACCTTCAAGTCCTCCATGTTTAAGATCAGCTAATCAACTGGCTAGATAAGTATAAGGTTGGTGGGAGTCCCCTCGTTACTTACCTTAGACATCAATTGTGCTTGACCAGGCAAGCTAATGGAACTAAGTATAAACCACCTTCCTTCGGATCCAATCATTCCAGAACCACTTATCTTAGACACCAGTCAAATTAACTAACCCTAATCCGGTTCAACTTTTAAGATTTCTTATCCTAATAAGCTCGAGTTTCTAAGATCGATGTCTAATTAATTTTAAAATTAAAGACTTAGGTCAATGCAGGATGCTGGTTGGTTGTTTGTAGGCCAAGAAAGGATGATTAAATTTCTACCTTATATTGTTTAATGGGTTGTGCCCTTAAGTTGATTTAATATGAATATGCACAAAAAATTTTTCAAGCAAGGGATTCTATGCAATTTAAACTAAATGCATGCAACTAATTGAAGTGGAGATGCTCACCTTGTCTCTAACGATCACCAAAAAGAAAATAAAAATAAAACTAATATGATGCATGCTCTAAGTAATTAGGATTTTTAATCTTGTCATGAAGCTTTTAATTAGATTTAAGTAGATATTTTTTAGATTAATTAAAAATAAAATAAATAATAATAAAAATCTAGGATTATAATTGATCTCACCAAGCAAAATTAAAAGTTTTCCTCCTTGCCCTAATTTGTTTCCTCTTTTTCTTCTTTTTTATTTTATTTTTATGCAAAAGAAACAAGAAAAGATTAGTAAGCAATATTTATAGAAAATTAAAGAAATTAAAAATTTATTTATAATTAATTTATAAAAAAATTAAAAAAAATCAAAAAATTTAATGCTTTTATCTTTTTCGATAATGGTGCCAAAAACTTGATAAGAGCATGATGTTGTCATTAAGATACGATATTTATTAGTTTAATTTTGACTTTTTAAATTAATTAAAAATAGGTAAAAAGTAGTAAGTCAGGTCAAATCCATAGAGAAGATAGTATTTTAGTTTTAAAATCTTTAATTTTTATAAAAAAAGAGTTTTAAAAATTAATTTGAAGTCAGAAAATAGAATTATAAGCAGAAATTAAAAGATGCAGAAATTTAAACTTGGTATTAAGATCTATTAGTTAGATCTTAGCATCTACTTGCAATAAAATGAAGAGTAATAATTAAAGTATAGAAATTAAATTATAATTAAAAATAAAAATCATGAATTTAAATAGCTGAAAAAGTAAATTTACATTAATTAAAAATTTAATTTAAAATTTAAATACATAAAATTAAAAAGAAAAGAAAATAAAAAGTAAAAGTAGCTGATCTTGATCTTGGATCGATATCGGCATTGATATGGTGTAGAAGCCAGCTCTTTTTCGCAGCACCCATTGCCTTGAAGCAGCCTTTAATTCAAGTATGGCTTTAACATGTATCAAATTTCTTTCCATGATCAAAGATGCTTTGATTTGATGGCTTGAAGTCCTTTAAATAGATGTTAGAGGACTGGAGGATTTTTCTGCAGATAATGTGGGATTAAGGGCCATTTTCTTCATCAAAATAGGAAGAAATTTGAGTGAAATTCAGATTAAAATAGCTTTTGGATGAATTCTACTCTTTGGGTGAAATCTGGCCATCAGATGGTGATCAAAAGGCTCCAAAATTGACTAAAAACTACTATTGGATGCTCAAATCAAGTCGGATTGAATGTGGACCATCCGATCGTGCCTAATTGAGATTTTTCGGTCGTTGGACCGTGAGCTGGGTATTTTATTCAAGTCGGGAGCTCTATGGACCGTCGGATCAATGCCTGGGCGAGTTTGGGCCGTCAGATCATGCACAAGGAGTTTAAATCAAGTCAGGATCTTCTGTCTATCATTGGATCAACATCTGGAAGCTTATAGGCCGTTGGATCGATATTTGGAGCACCTGGAACCATAGGATCATGATCAGGGAGAGTTGGGAAATCGAATCAAAATAGGAAAGAACCCTGGTCGTTGGATCTTGACTGCAAATAACTTAAGCCACACGATCATGCAATTACTGTTCATGTGGACTGCCTGGACCATAAGCCACAACCAATCAGTGCACGCTTTGCTATGTGAAATTACCATTTTTCCCCTATACGTCGTGATGAATTTCCTATGAACCCTTTAGCAATCTTGGTCCACCATGTGGCAAGCTGTAATTAGTCGATTATTGCTGAGCTGGCAATCCATACCTAGATCATGGATCGATGGGCGACTTCTGCGACTAAGTCGGCTTGGACGGCGTGCCAACTTGGCTTGGCTTTACAGCTTGGCTTGATGAGCCGATTGAGCCATTTTTTATTTTTATTTTATTTTTTTTAAAAAAATTTATATCCAGTCCATTTTAGCTTCGATTTGCTTCAAATTTATTTTATTACGATCAAAAAATTAAACTC
Organism: Cocos nucifera; assembly: GCA_006176705.1. NCBI lineage: Eukaryota > Viridiplantae > Streptophyta > Magnoliopsida > Arecales > Arecaceae > Cocos > Cocos nucifera. Next base: position 1,103,299 of record QRFJ01000189.1, read on the forward strand.
TTTTCATTAATAATAATATTTTATTCTTTATTTTTATATTTTTAATTAATTTTTTTAGTTAATAAAAATATTAATTTCTTAAAAAATATAAAAATTAATTATTAATTCTTAAAAATAAGCATAAATTAATTCATAAATTAATACTTTTATTGATAAATTTATGATACTTATCAGATCCTGTGGTCTATGCACAACTCTCATAGACCCTTTAGATTAATCATAATCTAAGTCCAAACAAAAAATTCCATCTTGTTCTATTTGTCGAGTCGGCTCTACTAGAGGTCAAGCTGGCTTGACTGCATCTCACTTGAATATCTGCTTTCTATCTGCCTAAGAGGACTGACTCGACTGCGGTCCAAGCTAGCTCGATCTCAACCTAAGCCGACTCGATCCCATATCCGAGCCAGCCCGATTGCCTGCTGATACTGATTCTTTTTTTGCTGTGGGTCAAATTTAAGGCATCAAATCTTAACAATCTTAACCTCAACTCGATATTCGGCCTCCACCTGACTTTGAGAGCTTTTGGATCTTCTTGCTCCCATGCCCTAGGATAATCGCCTGCTAATCATGGATGAGCAAATATGGAAATCGAGTCAGGCAGTTTGATCCCACCTTCATCAATAGCTATAATCCTCCTGATCTAAGACCTGCTTGGGATAGCCTCATGCGGCAATAGGAACTTCATCTTGCGACATCATATGTCATTCTCTCGAGTCTCTTATCTTATGCCCAATCTATCTCTACCTGGAGCTCCATCTAGCAATGAGCTCCCTTCTATGAGGTAATTCCTCCATACTTTTTTTCTCTTAATTCCATCCTACTACCATGTATGACCTTTAGGATTCCTCCATTAGCTTTCTATCTAAAGCTGATCGAATCCAGTCTACTCAAGAAGATTAGATTCTTCTTAAAACTAGATATGCATTAGACCTTATCTAACTTCTTCACTATTCCATCATAGAGCTTCATGCTAACTGTTGACGTAGAAATTGGTAATCGCCAGAGTTCGTTGGAGTTGAGGCCGATGAGGTTGCCGTCGGGGATCTGCAAAATAAAGTCCCGCTCAGAGCCGATGGGGGGTGGCTCCGGCAGGATCCTTCGATGCTCAAGTAAACTCCAGTCAACAGGAATGGAGTGCTCGGTAGAGTTTTTAGGAAGAGAAAAGGATTTTCAGAACCTGGCGTAACTGTATCCGGAGGGTCCTTTTTATAGAGGGAGCTTGTTGTAACCGCCTTGATTAATGATTGTCGTAACTGTCCTGATTAATATCGATCGTTATTGTCGATCGTTATTGACTCGATAAATGTCGATCATTATTATCGTGTAACCGTAGCAGGATCATCTGCCGAAATCCACATAGGAAGTTCGGCCTTCATGGAAGTTTGGCCATTGAGAAGTCCGCAGGGAGTCTGGCTTTTGTAGAAGCTCGGTGATTGGGCAATCAGAAGAAGTTCGACCGCTAAGTGGTTCGGCTAAGGCTCGTCCGCTGAGGAGTTTGGCCACTGGGAGTACGAAGCTCGGCCACTAGAGAGTTTGGTCGATTGAAGGACTTTAGCTGAGGCCCGACCGCTGAGGAGGTCGGTCGGATGTAGGAGTTCGGCTAAGATGCGTCCGCTGAAGCTCTTCCATGGCTATTGGCCGCATCAGGCAGGGCACCGAACTTGACTTTGGTAGGAGTGGGGTTTATCCCCAACACTAGCCTCCTCACTCCCGAGTTCGAAACTCGAAGGAAGGGAGTGCAGAAAAGGCGACTGCTGAAGTCTTTTTCTGGGCTCTATGCTAATTTAAGTCGAAGCTCGGGGGAGCTCTTATCTCCAGCTAGAGTCGATGTTGAAGTTGAAGCTTTCCAGCCGAGATTGACCCGGTCGCTCGGGGGGACCTTATCTCCTTTGGCCGAGGTTGATGCGGGCGCTCGCGTTAGGATGAGGTTATCTCCGATCTTATCTCTGTCCGAAGTGTAAGTTGAAGCTCTCCGACTGAGGTTGGCCTGATCGCTCGGGTTAGGATGAGGTTATCCTCCTGTTCCTAACTTCGACTTTGCACGTGTTAGGATGAGGTTCCCCTCCTGTTCTGATCTTGTCTAAAGTGAACGAGGCTTTCAACTTTGCTCGCGTTAGGACGAGGTTCTCCTCCTATTCCTAACGGGCTGTGGGGGCATATTTGGACCGTCGTCCGTGCTTCTCCCCCCATCTCGTCCTTCATGAACGGGGCCTTCGACTTTGCTCACGTCAGGACGAGGTTCTCCTCCTGTTCCTAACGGGCTGTGGGGGCACATTCGGACCGTCGTCCGAGCTTCTCCCCCCATCTCCGTCCTTCAGTGAACGAGGGCCTTCGACTTTGCTCACGTTAGGACGAGGTTCTCCTCCTGTTCCTAACGGGCTGTGGGGGCACATTCGGACCGTCGTCCGAGCTTCTCCCCCCATCCCGTCCTTCGTGAACGGGGCCTTCGACTTTGCTCACGTTAGGACGAGGTTCTCCTCCTGTTCCTAACGGGCTGTGGGGGCACATCCGGACCGTCGTCCGAGCTTCTCCCCCCATCTCCGTCCTAAAGTGAACGAGGGCCTTCGACTTTGCTCACGCGTTAGGACGAGGTTCTCCTCCTGTTCCTAACGGGCTGTGGGGGCACATTTGGACCGTCGTCCGAGCTTCTCCCCCCATCTCCGTCCTAAAGTGAACGAGGGCCTTCGACTTTGCTCACGCGTTAGGACGAGGTTCTCCTCCTGTTCCTAACGGGCTGTGGGGGCACATTTGGACCGTCGTCCGAGCTTCTCCCCCCATCTCGTCCTAAAGTGAACGAGGCCTTCGACTTTGCTCACGTTAGGATGAGGTTCTCCTCCTGTTCCTAACGGGCTGTGGGGGCACATTTGGACCGTCGTCCATACTTCTCCCCCCATCTCGTCTAAAGTGAACGAGGCTTTCGACTTTGGTAAGGCTTTATTTCCTGCGGCTGATGTTGACCTAGGAGAGACCTTGTCTCCTGCAGCCGAGGTTTAGAGGTCTTTGACCTGCTTTGGTTAGGATGAGGTTCTCCTTCTGTTCCTAACGCGGCAACTATTGGCTGCTCCTTCGCTGTCATCGTACAGTTTTTGCATCCCGAAATAATATTATCGGAAGGAAAGAATTTTACCGAATGGAAGTTACAGACAGTACATCCCCGTTTCAGGGTCGTCGGGGCATTCTTCCTCTGAGATCCATCGGGCAGTAAGTCCTGTCCAGACGACCTCCTCTATCTCATGCTAGCCTCTTTAATTTGGAGCATGCTTCTCTTGGCTTTGATGCTGGAAGGTGACGAATCGCCGATGTATCTAGCCCCTGCCCGGGGTAACATTGATAACGTCGTGAGGCGGCCGACCTTGTAGTTTCTCGTTACGGCAGCGCTCTTAGCCGATCTTCTCCTGCTTCAGGCTGGCGTCGAAGGAATTTACCCCGTCGTCCCTTTTTGACGAGCTCTTCAATCTCGTCTTGGAGCTAAATGTATTCCTCAGTGTCGTGGTCGTGGTCGCGATGGTAGGGGCATTACTTGCTTCGATCGCGCACGTTTGGGGAGGCCATAGTCCTTCAGGTCTTGATGGCTGGCTCTTAACTTCGCTGAGAATTTGAGTTAGAGTAGCAGGGCATAGTTGCCGAACCTTTCGAGAGGAGGACTTTCTCGCACCTTTCTGTCGGGACTTCCTTCGTGTTGAGCTCGAGAAGTTCGGGCCTTGCTTGAGCGGAGGTTCATTCTGCTTTTCCCGCAAAACCTTCCACGGGAGAACTTCATGCTTCTTTGTCCGGACTTCCTTGCTTGCCGGGAGGGGGTCGGCTTTGCTTGCCCGAACTTCATTGCACCTCCCATGATTTCTTTGCAAGGGCCGCCTTGGTGACGTACAAGAGGGGGAGTTCGGCCTCGCTCGCCCTGGGGCGGTCTCGAGCGCGGCTGAACTTCATCTCACCTCCTGTGAAATCCTTCTAGGGGTTTCGTCGATGACATACTCGAGCGGGGGAGTTCGGCCTTACTTGAACCGAACTTCATTGGGATGATGTGCGGCAGAGTTCGGCCTCACTTATACCGAACTTCATTCCGCGGGAGAACTTCGTTCCGCCCTTGCTTGCGCCGAACTTCACTTGATGGTGAGCTCCAAAGGGAAAGTTCGGCCTCACTTGAGCCGAACTTCATTCCAATAATGAGCTTTCGAGGGGAGTTCGGTCTTGCTTCCGCCGAACTTCATTCCGATGATGAGCTGCGGAGTTCGGCCTCACTTTATGCCGAACTTCATTCCATGGGAGAACTTTGTTCCACCCTTGCTTGCACCGAACTTCACTTGATCGTGAGCTTCGAAGGAAAGTTCGGCCTTACTTGAGCCAAACTTCATTCCAATGATGAGCTTCCGAGGAAGTTCGGCCTTGCTTCCGCCGAACTTTATTCCGATGATGAGCTTCGTGGTGGAGTTCGGCCTCACTTACGCCGAACTTCGCTCCGCTTTCCTGCGAAAGCTTCCGCGGGAGGATTTCATGTTCGAGGGGGAGCTCGACTTTCCTCGCGTCGGACTTCATTCCGAATCTTCATTCCTTTTTTTCGTGAGACCTTTTGCGGGCGAACTTCCTGCTTCTTTATCGGGGCTTCCTCGATGATGAGCTTTGAGGTCGTGGACGTGTTCGAACTTCACTCCACCTCCTTCGACACGGCTTAACTTCATTCCGCCTCCTTGCAAAACCTTCTATGGGGGAACTTCTTGCTTCGTTACCTAAACTTCCTTGACGTCGAGCTCGAAGTGGAGCTCGGCTTTGCTTTAGCTATCGAACTTCACTCCATCTCCTATGAATTCTTTATAGGAGGTTTCGTTGATGACATACTCGAGATGGGGGAGTTCGGCCTGACTTGAGCGATGAGCTTCGAGAGGGAGTTCGGCTTTGCTTCCGCCGAACTTTATTCCGATGACAAGCTTTTAGGGGGAGTTCAGCTTCACTTCCGCTGAACTTCGTTCAGACCTCCTTGTGAAAACTTCTATGGGAGAACTTTTGCTCTCTGTTTCTCTTTCCTAAGGACAATTGGTATGTCCAAAAGCTTTTTCTTATGGTCGGTTCCTCGCGTCCTCATGGCGGGGCCACTGACTCGACCAGCAGTTTGAACTGCCCCACATCTGCGATGGCTTCGTGTGAAAACTGGGCTATTAGGGCTGAGATAGGAACAGACGGATCTGGTGCGCAGGCTGCCGATCGCTGAGTTGAAGCTCTCGAGGTATTTTCTCTTCAGAAGAGAACTCTAGAAATCGTCGTCGAGCACTCTTTTAAGAACAAGGGAACCTCAGAGGTTCAGCCCTCCTTCTAGCATCAATTTGTTGACGCAGAAATTGGTCATTGTCGGAGTTCGCCGGAGTTGAGGCCGATGATGTTACCGCTGGGGACCTGCAAAATAAAGTCCCACTCGGAGTCGGTGGGGGGTGGCTCTGGCAGGACCCTCCGACGCTCAAGTCAGCTCCAGTCAACAAGAATGGAGTGCTCGGTAGAGTTTTTAGGAAGAGAAAAGGGTTTTCAGAACCTGGCGTAACTATATCCGAAGGGTCCTTTTTATAGAGGGAGCTTGTTGTAACCGTCTTGACTAATGATTATCGTAACTGTCCTGATTAATATCGATCGTTATTATCGATCGTTATTGACTCGATAAATGTCGATCGTTATTATCGTGTTACTGTAGCGGGATCATCTGTCGGAATCCATATAGGAAGTTCGGCCTTCATGGAAGTCTGCCTCGATCAGATAGCCTTAACCATGTCGATTAATAAAATTAGATTTTAATGGCCATGAATGATTGCATGATGATCTGATAAATAGAGATTACAGATGGATGAGGTCTAATAATGATAATTTCAGTGGATATCTGATGGTGTACTTGCGGAAGACCTTCGACGTCAGCTGTTGAACGAATTTGAAGGTCAGGGGATCAGGGAGGGGCGGATGGTGGGGTGGAGGAGCCGCGGGCTTGGGGTTGGTGGCTGGAGGCTGCGCGTGTGGGGGGTGGCGGTGGGCATGGAGTACCCCAAGGGATTGGCAGGGGGGGAGGGGAGGGACGAGCATCGGATTGGAGGGGTGGGAGGGCGCGGTGGACTGATTCGAATGATGGAGTTGTCCGCTAGTGCTCGACAAAGACACCAAGAACACGTGGGACCACCGATCGGTTGGATAGGTGGGGTGTGGGGGTGGTGGTGGCGATAGGTACCTAAGGGGCACTACAAAGAAAAAGATTTTCCATGATGTTAAAAAACGTTGCCAAAAATCTTGCAGAACGTCGCTATAGTCTTTTCTTGACATTTTTCAAAAGATCGCCAAGAACGTTGCGCTAGTTGCATCGCTAATGGCCAATTGCGATGTTTGTTCCAAAACATCACAGAAAGGATGTAAAAATAGCGACGTATGGTCAAACATGGTGGAACGTTAGTTGATTGAGTGATGTTTTACAAACATCGCAGAACAACAATCTATCACGACATTTGCCAAATGTTGTGAAACACGAAAGATTGAGCGACGTTTCACTTATGTCGTAGAACAATGATTTATCGTGATGTTTATCAAATGTCTCAGAACAATAATCTATTGCAACATTTTTTGAACGCCGTGGAACATGAAAGATGGTGCGACATTTCACCAATATCACAGAATGAGGATCTTTCGCAACATTTTCCAAACATCGTGGAATGTCTTCCAAATATCGCGGAGTGTCAAAAGGATATTTTGTGACAGCCATATTTTGCTTCATTGACAATTTAATTATAACCTATATAAAATATTGCATTTCATAATATATATTCAGATACTAAGTAAATCATCCATTTTCAATCAATGAATCATTCAACAACTAAAGCATGAACTCATATGCAATTCATAATCAAGATAAATCCATACATAAAGTTTATAATCCAAAAGTTAAATTATCTTCATCCAAAGAGATGACATCTCCAACCAAAAGCACTAAGAGACTATGTCTCTAAAAAAAATAAACAAATGTTTATCTAGGCTACTAATTTGCCGCTAACCAAAAGCAAACAAATTCATTATCCAATTGTCTATAACAAAACAAATGAGTTCATAAGTCGACAACCCAAAGTTGCAAAAAGCCCCTCTGCCATGTATGTCCACAAAACAACATCTTCACAAGTCCTTGAGTTGGGATCCCTACCAAAAAGAAAAATATAATCAATTAATTATCTATATATTATAATAACAAAATACATACATTGTTCCATTATGCTTACAAAAAAGATTTAGGGATATATTAAAAAAATAACTTAAGTAACTTACATCATAAATCTGGTAAAGAGATATTTTGTGATGCACATAGAGCTTCCAAAATTCTTTGTTGACCCTCCATATGTGCATTTTGAAGCTCCATTTATGCTTTCTGAAGCTCCATTTGCACCTTAATATCTACAATCTCATTCTTCATCTCCTGGTTCTACTGTTATGACTGCTCCAACTCCTTTTGAAGTCTCTTTTTAGACATAAAAGAGAAACTCTTTCCTTCTAGACGAGGTCCAACTCCCAAATCATAGATATAATCTGGTCTAGTCTCCAAAACTTTATCGCATATCTGGTTTGCTGTCATGGGATGGCCATCGGATATAAACTGCTCTAGCACCTACATCATTTCATTCTAACAAAATTCGAAGAGGATTAATTTCAAAATAAAAACTAAGCTCATTTAAAACAGTAATCATAATTTTTTTTTAGTGTAGTGTCCTCATCCATTTTGCCTCTCACTTGGGAGTTGTTCATCTGCCTAGAGTGTCACCAGAATCTGGAGTGTAATGAGTACGATACCACAACATAATTTGATTGCACTCTTCTCCATTCAATTCATTCTCACTCAGTTTAAAAGATGAGTTATTATTACAAGAAACTTAAATCTTAAATAATATTAATCACAATCAAAGTACGACATCTCATAATCTCATGCCGTATAGGTACTAAAGTTTTTGACCCTATGTTTGTTTGGCACTTGACAAAACTTTTGGACTTCTTGTTATTCTCACACGTTAGCTGAAAAAATAGAAAACTTTATGCCAATCAATCTAAAATAGATTTTTTAAAGAAGACGTTTACATGTAAAATAAAACAAGTTATATTGACCTGTATATTATCTTTGTCCCAATAAGTGCAAAGATCTATCCACTCTGCCGTGCTCACAGTACTTGGCTTTGAGTCCTTTCCATGGTTAAGATAATGCATATGTAGTCGATACCTTTAATCCTTTGACTTCAATAAAAGAAGCTTCTTGATACTAGCAAAAACTTCCTCATTCGTCTTTAAACCCTTGATATCTAGTTTTTGCTATAAAAAAATATATTAATACTAGTTGACAAATATGCATAGAATACAAATGCAACTATAATGATTTCTACTTACCTCTAGTTTGTCAAATGCAATCTGCATCTCCTTCTTTGTTAATTTGGTACATCTAGGCTTGATAGGTAAGACATTTCTTGCTATCATACCAAGCTTATTTGATAGCTTGGTGGATTGAACAGCATTAGTGGGTCGCCCTTCTTTCGTTGAGATATTAATCTCCATTTTCTTACCAAGGATCTTGGTTATCTTACTTAACCCAATCCCTCTATTACAACCTCTTTTCCTTCAACCATCCATGCTCGTGGATCCTACAAGATAAGCAAAAAATAATAAGAACATTAATTTAAAAATATTTAGATGATATTGAATACAAATAGACATATAATGATTCATACCTATAGAGCTAACACCAGAAATCAAGTCCATGGTAGAATGTGCATGCTCAATAGGCTCTAGCTCGATAGGTGGTGTATAGATTGGTGACGATTGAGAGAAAGATAATGGAGCAGGAGGTGTGACTTCTGCTGGTATCAGATCTAAAGAAGCTGATGAAATATTGGCTGGTGGTGATTGAGAGGAAGGTGGTAGAGCCACGGTGCTATGACTCTGAAGAATTAAGCTGCTGGTACCTAGATAGAGAGGGTGCAACATCAGCCAAAGATGGAGCTAGAACTGTGACTTCTACTAGTGTCAGATCCAGAGAAGCTGGTAGAATGTGGGTTGGTGGTGGCTGAGAGGAAGGTGGCATAGCCACGATGCTACGACTCTGAAGAAGCTGCTGGTACCTTGACCATAACTATGATGGCAAGACCATTCCCTGGATCGATGGCTGCTGAGTGGAATGCAGTAGATCAGGAGATACTACTAAGGTTCTTAAGGGTACTTTTCTTTTTTCTTAGATAATCCTGGTGCCATGAGAATACTTGTAATATAATAACTGCAATATATAGTCAAATGAAATCAATTGATGTCAAGATTTAAGAAACTTTATTTTTTTTTGGTAAGAGAGCTAACCTATATAATAGAATAAAAGAAAAAGTTTATAAATCATTATCATGATCATTATCATCATCATTCTGTTGATCATCATCTTCAGTGCAATATTCTGCCAAGGTATCATCTTCGTCCTCACTATCTCTTGTTGCTAACTCTTCTAATTCATGATGCAAACTTTGGCCATATGAAGCATCAAAAACATCAATACCCTTATCCCATAACTCATTCAACTCATCTACTAATGGCTTCAAGTAGACATCAATGTCTCTACCCGATGCTTTTGGATCCAGAATAAGCAATGACAGCATAAAGAATGACTCATTCATGCACATCCAAGGGGATAAATTATATGCCAAAAGAATAACAGGACACATACTATAGGCATTAGACATGTTACCAAATGGATTGAATCCATTCGTTGCTAGGCCAAGCCTCACATTATGGGATTCTCTAGCAAACTCTGGACACTATTCATCAAAGCTCTTCTAAGCTTCACTATCAGACGGATGAATCATGGTGTTACTCTCACTTCTAGGCCTATCTTTGTGCCATCTCATTTCTTTAGCCATTTTTTTTATATGAATAATCGTTGCAGTCTAAACTTCAATGGAAAGTATCGTAATACTTTATAGGGAATCTTCTTATCCTTATCATCGTTAATCATCCATCTCGACATTCCACACTTCGAACAACTGTCATAGTTTTCGTGCTCTTTCCAAAAGAGAGCACAGTCATTTTTACATGCATGTATTGGCACATAGCTCAAGTTCTGTAGAAAGCGATTTGCTGCATAGTAAGACTTTGACAAGGATTGACCATTAGGCAAAACATCTCTTAGCAATGATAATAGCATATCAAAAGACTTATTACTCCATTTGTTGTATACTTTCAAATAGAACAACTTTATAATAAATAATAATTTTAAAAATTTCGTACATCCCGAATATAACTCTTTGATAGCTTTCATCAATAAATCATTAAAGGCATTAGTATAAGAACTGCTAGCACCTATAGAAGTCTCTTAGTTTTTCTCAATAGGACAATCATTAACGAAACTACTGACGTCACGTAGCCTAACTCATCATCATCATTTGAGTCATTGCCTAACTCGTCACTTTCTATATCTACAAATGAAAATCTGTCTCGATTACTAGAGAATTGAAATCTTGCCTGCTTGCCATGAAATATCCATCGAGTGTATGATTGATCCATGCCAAATCTCAATAGATAATCAAAGATATTCTCTTGAGGCTCTATATAAATATTCAAGCAATGTGAACAAGGACATTGAATTTTGCAATCTTTGCTTTTATTTTGAGCAACAAAAGTCATAAATGATTTGACTCCATCTATGTATTCGCGAGAGAACTTAACACAATTCATCCAATGCTTATCCATATTATATACAAATATCTATCATTAAAATATAAACAAACTTCAGCAAATATACCATTTAAATCATGTCTTTACAAAAGAAATGACAAAGAAAAAAAAGGGCAAAGAAATAAGAGCACCATTGAACAAAAATCTGGAAGAAAATTTCATAGTTTTGACTGAAAAGAAGGTTAAAACTACCTATCTTTTATTGAATGGAATGATCGCAAAGAAACCAATTTGAGATCCAATGATGGGTTAAACAGGATAGAAAAGGGTAAAGATGGATTAAACAAGCTATAAAAAGGGAAAAAGGGAGCACTTAGACATGGTTCACTTGTTCTGTTTAAAAGACATAAAAACCAAGGCCTTATTCCCTCCCCCTAACAATGTCATGCGCTCACCTTCCTTTCCTTTTCACCCACTCCATAATGGTGCCTATATAAATAGGAAGGTAAGAGAGTGGTCACTTACCCTCACTTGCGGTGACCATAATAGATGTTATAGACAAAAGATTAATTTAAAACTTAGTCAACATATTTAATTCTAAGAATAATATAATGAAAAGATCCCAAAGTCCCAATAGACTGAATATTTGTTCTTCATTTTTTTATTTTATTTCAGTTTTGATTTTCCTTTTGTATTCATTTAGTTTCAAATTTTTTTCTACTTTGACCAATGAACCTAGCTCATGGCAACTCTTCCAGAGGCCCACTACTTTTTCTTCATGGGAGACCAACAATGACTATCCATTGAAAAATGTTAAAGTTCATGATAACTTTACCTTTGGTTATAGAAGAACTCTAATATAGTGGTTGACTGCTTTGGTGACCATGGTTACAAAAATCTTCTGTATCAACATATAAAGACATGCTTCTGTCATCCAGAAATACTTGCAATGAAGATCACCATTTCATCTCAATCTTTACCTACTTTCTATTTTACTTCTCTAATTCCATTCTATCCTTTGGCTTCTCAAAGGCTAGACCACCTTAGTTTTTAATTTATCTTCTATATGGTTGCTTTTGAGGAGCAAAAGCAATATTTAGGCTATTGCAAAAATCTTATTACGACCATCAATGAGTCCAAGAATGATGAAGTATAAACTATTCTACCTAAATGACACCTCTAGACCAGACTTGATAGTCATGCCTTTAACACAGAAGCACGGACATCTAGAAAGTAGCTAGGGCCTTAAGATATACTTGATTGGTATTTCTTTGTTTACTCTCATAACCTCATTAATATAAGTCCCCAATATGGATCATCTTAAAAAATTTCTTCTTTTTCATGAAAAAAATTTACTTCCAAATCTAGATTGGTTAAGATTTCAATAACCTCAATATGAAGTTGTAAAATAAAATCCCAGTTGAAACTCTTAACCCGATTGCTCTTCTTCCTAAGAAACTAGAGCATCCTAATATATCAACCATAAAGATTCACCTATATGAAGGATGTGGTGATTACATGGATAATCATCACCACATTAGCTTTAAAAATACAGGTAACCTTTATGCCAGCTTATGGCAATTTAATAATTTTTTCTAAGATAATAGAAAATGCTTATTAAAAAAATAGAAAAAGCTTATCAAGTACCAAACTTCAGTCCTATCACTTACGGTCTCAAAAACTACTTAATGAAATCAGGCAGATGGTAGGATTATAATTATAATAATATACCACTATATTCAATCACAGATGTCTATAGAATGGAAAATTGATAATGGTGGAGGAAGAAGGGATGAGCTACAGTGACTATGTTTTTCTAACACCAAGCCCCACTGCATTTTTTATGCTGTCAATGTTGATTCCTTGTTTTAAGTTTTAAAAGACATGTTATTTTTAATAGTTCTCTGGAGAGCCAGTCTTATTAAAACATAGATCAAAATAAAATATTCAAAAATATGTAGTATAAGTTCTGATAGAATCCATATACCCAACAGGTTAAAACCCCCTGCACTCGCCGTCCGCCACACCCGTCGTCCGCGAAGCCACTCCACCACCATCCGCTCGGTTAATGGCACTCTGCTCGCACCCCCCACCCCCCACGACATCGCTCCGCCCCACCCCATGGGTCCGTGCCCGTCAACACCGACCTCCACCCCCACCACCCTCCCCCCACCCCTCTCCGTCTGTCGAATAAAAAAAAAGAAAAAAAAGGATTGAGGAAGGGAGCCTTACCGGCGATGGCAACAACGATGGACAAAGAAGGGTTCCGACGATCAGGCATGCGGAGGCAATTTTCATAGGCGATCCGATGGTGCTCGCGTACAGGATGGCCGAGATCCAGAGGGGGCAGCACGGTGATCTTCTTCTCTAGGAACAACGCAAGATGGCAGTGGCGTGTGCATGCGAGCAGCGGCGACCAAATCAGTGGCGGTAGCTGGTGGAACGCTAGCGATGGGAAGATGGGCACATCGGCAGTGTCCGTCCGTCGTGTGGATGAGAGGAGACGAACGATCGGCGGTCCGTAAGCGGAGACAAATAGAGCCGGCGGTGGGGTCGAACAGAGTTTTTTTTGGAGGTTAGGGTTTTTTTTTCTTTTGATGGTGGGATCGATCGAGATTTTTACTTTGCGGGTGGGGTTTTCTTTTTCAAAATAGAGTTTTAACATTAAAAAAAATAAAATTAAGGATAAAATACATATATGGGTAGAAAAAATTATGGAAAATTTTTTTTGAGGCCAAATATATTATTTTAATCTAAAACATCAAGTAAAAATATTACAATCTATGTTGTTTGGTCAAACATCATAAAAAATCATCTCATCAGTGATGTTTTCAAAATATCACCAAAATATTTATGTTTTCACAATATTTTAATTTTTAAATATCATAGAAGATTCAAATTCTTGTAGTGAGATGGCATGGGGGCAAAGGGGAGGGAGGCACGGATGGATGGGGAGGGGGGCGCAGGCACCGAGGGGAAAGGAGGAAGGGGTTTCTTTTTTTTATAATTTATTTATTTTTAATACTTAAAAATAAGAAAAAATAAAAAGTAAATAAAGTAAATAAAATAAAATAATACAAAATATAAAATATTTAATTATATTTTTAAAATTAAAATAAAATATTATTCTTTAAAAAAATAAATTTTAAAATAATTTAATAAAGGAAGGAAAAGAAAAAATTATAGTAATTTATATAATTTATAATTATATATTTTATATAAAAAATTAATATTTTATATATTTTATATGTAATTATATAGATATTTTATATTAGATTATTTATTATTTTATAGAATTATATATTTTATAATTATTTTATATATTTAATTTTATATATTATATATTTTTAAAAGGGGAGTGAAAATAAGTAATTTTAAAAATAAAATGAAAAATAATGAAAAGTCACCACATGTAATATAGTGCAAGTACCAAAATAACCATTTAAAATTTATTCTATAATTCAAGTAATTGCATGAATAGCTGGTAAGTAGCTATAATGTGATGAAAAAAATATAGGACATGAAATTTGCTGTAAAATTTATTGACATATAACTTTAAATTTTATAGATAATTCATAATTAATAAAAAAAAATTATGATTCAACTAAAATGATAGCCTTTAATTTGCATTAAACCTCGTGTTGTTAATTTTATGAAGTATTTCTCTTTGATGCTCTTTTCAATGGTAAATCTAGCTTGTTAAGACTATCTTCATGATTACTTGCTTTTAGTTATTAGTTATATAAATAATTTTTTTATTTATAAAATTTATTACATAAAATATAGAAAACATCCATATTTTAGAGAAAACTCTACTAAAATATAGAGTTATCCTTTTTTAATAAATTAAGATACCATTTTTGAATGTATGTTCAGAGATGGATGCTAAATTGCATTGAGTCATAGATTTTCGTTCAAGAGTCGATCCTGATTGGGATTGACTCTTAGATGCCCTAATTTTGGATATTTTAAAAATATTTTAATTTTATTATTATTATTAGTCGATATTTTATTTTATTATATGGTGTTCGGTAATTATCTCTCATCTATTCTTTGGGTATATATTGGATAGGATGCATAGGCACCATATTCATATCAAAATTTTTATAATAATAGAATAAAATATTGACTAATAATAGTAATAAAATTATTGCTTTTCTTAAAGCGATAGGGCCATACCTGTTAGAAATAGATAGAATTATGCATTCTTAAAATCTTACTAATAACACCTTAATGGTGAATATTTTTTGTGGATAGATGAAAAATATCGATAAAAGTTAGATGAATGCTCGCTCTATCATCTTACCTGAATACCGACAAGATGTTAGAGATTTTATAAAATTTACATGAGAAAGTATTGATGATCCCAATAGAATTAAATATCCTTATCGGAGATGTCACAATAATTACTTCTAGCCTACAGATACAGCATTGAAGTACTTGTTAAATTAGGGTATGGATAGAAAGTATACTATTTTGAATTTGTATGGAGAAAGTAGACCTATTAATATAAGAGACCAACATATGGATCAATAGTTTGAACCAATTGGCATTAATGAGATGTTAGATGATTTATATGAAAGAGCATATTTTGACAACTCTTCTTAGAGTATGGACAATGCAAATGATGGACATTTTGAAAAACTCATGAGAGATTCCAAGGAGCCATTGTATCCAAATTATAAGAAGTTCTCGATGCTTGAGTACTTGATAAAACTTCTTTATGGTAAAATCATGTTTGGTTGGAGTCAAAAGTCGTTTGACTTTATATTAAACTTAATCAAGGAGGTATTATCGGATGATAAAAAACTTTCAAAATCATATTCAGAGGCAAAAAAGTATATGCATGAACTTGGACTGGGTTATACACCAATACATGCATGTAAGAATGATTGTGCATTTTTTTATAAAGAGTATTAATACTTGGATTGTTGCCCAGAATGTAATGAGTCAAGGCATGTTGAAGATTCCAAAAGAGGTAAGAGACGACCTCACAAGATTTTGAGATACTTTTCATTAACACCAAGACTTCAAAGACTTTATCATTCATCGATGACCGCTGAGGCAATGAGATGGCATCATGAGATGAGAATTCCTGATGATAACAACATTAGTCATCCAGTAGACTCTATAGTTTGAAGAAAATTTGATAAATGATATCCTTAATTTACTTCTGACCCGCGCAATATTCATCTTGGCCTGGCATCTGATGGTTTCAATCCATTCGAGAGCATGAGCAATGCTTATAGTATGTGGTTGGTTATGCTAATACCATATAATGTTACACCATGAAAATATATAGAAGAGCCATTTATATTTTTATCATTGCTTATTCCTGGACTTAAAGCTCCAGGTAATGAGATACATGTTTATCTACGACTCTTAATCGATGAATTAAGAGAACTTTGGAAGATTGGTGTTGTAACATACAATTTAATTAGTAAAAAAAAATTTTGATTGCATGCAATGATAATATGGATAATTAATAATTTTCTGGCATGTGGCAACCTATCTAGATGGAGCATAAAAGGATATTTGGCATGTCCAATTTGCAACAGTGATAGCTGCTTCGTTAGACTGAAGCATGAAAGAAAAATTGCCTATATGGATCATCATAGATTTTTACCATCTAATCATTCTTGGAGAATCTATCAAAATCGATGCTTCAATGAAAAGTCAGAGATGTGTGGGCCATCTTATATGATGAGTGCAGATGACATATTGGCATAACTAGAGGCCATTGGCAGTGTTAAATTTGATAAAGTTTTTAGAAGTCACAAGCAAAAGCGTAATGAATCAAAGTTGAACTGGACGAAGCAAAGCATATTTTTAAAATTATCTTATTGGTAACATCTCCTACATTATCATAATTTGGATATCATGCACATTGAGAAGAATATTTGTGATAATATTATCGAGATACTTCTTAACATCAAGAAAAAAATAAAAGATAATCTAAATTCTCAGCTAGACCTATAAAGAATGAAAATACGGCATGAGTTGCACTTGGTGCCCCATCATGGTGGAAAATTCTTAATGCCAACTATAAATTATATAGTGCATGGCAATGAAAAAAAAAATTTTTGTGAGTGATTAAAAATCATAAAGTTTTCTGATGGTTTTGCCTCCAATATTTCAAGCTGTGTGAAC
This sequence comes from Cocos nucifera, assembly GCA_006176705.1. NCBI lineage: Eukaryota > Viridiplantae > Streptophyta > Magnoliopsida > Arecales > Arecaceae > Cocos > Cocos nucifera. Next base: position 1,120,090 of record QRFJ01000189.1, read on the forward strand.
ATGAAAGACGACAGTATCTCGAGTATGAAGAGTCACGACTTTCATGTTATATTGCAGCATCTTATATCTATTGTGATAAGTGGTTTCTCTACCGTAGAGGTACAGAATGCACTAATTGAATTGGATATTTTCTTTTGAGAATTATATTTTTGGAAACTCTAAGTTGATATATTTGAGAAGCTTTAATTAGATATTGTTCTATTGCTATGTAAGTTGAAAATAAATTTTTCACCATCATTTTTTATATTATGGTACACTTGATGGTTCACCTTCCAAGGAAGGCTTTGCTTATCGGGCCAGTTCAGTACCGATGGATGTATCCTATTGAATGATAATAATATTACAATAAAGCTGATTTCTTTACTTAATTTATAATCATAACAAAAAAATAATTACATATTTTTTATATTTTTTATTATTTTATATGTACAGATTCTTGTATAAGTTGAAATAATATGTGTGAAATAAGGCACATCTAGAAAGATCAATTGCAAAAGCATGTATCTCTATAGACTGTCTTACATTCTATTCGATGTATCTTGATGATATGAAAATATGATTCAATCATGAAGAGCACAATGCAGATAGAAAGTGGGCCAATATTGAATCTATATTATCTATTTTTAAGGTTAATGTTCTTTTCATTAGTAGAAAAAAGTACAAACATATGGACATAGAAGAATGTGAGCTGACGTATTCTATGTACTAAATAATTACAAAGAAATCTATTATTTTATGGAGTAAGTATCTTTACATAATCAATATTATATACTTTTCATAAGGTAAAATAAATAATAAGCATGTATTTATTGTAGAGAGCATAGAAATGTATTATTGCAATAAAATAATAGAAATATCGAGAGACGACATTGAAGGAAGTTCGTAGTTTGGTTCAAATAATGTGTAAGTATAATAACAGTTTTATTCAACTTTTTATTACATGTAATGTATACAGAGTCTGATTTATTTTAACTTATATGTATGTTATTGTAGATGATGTTAATATATCATAATAAAAAAGATGGTGCAACTAAGAAATTATATGATTTGGCATGCCATCTCGATTCTAGGATTTTATGTTATAGTTCATGTATTGTTGGTGGTATGAGATTTCATACAAGGAAGCTTGATATGCAGCGGTGAACTTAAAATAGTGAAATTTTGACATTGAAAATTGATGGACATAATGAGATTGAATATTATGGTATCCTTTCCGATATTATACAGTTAAGATATGAATCAAAATGATTTGTTTACCTATTTAAATTCCAATGGTGGGATATCAATAATAATAGGATGGGTATTCATAAAGATGCATACTTCACAAGTATCAACTTTGTGAGAACATGGTACCAATCGGATCCTTTCATACTCGCTAGTTAGGCAAAACAGGTATTATACCTGTTGGGGATAAATCCCGCTCCCGTCGAAGTCTAGCCCGATGCTTGGCCCAATGCAACCAGTAGCCGCAGAAGAGCTTCAGCGCCAGGCGCCAGGCCGAGCCCCTACCACGGCCGAACTACCTAGCTGCCGAACTCCCCAGCGCCAGGCTCCGGGCCGAACTGCCTAGAGGCCGAACTCCCCTGCACCAAGGTCCGGGCCGAACTGCCTAGAGGCCGAACTCCCCTGCGCCAAGGTCCGGGCCGAACTTCTGCCGAACTCCCCAGGCCACCCGGGCCGACTTCTTCGGACCACAGCGACCGGGCTTCAGCCAGACGCCTATGGGAGCCGAACTCCTCTAAGCTTCCCCTTTGGCCGAACCTCTCTGCGGCCGAGCTCCTCCCGGGCTTCCCCTTCAGTCGAACTCTCCTACAAGTCCGAACTCCTTCGGACCCACCGCCGAACTCTCCTGACCGACTCCAAGCGGCCGAGCTTCAATGAAGTCCTCCAGCGGCCGAACTCCTCAGCGGACGAGCCTTAGCCGAACCAATTAACAACTCCTTCAAAGGCCTGCCGAGCTTCTTCCAGGCCTCTCGCGCACGAACTCGGGTGTAGTCTCGTCGCCAGCCAATGTTGACGTCGAAGTTGAAACCGGGGCCCGGGGGAGACCTTGTCTCTTCGATGGGAGTTGAAGGGGACCGTTTCCAGCCAAAATTGGTGAAGCCATGACCATGTTGAGGCCGGAGTCAATGTCGCCCCCCGTGGTCAGGGTCGGAGTTGACATTGCCTTCATCAACCGAAGTCGATTCGGGGGAGACCTCGAGCTCTCTTGCAGTCAAGGTTACGATCGCTTGGGGGAGATCTCGTCTCCCGCTGATGCTGACACCGAAGTTGAAGCTGAGGTCCGAAGGAGACCTCG
>QRFJ01000189.1:1123388-1155212 GCA_006176705.1 Cocos nucifera
GGGGGAGAAGCTCGGACGACGGTCCGGATGTGCCCCCACAGCCCGTTAGGAACAGGAGGAGAACCTCGTCCTAGCGTGAGCAAAGTCGAAGGCCCCGTTCACGAAGGACGGGATGGGGGGAGAAGCTCGGACGACGGTCCGGATGTGCCCCCACAGCCCGTTAGGAACAGGAGGAGAACCTCGTCCTAGCGTGAGCAAAGTCGAAGGCCCCGTTCACGAAGGACGGGATGGGGGGAGAAGCTCGGACGACGGTCCGGATGTGCCCCCACAGCCCGTTAGGAACAGGAGGAGAACCTCGTCCTAGCGTGAGCAAAGTCGAAGGCCCCGTTCACGAAGGACGGGATGGGGGGAGAAGCTCGGACGACGGTCCGGATGTGCCCCCACAGCCCGTTAGGAACAGGAGGAGAACCTCATCCTAGCGTGAGCAAAGTCGAAGGCCCCGTTCACGAAGGACGGGATGGGGGGAGAAGCTCGGACGACGGTCCGGATGTGCCCCCACAGCCCGTTAGGAACAGGAGGAGAACCTCGTCCTAGCGTGAGCAAAGTCGAAGGCCCCGTTCACGAAGGACGGGATGGGGGGAGAAGCTCGGACGACGGTCCGAATGTGCCCCCACAGCCCGTTAGGAACAGGAGGAGAACCTCGTCCTGACGTGAGCAAAGTCGAAGGCCCCGTTCATGAAGGACGGGATGGGGGGAGAAGCTCGGACGACGGTCCGGAATGTGCCCCCACAGCCCGTTAGGAACAGGAGGAGAACCTCGTCCTAACGTGAGCAAGGTCCAAGGCCGAGCCCCAGAGTCTACGGCAAGCTTCGCTGCAGAAGACGAGGTCTCCTTCGGACCTCAGCTTCAACTTCGGTGTCAGCATCAGCGGGAGACGAGATCTCCCCCAAGCGATCGTAACCTTGACTGCAAGAGAGGAGGTCTCCCCCGAATCGACTTCGGTTGATGAAGGCAATGTCAACTCCGACCCTGACCACGGGGGGCGACATTGACTCCGGCCTCAACATCAGCTTCACCAATTTTGGCTGGAAACGAGTCCCACTTCAACTCCAAACATCGACTAGAGACAAGGTCTCCCCCGGGCCCCGGTTTCAACTTCGACGTCAACATTGGCTGGCGACGAGACCTACACCCGAGCTTCAGCTGCAGCGAGCACGGGGCCTGGAAGAAGACTTCGGCAGTCGCTCTTCCTGCACTCCCTTCCTTCGAGCTTCGAACTTGGGAGTGGGGGGGCAAGTGTTGGGGATAAATCCCGCTCCCGCCGAAGTCTAGCCCGATGCTCGGCCCAATGCAACCAGTAGCCGCAGAAGAGCTTTAGCGCCAGGCGCCAGGCCGAGCCCCTACCACGGCCGAACTGCCTAGAGGCCGAACTCCCCTGCACCAAGGTCCGGGCCGAACTGCCTAGAGGCCGAACTCCCCTGCGCCAAGGTCCGGGCCGAACTACCTAGCTGCCGAACTCCCCAGCGCCAGGCTCCGGGCCGAACTTCTTCGGACCACAGCGACCGGGCTTCAGCCAGACGCCTATGGGAGCCGAACTCCTCTAAGCTTCCCCTTTGGCCGAACCTCTCTGCGGCCGAGCTCCTCCCGGGCTTCCCCTTCAGCCGAACTCTCCTACAAGTCCGAACTCCTTCGGACCCACCGCCGAACTCTCCTGACCGACTCCAAGCGGCCGAGCTTCAATGAAGTCCTCCAGCGGCCGAACTCCTCAGCGGACGAGCCTTAGCCGAACCAATTAGCAACCGAACTCCTTCAACCGGGCCTCAGCCGAGCTTCTTCGGGCCTCTCAGCGGACGAACTCCTCGGCAATCGTCCTTCGGCCGAACTCTACAGATGGCCGACCCTTCGGCCAGCCGAACTCCCTCCAAGCTAAGAGCCCGAGCTCCTTCGAAATGGGCACACGACGAAGGCCAACCCTTCATCCGCCACAAGCTCTGCAACCATCACCATCGGTCCACCGAGTGATGGCGACCCGCTATGAGGCGGCGATGGCTGTCACCGTCCCGTCCCATGAGACTGGCTCCGCCAAACCTCGAGCGGCCTGCCAGCATGCGACTGCAGCTGTCACCATCAACCCGCCGCACACGACACCTTCCCGTGAGACTGGCTCCGCCGAACCTCGAGCGGCCCGCCAGCACGCGGCTGCAGCTATCACCATCAAGCTCCGCTATAAAAAGGACCCCTCCAGATGTGCTAAATCTAAGCTCTCTGATCTCTAAGCTCTTCTCCTCTTCTCTAAGCTCCGGAACTCATTCCGAGCACTCCATTACTGTTGGCCAGAGCTAACTTGAGCGTCGGAGGGTCCTGCCGGAGCCACCCCCCACCGGCTCCGGACGGGACTTTGTTTTGCAGGTCCCCGACGGCGACCTCGGCGGCCTCGACTCCAGCGACCTCCGACGACGACCAGTTTCTGCACCAACAATACCTAAAAGATATGAGATATAAGGATGAAGGGCATATTGTACAAAGGATTACACCAAGGGATATTTATGACATAGATGTTCGTTTCAAGATAGAAATGGATGAAGATTTCTTTTATGAGGAACAAAATACAATTGACTTGGGATAGTATAGTGTCGACATTGAAAGCACATCTTCTCTGATTAGGGATGATGTGCAACCCGATAATATTAATGTTAGTGAATTAAATCTAAATATGTTGGAGGATTATGATGACAATGATAACAACTTCATAAATAATGATGAGAAAAATTATGCATTGATGGATTATGATGATGAAGATGTCGAGAATCCTCCTGATGAAGATACAGACATTGATTGATAATATGTCATTTTTTAAGAAACTCATATATCTTAAATTTTATATATCATTTAGCATTGATGTAATATTTATCAATATTAACCCATCTCTAATATGTTGTTTGATATAAACATGGCATCAAGAAGACGATCCTGGAGGCTTTAGACATGAGGAGATGTCGGTGCATCGACTTCTCAACGGCGGTCTCCCAATGATCAGGCGATCACATTAGCCACTCTTGGTTTATTTTATATATTATATTTTTTTTATTTTTTTTATTTTATTTTTTTATCATTTATAAATAACTGATTTTAAGCTATGCCACTAGGAGGATGATCTGATGGAAGGGACCGACATGGAGATGTCGGTACCTCTTCTTCATCGTAGCAACACACTATTAAAGCAGGCACATCATCTCCTACCACAGGTTTATTTTTTATATTATAGTTTTTTTTATTATATTTGCTTTAAGTTTTTATCATGTATAAATAATTGATTTTAAGCTTTTTATTTTGCTGCAGCTGCTGATACTATAATTATGCGGACACGTGGAACCACCAGAAATGGGAAGCTAGAGGACTGAAGGAGGCTACATCCCGAGGAGAGGATGAGGGTTGTCATCTCATCGGAATATATCATACCACTAGAGCACCACATCAAGGATCCGTATGTGTGCGAGGTTGGTATTATTATCCGTTCGTACGCTCCTCTGATGTTGTCTGATTGGCACAAAGTTACGAGGCCACCATAACAAATCCTCCTCAACCATTTACAGGTAGCTAAATATAATTTTTGATAATTATTTAACTTTTATTTTTTTAATAAATCTCATATATTGTACATTATTTTTGTAGCATGATTTTGATATTCAGGAGATTGATACCTCACGTGTGCGAAAGGCTATCCTTCGATATATGAGGTGATTGCTTAGAGGATTCGGATATGAGCTCCATAGCCACTGGAAGAAGGTCTTCCAGGCATGTGGAGCAACGGTGACACATGAGACACCGCACAAGAGTGTATCATGCCTCGACTAGGATCTCCTTTGCACCAGATACGAGGATCCAACATATTGGATATAACTATTATATATAATAAAAATATTGATTATTGAATTGATATGGTATTGTAATATGTTTACTAATATCTTGATTGCATTTATTTATTAGGCCTACTGCGACAAGGCCTCATAGAATAGGTCGAGGCTTATGGTGATACATTGCGGTGGATCAAAGTCATTTGCATAGTATTAGTATGAGCTGATAAGTATACATGCATACATCATTAATGATTTGTTAGAATATATCTATGTCAGTATACTTACATTTATAAATTTTAGAGAAACATCAAGATAGGATAGCTGTCCGAATGGATTGACGTCTATCAGAGGACTCATCGCTGGGCGATGGGCGAGTGGCTTCCTAGGACTTGAAAGAGACATGTGAGTATTAATTGATTAAGTTCTATTTTAATTTTATTATAAAGTTTAAACTTTTGATTATATTTATTTTTTCTTTAATTAGGACCACAAGATAGAGATACGACTCCAGCCTCCAGCTGAGGGCTCTACCCCACCCACAGATGATGATATCTGTGATGAGGTGCTCAGCAGAAAATCTAGCTATGCTATGGGGTTGGGATATGGAGTTGTGGCCCCTAGCTTCTCTCGAGCAGCACATATTTCTTGTGATGCTCGTCTGTATGAGGCGAAGAGGAGACATGCTGAGATCGAAAGAAGACATCAAGAGGAGACAACGGACCTACGGTGGGCCAATGTCGAGATTTCGTCCTAGCTTCAAGCATTTAGAATGAAGCTCGACAAGTTATGTTGCCGTATGCCTCATCCATCGACTTTTAATGTTCCTACTAATGCTTATGATCAGGACTCTATCAATAATGATGCCTTCCCCATTGGTATTATTTTATATTATTTTTAATTAATATATTTTTAATATTTATATTAGATAATTAGTTTGCTAACTTAATTTTTTAATTTAATGCAAGTCTATGATATGTCGCTATCGATATGGAGTTTTATTTTATTTCGATGTATTTTTTTTTAAAGAACATGTAGTATGTACAATATTTTGTATATATATATATATATATGATTTTTTATATGGATGTTATATGATTGTTTTAAAGTGAATGAATTTGATTTTGGCATGTGTTTATTTATTATGTGGATGTTATATTATGTTTATTTATCTATATATTTTAAAAAATTAGCATAAATAAATTTATTTAAAATTATTTTTTTGATAAAAATAATTAGCGATACAAAAAAACATAGGTAAAGAGTTATAGCGATGCAACTTAGCATCAATAAATCAAAATAACCATCGCCAAATAGCATGCCAGCGTGCCACTTTTAGCCATGCTTTATAATTATCTATGCAAATTAACATCGTAAAATATTTATCGATGCATATTAAATGTAGGCAAATTCAAAGTAACAATCGTCAAAAAGCATGCTAGCATGCTACCTTTAGCCATGCTTAACAATTACCGACGTAACTTTACATCCCAAATTATTTGCTAACATAAAATAAGTGTAGATAAATTATTTCATCGCTAATAGTTTACCAACATTTATCTTACATCATAAAAAGTATTTTTTTTATGTTTATTTAGCGTAGGTAAATATTTAATTACTGACCTAAGTTTTCATCGGTAAAAATATTTTTACCGATATTTATTTTACATGGATAAAAATTCATATTATCGATGATTATTATACATTGATAAATACTTATTTTTCAATGCTTGTTTATCATAGCTAAAACTAATCTTCGATGTTTAGTTTAACATCGATAAAATATTTTTTTTGATGAAATTTTTTAAATATCAGTAAATAGAATCAATGTCGGTACTTTTGCCAACGTATTTTTTTTGACATATTTTATATCGGTAGATGTAATTAGCAACATTTTGTTTAGGATTTAGCTATGCTTTTATTGCATAGCTAATTATCTTTTTTCTTATAGCGGATTCATATGAAGAGGGAAGTGATGCTAGCAAGACCAACATCCTGATTTTCTCCTCAATTTTTTTGTCAATGCTGAGGAGGTCGGTGAGAATTTTCTAAAAGTTGGATAGATGCTCCTGCACGCTCTGATCTTTATCTTTCCATAGTTAGTAAAACTACCTCCAAAGCAATAGTGTATTAGTGAGTAACTTTGCTATGTACAATTTCTTGAGCTTCGACCATAGCACCATTGGATAAGTCTCATCATGTACATGGATCATGACATCATCCACTAGATATAAATGGATCATGCTCACCACCTGCATCTGATACACTTCCAATCCTTTACCTCCATGGTGGTTGGCATCTTCTCGTATAAGAGAGTATCGATCAAATTCTATTGGATGAGGATATTCTTTATCCTTACTTGCCATAAAAAAAAATTATCATTCTCATCAAATCTATTAATTTCTATCTTGATTATGCTTATCTTCTCCATATTCTTCAATCTTTAAAAGCACTGTTGCAATCTATGCTCCGGTACTAACCTAGCTTTGATACCAATTATTAGTGATATCAACTCCTCTGATATCACTTATTGAGAATCTCATACTAGAATATTATGATAGAAAGAAAGAAAAAAATAAAATAAAAAAATAATTAAGTATGTGGATCAGTCTAAAGGCTCATTTTCATGGGACATGCAAAGCTTCACTTTGAAAGAGAAAAAATAAGTATAAGAGAAAAACACCCACTCTCAACTCACTATATACAAATCACTTTCAACTAAAAGCTATTCTCACAAAAGCTCTTTCAGAATCTCAGAAAGATCCTCAGAAGCTACAAGATGTGAGGATTAGTGGTGTCTCCAAGCCTTAGAAGGCCATGAAAGGAATCAGGATATTGACTTCGAGAGACTAGGATAGGTATGGTTCTAGGACTAGAATAGAAGTGGTCCTAAGATGGAGGCAGTATTTAGCCCTCCACAAGCTTGAAGTCCAAATGTTGAGGATCCTAAGAAGCTTGGTTGGTGCTTTAGAGATCTGTGACATAAGATGGAGCAAAAAATCAAAGCCGAAGAATGAAGACTGCAGAGAAGGACTTTTCTATAGGTTAGCCGGCTCAGTCTAGAACTAGATCGGCTAAGTCTCATTAGACAGGCCAAACAGAAAGATGCGAGTTTTGGACTGCAGGCTTGGCACGCAACTGGATCAGCTCAATTTGCTAACTGGATCAGCTCAGTCTGAAACTGAGCCAATCTAGTCTTAGGTTAGCCGGTTCAGTGCTGAGATTGAGCCGGCTCAGTACGCAGATAGAATTACATGAGGGTCTATTTGGAGTTAGGATAGAGACTTATCTTAGGTATCTTAAGGCCTGATTTGAGAGATCTTAAGGAGCCTAACTTATGTATGGATCGAATTTAGATTTAGAGAATGAGAGGATGGGAGACATGAGTGTACATGGGCTTGATGAGTGCTTTCATGTATTGGGTTAGTCAGGAAAATTTTTGGTCTGGCTTAATGGCTATATATAGATACATAGATTGTATTAGGGTTTTCAAAAAAGCAGTGAATACAGATATTTTCTTCCTCAATCTCTCTTATCTCTTCTCTTTAGTGTTGTTGCCCTAGGGTTCTTGAAGAAGTCCTAGAGAGAGGAGGTGCCTCCCTCAAGCCCAAGGAGGGAGGCACCTTAGCATAGTTCTATGTCATGGATCTATGGTATGCTGCCTTAGAAAACATCAAAGGTCTCTAGGTCCATGCTAAAGATCTTAATTTTATCACAACATGATATCAGAATGGTACCATGGAATAATAATTAGTATCAGAGCTAGGTGATGCCATGGTGATGTTACAACATTTGGTATCAGAGCCTGGTGATGCATGAAAGAGAAGAAAAAATCATACAGAATGAAATCAAAAATCTATACGAATATTTTACGATATGTCTTAGATCTACCTTTGTTATTATTATGATTCGGCCAATCGGGAGCAGCAAGTTAAAGGTGGAGGCTGAGAGGATTAATGCGAAAAGTTTTTTTTCTCTGGATGGAAGGTTTGGGTGCATGATTTACTGATCGATCTTGGTAGAAAGGCCGAGGTGTATGATGATAGACAAGATAGGGAGCGCTGGAGTACTGCAATAGCGCTTTTCTGGAGATGCAGGACTGAAAGAGGCTTGACAGTGCAGTAGTCGAGGAAGGTATCTCAGTAAAGAGCATCAGGATTCTCTAGGAAGATGGGCAGTATGAGATAGTTTGATGGATGAAGAGAGGTATCCTAAGGAATAATGGTCGAAAGAAGGCTGAAGAAGCGGTTATACATCCTTCGATGGTAAGAAGGTGGAAGAATAGTCGGAAATATATTCAGTGGTTCGAGTAGAGCATAGATTTATGAAGCTTTGGAGGTGATGGAGATAGATGATCCATAGAGATCCAGCAGGTCAAGGTTGGGCAGTGGATCAAGTTTCTTCTGCTAGAGCACTAGAAAAAGTCATAGTTCAGGTGAAGGATGGTTTATATATAGCAAGAGAGGATTCGGATACCTATGAGAGGTAGTGTTGAGATGAGGTAGGAAGTACTAGAGTGCAGCAGTAGTACTTTTCTGAAGGCATGGGGCTGAGAGAGGCTCGGTGGTGCAGCAGCTGAGGAAGATATCTCAGTGAAGAGTGTCAGGAGGCATCTTAGGGAGATCGAGAGCAAGTCTCAAGAAGAGCCAGGGAGTCTTAGGAGCCTCGAGATGAGATAGATGGGTCTAAGCCTAGGATAAGATTTGAGCGATAATTCCTTCGGGTGCAACTGAATTGATGGCTGGTGTAACGGTAGAAAAAAAGAAGGCTAGGGTAAATTTTTTAGGTTCAATCATTGGATTTAAAAGAGTTGGATGAGCTCTTGATGAGTTTTGAAGGTGCCCAAGGCTTGTGGAGGTATCCGAGATAGCTTCGAAGAGGACCGCAGAGTGCAGAGGGTTTGAAGGGACAGCGATGGTGATCGAGGTGTAGCAGCAGGCTCAGCAGTGCAGCATTGAGTGGTTGACCTCGAGGGACTTAGGTATAGAGTCATCTTCTATGGCATCAAATGGACTCGAGTATAGGTGGAGCTCCGGATGGTGTTTTCACAAGTGGAGAAAAAATTTAGCATGAGTTCAGAGCAGAGATGTGCAGGAGGATCGATGTCCTAGCACCAAACTAGTGATGCATAGTTTCAGATAGAGTAGCATATGTAGCTGGATAGGCATAGCTCTAAGAAGAACCTATCAGATGGTACAGCATGTGCTGGTATAGGGATGCTGTGAAGTCCAGAAAAAATAATGCAGCTACTAAGCAGAAGGAATCTTATAATTTCAGGATGGTACGAAGAAGCAAGCTAAGATCTTCAGCTATGGAGGCGATCATCCCAAAGATCTCCAAGGATGCACAGTAATTGAAAAGAATTAACAAAGGTGATGTTTGCATAAGAAGCTGTCAGGGTGCATCGACAGCAAAATCATGCAGGAAGGCATTGTTAAGAGGTTCGCTAAGGCTTGGGACATCAAGGTAGAGATAGTGAGGATTGGTGGTGCTCCCAAGCCTTTGGAGGCCATATAAGGAGTCAGGGTGTTGACTCTGAGAGACTAGGATATGTGTGGTCCTAGGATCAGGACAAGAGTTGTCCTAGCATGGAGATGGTGTTTAATCCTCCACAAGCTTGAGGTCTAGATGTTGAGGATCTTAAGGAGTTTGGTTGGTGCTTTAAAAATCTGAGACACAAGATGGAGCAAGAAACCAAAGCCAGAGATTGAAGACTGCAGAGAAAGACTTTTATGTAGGTTAGCCGACTCAGTTTGAAACTAGGTCAGCTAAGTCTTAGTGGATAGGCCAAATAGAGAGGTGCATGTTTCGGACTATAGCCTTGGTATGCAACTGGATCGGCTCGGTCTGAAACTGAGCCGACTCGATCTCGGGTTAGCTGGCTTAGTGCTGAGACTGAGTCGGCTCATTGCACGGACAGAATTATGCAAGGATCTATTTGGGACTAGGATAGGAACTTATCCTAGGGGTCTTACGGTCTGATTTTAGAGATCTTAAGGGGGCTAACACATGTATGGATCGGATTTAGATCCAGGGGATGAGAGCATGAGAGACATGGGTGTACATGGGCTTAGTGGGTGCTTTCATATATTGGATTAGACAGAAAAGTTTTTGGTCTGGCCTAATGGCTATGTATAAATATATAGATTGTATTAGGATTTTCAAGAAAGCAGTGAATACGAATCTTTTCTTCCTCAATCTATCTTATCTCTTTTCTCTAGTGTTGTTGCCTCAAGATTCTTGAAGAAGTCCTAAAGAGAGGAAGCGCCTCCCTCAAGCCCAAGGAGGGAGGTGCCCCAGCATAGATCTAAGTGGTGGATTTATGGTATGCTGCCTTAGAGAATGTCAAAGGTCTCCAAGTCCATGCTAAAGATCATGGTTTTTTTGCAACATGGCATCAGAATGGTATCATAGAACAATAATTGATATCAGAGCTAGGTGATGCCACGATGATATCACAACATAAGATGCTCTGCCCTCATAGCCATCGCATCGGATGCTATACATCTATTGTTTCTCTCTCTCTCACGGGCTGCACGTACTCAGCACTCTGCCAAGCTCGTTTTGGTGGTTGCCTAAGCCTCTCTACATCCCTCTCACACCACATGCGCCATATCCTTGCTCCACAGTACCTCAGTCCTTTAAATAGGATAGGAATCTTTTTCTAGTAGTTCACAGAAATCCTAATAGGGCTCTATCTCCTAATATGAGTCAAACATGATCTTGATGGAGTTTTAAAATATTTTTTAACCTTCAGATCATGACCACAATCCTTCATGACCGCTGAATCCTGTGGTCTACGTGCAACTTCCGTAGATCCCTTGGATTAATCATAATTCGAGTTCAAAAAAAAAAACCCATCCTATTATGTTCATCTCCATCGAGCCGACTCTGTCAGAGGTCGAGCTGACGTGACTATGCCTTGCCCGAATATATATTTTCTATCTGCCTGAGAGGGCCAACTCGACTGTGGTCTGAGCTTGCTCAACCCCGTATTCAAGCCGATACTAATTCTCCTCTTACTGTGGGTTGAATTCAAGGAATCAAATCCTAACATCTCCGCCCGTCTTGCTCAGGTGCACCACAAACACCCCCACATCAAAGTACCCAAGATCTTTTTGGTGGTTGCCTAAGCCTCTCTACATCCCTCTCACACCACATGCGCCATATCCTTGCTCCACAGTACCTCAGTCCTTTAAATAGGATAGGAATCTTTTTCTAGTAGTTCACAGGAATCCTAATAGGGCTCTATCTCCTAATATGAGTCAAACATGATCTTGATGGAGTTTTAAAATATTTTTTAACCTTCAGATCATGACCACAATCCTTCATGACCGCTGAATCCTGTGGTCTACGTGCAACTTCCGTAGATCCCTTGGATTAATCATAATTCGAGTTCAAAAAAAAAAACCCATCCTATTATGTTCATCTCCATCGAGCCGACTCTGTCAGAGGTCGAGCTGACGTGACTATGCCTTGCCCGAATATATATTTTCTATCTGCCTGAGAGGGCCAACTCGACTATGGTCTGAGCTTGCTCAACCCCGTATTCAAGCCGATACTAATTCTCCTCTTACTGTGGATTGAATTCAAGGAATCAAATCCTAACATCTCCGCCCGTCTTGCTCAGGTGCACCACAAACACCCCCACATCAAAGTACCCAAGATCTTTCACAGTCTCTATGCATACTCCGATATGCACACCGTATCCCACACCACCCCAGCTCCATCGCGCTTCAGCACTCTCACCATCTCCCCAAGCACCCTGGCCCTCTCCGCAGCCACCACCATTGCCTTAGATCTCCTTGCCACCCATTGCCCCAGCCCGCTCAGGTGCATCATGGATACCACCACATTGAAGTACCCATCTGCAAAGGACAGCCACTATGAGTCCCCCTCTCAGCACGTGACGTGCTCCTAGACCCCCTCTGCCCGAGCTCATCGGAGCGCCACCACCGTCGTCTCCCTCCAACGGTCCAACCCCATCGCATGGCCCCTGTTCCCCTCCATCTGCATTGCCACCGCGTTCAATAGCATCCCGCAGCCTTACCCCACATCGAGCACCGTCCACACTGCCGACCAGTTCTGGACTGCAGCCACCATCCATTGTGCCATCTCCCACGGGGGCGAGTGAGGAGTAGAGGACCTCAGCGGTGGCGTAGAGGAAGCATAGGGCGGAGAGGGGGGCGGCGGGGGCGACGGCGGTGAGGAAGGTCAGGGCATGGGGGAAGTAGCGGAGGAGGGAGAGGTCGATGAAGAGGAGGCGTGGAGGACCAGGATGGCCACCATCTGCCACTCGTCGTCCCATAGATTGGTCCAACTATGGATTTCTTGTCTTTTGTTTCTGCTCATATTAATGAAGCAGATCTCGGAGATGCTTACCACTGGATGGAGCACCTCTCTCACATCTAAGAGATTGGTCGCTGGAGATGTATTTGTTTTCCTGAGGTAAGGATGAAAGAATTCTCGGCTTTCTTTTCATCATATGTGTGTGGCAAGTGCAATAAGCCAGTTCTCAAATGTCAAATACATTTCTATAGAGATGAGAGTGGAGAATTAAATATGGGGGTAAGGTGCCTTGCGAAGCAGCAAAGCATGATTCCAATATTAGTGATATATATCAAGCCAAAGTATGCATCTTGAAGTATTGGCAACTGCATGGCATGCTATTTCAACTAGTACTCTATTCATCATCTGCTACAAACCAAGGTTGGAAATGTTCCTTTAGTTTGTTGGTGTTAACAAGTCAGTTTGCACAAATTTATGTCATGCATCCATCTTATCAGAACAAGTCAGTTTATCATTGGTGTTAACAAATACTTGGAAGCTGTTAAGAATGGTTTCACAGTTGGGATGAGATTTAAAATTGGATTTGAGAGTGAAGACGTTCCTGAGAAATAGTTGGCTCTATTTCTCTACCAAATTATATCTCTTTAATGGATTTCTTTTTGTTCTAAGTAATTATTTTCAAGACGAAGTAGGAAAGAAACGGGATCTATTATGATTAACTGATTGTATGTTTGTTTGTTTAGTAAAAATCACCATTCTTTTATGACAGGTTTACTAGGACTGTAATTGGAGTAGAAGATGTTTCTTCTCAATGGATGGATTCTAAGTGGAGATCACTGAAGGTTGGTGAACTTAAATTACTATGTACATCAATTTCTTCTGTGCTTGCTATTTTTCCTATTGTAGTTATACTTTAGATGCAATGGGATGAAACAATAAATATTCTACGACCGAATATGGTTTCTCCATAGAAAATCAAACCTTTTAACACCCCTGTTTTGCTTTAAAACATATCATTAGCTAACTTTTATGTGCTTTTTATTTTTTTTTAATTTCATGTGGATATTCTTTATGAGTTAATCTCTAAATTTATTATGGAGAATAACTCCAGGATTAGGTGTTGTACATATATTTTTTTTGTTGCTTAATAGGTATATTATTTATTAACTTTGCATTCAGTCTTAACTATCAATATTTTGAACTTGTAAATATTGTTATTGGTCATTGTATGTTAGCATCTCAAAAAATTTTACTTCAGTATTCTTTGCTTATTTTTTTATTTTATTTTTATTTTAGATACATATATAGCCATGGACATAGATTGGAGTTCGTTGAATCTACTAAGGTATTGAAGATTGGTTTAAAAGGCTAGAATTTGTATATATATATAATACTTAGATTCTTATTTTATCTAGTATTTATCTATTTAGGGGCAATAGTTTAGAAGATGTGTTTTGTGAGATTATATTTCTTATGCAACTGAGCTCGATGCTTCATTGCTTGTAAAGGATAAAAGTTGAGCTTTAATGAAATATGATGTGAACACTTACATTATTTGGTAGAAAAATTATGTATGTATCTATATACATATATTTTTAATAGTGACTTAAGCTCTAAAATGATATATATATATATATTGTAGATTCAGGTAGGTGATATAATTGATGGTGTCGAGAAAAGATAGGGATTGTCTTGTTGATTGCTTTATAGATTAATAAATTCTCAAATTTTGTAAAGTTAACTATTTTGTATTATTAATTTAAGTTTATTTTATTTTCTTTTTGATGTAGAAAAAGTAAGCTTAGAACTTATATATAAAGTGCAGAAAATTAGCTAGCATTTGTTTATTCTATATTTTGAGTTCTAGTGCTTTCTTTTATATTTAGAAATCTAAAGGTGTATAGCCTTATTTTTTTGGATTTTGATGAAACTAAAAAAATTATTAAGATAATATTTTTGAGACTACCACTATGTATGTTCAGGTCTTTTTAATACAATGATGAAGATAATTTTTTTGAGACTACCACTATGTATATTCAGTTATCTTTAATACAATGGTGAAGATTATCTTATTTGTAGTTGTTTCATCTCTTTGAAGCTATTAGTCTTTATATATTATTTAGTAGTACAGGATGCTTAAATAAGTTATCAATGCACTATTTCTATTTTTATTTATTATTAGAGATGATCCATATTTTGAAATTGAATAGGATAGTAACATCTAAAAGTTGATTATATACTCATATTTTATTATTGATAGTAGAGATCCATTTATATCCATGCGTTGGTAACTTCTACGAATTCTAATTCGTGCATATTTAATTATCTATATTTAATAAAGAAGGATGTACACTAGGTTTATACCCACATATCCTCTCACCTATGTTAGATGTTACATGGATAAAGCAGGGGATACATATACGAAAAGAAACAATGTGGGTATAAGCTACATCCACATCGAACATACCCATGTTTAACTAAACATATGTACCAACATGAGTATAGGCATATCCGCATATTTTTTAGGCCTTTATCCATGTATCTTTTATATGGATGTATCTCAGTTTTCTTAAAGTGAATCTATTGAATTCTTACTTTATGATTGATTGGTCAAGTTAACCAAATTTAATCTACCAGGCTGCCAAGATCGTTATCTGAATAGTTGTGTCCTCTCTCTTAATTCTTTCCACCATGACTATTATCACTTTATGATTTCTTCTAATTATTAGTTTCAACTATATATAGGTTAAATCAACTAAATGAGCAGATATTGAGTTAGAAGCTATGATTCCTAATGCAATCTAATTTCTTAAATATTAATTTTTTATATTAGTTATTATATTAGGTAAGGTCAAAGAATTTGGGATTAAGAGTAATTTAGATATTAGAGCTTTGAAATTAAAAAATTCTTAATAATTTATTTATTTTGTTATGCTAATATTTGATCAAGGATAAGCTAGATGTATAGAATTGCTTGGACATTATAGACATAGACTAGTAAATAATTATGATCAAGTTTATTATCACTAAAGGTATGAATCTTTGTATATGATCATCATTATATATATTATCTATACCTATCATTGATTTTGTATTGTTGGATTCATGTTGATAGATTTATCTTTGCTTGAGACATTATTGTCTTTATATGATTTTCGGTATGAGTATATTATATGTTGATTATATATGTGTATCAATAATTGATGATATAATTATATGATTATGATACGTTGATCTTAATCATGCTGTATATTAGAATAGATTTGATGAAATTAACACAATAATTAGATGAAAAAGATATGATTAAACTAATTTTATCATATGGATGGTTCCTAAGAGCTTATGCCTAGGATAGCTGGCTAGAAACTTATACTTCGGATATCTCCACAAGCTTATGCATTAGATAGCTTTAGGTGCTTTTGCCTGGGATAGCCTCCAAGAAGCTTATGCTTGAAATAGCTGGCTAGGATCGATATTATACTTAAGAGAGCCAATCAAAAGCTTATGCTTGAGATAGCCTCCATGGCTTTATGCATGAGATAATCTCCAGGAGCTTGTGCATGGGATAGCTACCATAGGTTTATGTGTAGAAATTTGATCAGATATAAATTGGGATACGATCTTGGTTTGTCCAAAGCTAAAAAATAAAAGGTTAGCAAAACGTAGAATAATGATAAGAGGAATGGATGATAAGATCCATGAAATTAATGCTAAATAAAGAATTTCACTTGTTGGCATGTCATGATGCATCTCTTTTGACAAGATGAATGTTTGATAGATATTTATAGGTATATTTAATTATCCTAAATGTTAGATATGAGATTTCATACTTTATATTTTCACTCTGATATTGTCTATTACTATTTTTAAACTATATTATTACATTGGTGTGTGGATATATGGAGATTCTTATTGGATTGTAAAGCTCACAACTCTTCTTTTCTTTTCTTTTTTAGAGTTATAAGATGTTTGTGTTTAGCTAAGGTTGAGATCATAGTTGAAAGGATGCATAGATAGGGCATCCTGATACCAGTTAGATGATTGAATTTTGTAACTATATAAATTTTATTATATTTTATGAGATTACATCATTATTATTTATGAATATTAAGGTTGTAATAGATTTTGAAGCCTTACATGATCTCTAGGGCATCACTTTAGAATTCATGTAGTCGTGTCATGTGGTTGACATAGGTGTTGGGTTTGAGACATGACAAAGTGATATCAGCACTAAAGATTATGATCATTAAGGACTATGTTATAAGTAGTATTTGAACATAAGATTGTGATCACTAGGGGCTGTGATATAAGTGTTATTCGAACTTAAGATTATGATCATTAGAGATATAATAGAAGCAGCAAAAATGAATTCAAAGTCTAGATTCAGATCACTAGGTATTATGATATAAACATTACCTAAGGTTTGGCATATGATGAGTTGAAAGGAGTTGCAAGATTTTGTCTCTCGTCTCAGTGGTGAGGTTGACCTAATATGAGTGTAAGGGGCTTTAACTATGAAATATAGTGTTACACTAGAAGATTATATTGTATCAACTTAATCAATTATCATCGAAATGATTTGGAATCCTAAATTTAATGTGGGTGCAAACCAATATAACCCTCTAATTGCATTGATTGTTTTATTACAAATTTTGGATTTATTGACAAGTTATTTATAAGTATGGCCTAAGAAAAAGTTTCCTAATATTAAAATGGAATATTCTTTGAGGGTTGAACTTGTATGTGGGTTATGAATGAAACAAGCATGTAAAGGAAAATATACATGTGGTGCTGCAAATACATGTAATTTTCTATTAATGAATTAGATATTATTGTGAATACATGAGACTTGCATCTTAGTAGAATCTTTAATAATTTAAATTATCAATTTTAGATTGGATTACTTTATTTTCTTCTATATTTATTGGAGATTATTGGATATGTTATACTTCAAGCTAAAGTTTAGTTCTTCAGCCAATCAAGGATATTTTGCTACTGTTGTCAAATTGAGGAAAGAAATTAGTTTTGAAAGACTTATATGAGTTTATCATAGAAGGGATAGGATTTCAGGTAGATTTGTTGATATGTGCTAAGAATTATGGTAAAGAAAGCTTTATGAGAAATAATTAGATTAATTTTACTTATTGAGATGTTGACTTAAGGTCATCTAATTTGTTGGAGTTTAGAGTTAATCTACTATAAGAAAATAATGATTTTATGATTAAATTTTTTGGATGAAATTTGCAGTCAATTTTGCAACTAAAATTTTTTGTGACTAGCTTTGCGACTGATTATTAAAAAAAATTAATATAGTGATAAAAAAATATCGATTGCAAAATTAAAATTTTTTAATTGATTTGGCAACTAAAAATCTAAATAAATTTTTAAATAATTTATAAACTTATTTTTTGGTTACAAAATGAATTTATCATTTTGCAACCAAAAAATCAATTACAAGCTTTTCATTTAATTATTTGTATTAAAAAATTTTGCAACAAAAAAATTAGTCACAAAATTCTAGTGTTATTTTTTAATCTATAGATATGTTTGTTATTGATTTTTTTATCATAATTTTTTTTAATATTTTACAGCCAAAAAATTAATCATAAAATATTTTAATTATTTTTTAATTCAAAAATATTTTGAACTAATTATTTGGTTATAAAATATTAAAAAAATTTATGAGCAAAAAATTGATCATAAAATTTTTGAATTATTTTTTAATCTATTAAAAAAATTATTGAGTTTTATTAAATTATAAATAAATTTATGATCAATTTTTTGTTATAATTTTTTTAATTTTACAACCAAATAATCAAGCAAAAAAATTTTAATTATTATTTTTATTTAAATTTATTTATGATCAATTTTTTGGTTATAAAATAATAAAAAAATTAATGACCCAAAAATTGGTCACAAACTTAATTATAAAATAAAAATAATTCAAAAAATGGTCATAAAATTAATATTTTACAACCAAAAAATTGATTGCAAACTTATTTATGGATTTAAAAAATAATTCAAGAATTTTATGTTCAATTTTTTGATAGAAAATTTTTTAATATTTTATAACCAAAAAATTGATCATAAATATATTTTACAATCAAATATATTTTTTTATTTTTTTTGAATATGATATAATTTTATAATTTAAAACTCATCTTCATCATTTATTATCTAAATAATTATTATTAGAGTATCATCATAAAAAACTACCTCAATCCCATAATCCTAATTATGTCAATCAATAAAATTTGATTTCAATGGTCATGAATGATTGTATGATGATCTGATAGATAAAGATCATCTATAATATCAGAATCCAGCAAATAGTAATTTAAGAAACTAGCATTTATATTTAGCATATTTCAAATATATGGCATAGTATTTTATTTATAGCATGTTTGAGCATCTAAGTATAAATTTGATAATAGTGGCATTAAAGTTAAATTTTGATAGCTAGTTAGTATGAAATGAGTGATATTTCAAAGAATATTTAGAACAATAATTATATATGTGGAAATTTTGAAGTAGAAAAGTTTGATTAAAAGTAAAATTCTGAAACCCAGGGATTTCAGTGACCACCTGACTTGAAACCAAGCTAACCTGAGTCTCAAGCTGTAGATATGAGTTTTCTATTTTTTTGAAAGAGCCGGTCTGATTTGACATTCAAGTCGATGCAGTTGACATTCAAGCCAACTTGATTTGAGTTCGAGCCAACTCGGTTAGTGGGGAACAATGAGGTAGTGATGGTTATGAGGCTTTAAAAGTTTGATTTTTAAATAAATTTTTAGGAAGTAACTTAATAGGTGGTTTTCCTAGGTTGTGCCACTTAGCTAGAAAAGAGAGAGAGATGTGTTGGCTTTCTAAATGAGTGATATCTAATAAATCTTCTTTCTAGTTTATTCATTTTTCAAAATAAAAGCCACTAGTTACTTTTTAATTGTTCTGAGTTCTTTAACTAATTAGAAAGGATAGAGAAGGGAAGAGAATCGGAGAAAACCTTATTTCCAGTTAGCGATCAGAACAAATTAATTGGTAAAGAAGGAATTGAATGATAAATTAAGTTAAAGAGGGAAAGTTGCTAAAGAAAGAAAAAGAAAAACTTGTCTTGGCTGGCAAGAGTAATTCTAGTCATTGAGGAAAAGAAAAGAACTAGAAAAGGTACTTTGAATAAGACAAATAGCAAGATAGTTCAATTGCCAGTTAAGGTGAGTGAATTCCATCTATCCCTGGTATTTTTAATATACTTTGTTATGTAAAAAGATTATTTGAAAAGCAAGATAGTCTCTTGATACTTTGTAGCTTATGTGGTATATTTCATAAGTAAACAAATGTGCTCATGGTTTAAATAGCACGACATTGGTAAGTTAAAGGTATTACAAGGATTTTCTTATATGGTTCATCTTCTTACATGGTTAACTATTGGTTTATGTGCCAAAAGGGCTTATTGACTTTGATACTATGGTGTCAACTACTCATATGAGAGTGTGTTATGGAGAGACTACTTATATGAAAGTATGTTAAGTATTGTGGTGTGTCGACTGCTCATATGGAGAGTATGTTGTGGGGAGACTATTCATATAAGAGTGTGTTGAATATTAAGGTACGTCGACTACTCATATAAGAGTGTATTGTGGAGAAACTGCTCATATGAGAGTGTGCTGAGTATTATAATGTATCGTATGGTCATATGAGAGTATGTTGTAAAGAGACTACTCATATGAGAGTGTGTTGTGTGTTGTGTGTTGTGTATTATGTGTGTTGTGGTGTGACTACTAAAAAGAAATCCTATGAGAACATGTTATAGTATGATTGCTCATAAGGAATTCCAATGGTATATGGTTTTGAATAAAAGTAAAGCTGACTGCCCATTAGAATAGTTCACCTATGGCATGGGTTGGCCTAATGGTAATAAGGCAGGCTGTCCATGGGTTTAGTCCATTCGTGGAAGAGTGTTGTCGTGATATTGTGAATAACAAGCAAAGGTATGTGTATTTAAATGAATCCCTTGTGTGATTTATTTGTGTTGGTACGTATATGTTTGGAAGTTTATTTATAGCAAGTTATGCATGATATTATAAGAATTATAGTTATCCTATTTTACACATTGATAGTTGGATATGCACTCATTGGGACTTTAAGTCTCATTATATGGTTTTATGTTTTTCTTTTCTCAGCAGATTGAAGTATCTTAGTTCGGCATCAGCATAAGGGAGCTTTTGATATTAGTATTTTGGGATTGTATATGTTAGCTTGTGAAGGATTTACTTTTGGTTGAGTCTTGGGATATATATTACGTATTTTAAGCTATGTACAACTGGATGTATTCTATTGGTAAATTATATGTATTAAACATAGCTTGATAATGAAACCTTGAGATGACTTTGTTAGATGTTGAGTAACATGAGGTAATTAATTTAGCAAATTAAGAAGTTTAATTGAAATGCTTGTATTGTGGATTACTGGATTGATCAGTTTAATTAAAGGCAGGTTATTAGATGATATTATAGTTTAGTGCAACTATAGTTTAGAATCTTCTTTGCTCTTATTTAAGAGTAAAGCATAGCTTTTTTGCTCTTAGATAAGGATGAGGTGTAGCACCTCCGTCCGATACTAGGGGTGGGATGTTACATCATGATGGATCCAAAAACTTGCAATGATGATCTGATAATATTCATAGCATACTATCAAAATTTTACTTCAATCGAGCATCATTATTATGATTAATTTAGCATGGGATGATTTAAACTATTAAATAAAAAATGAATGATCAAAAGTTCAAACAGCATCCGATTATAAGGCAAATTTTTAGATAAATGATCTTTGCTACTATTTTACTCGTCTATATGGTGATAATCATAAAATCTAAGGCATGCATTTTTGAACCATCCATATTAAGCAGATCTTATAAAAGCACATGTATAATTACTTAAGAACTTTAAGAGCGAGTATCAAGAGACATAGTTTTGGATTATTCATATATGTGTGGTTTGAATTTTATGATCACCACCATAAAAATGATCAAAGTAGTAGCAAAGATCATTTATCTAAAAAATCGCTCTTTAATCGAATGCCATTTTGCCTTTTGATCACTTTTTTTATTTAACGATCCAAATTATTTCATACTAAATTGACCATGATAATGATGTCTAATTAAAGTAAACTTTTGATATTATATTATAAATATTATTGAGATCATCATTATAAATTTTTGGATCCATCGATGGTCTCTATTTATCAGATCATCATACGATCATTCATGACCATCAAATTTTATTGATCAACATACCTAGAGCTATTGGATCAAGGCAATCTTTTATGATGATACTCTAACTATAATTATTTAGATAATGAACGATGAAGATGGACTTTAAATTTTAAAATTATATCATATTTAGAGAAAAATAAAAAATATTATATTCAATTATAAATTTTTTGAATAATTTTTTTTTATTTTATAATTAAGTTTTCGATTGATTTTTTGGTTGTAAATTTTTTAATATTTTACAACCAAAAAATCAATCATAAATTTAAATTTTTTTAAAAAAAATTGGTGTCTTTATTTTTAGAGATCGATTTAGCAACCGATTCATCGATTGCGAAATCTTCTCTATAACCCCCTCCTAACCATAGCTACACCCGAACCCACTCTTTCCCTCCCCGACCTACCCATGACGGCCCGCCCTCCCCTCCTTGGCAACTGCATTCCCCCATCCCCTCTCCGATGACTGCATTCACCCCTTCCCTCCCCCTACCTGCGATCCCCTTCTCCTTCTCCACTTCTCCTTCTCCTCCCAATGCTAGCCATGTCCAAACCCTCTCTTCTCCTTGCCCCCATGCTGGCCCGTGCACAACGGCCCCCCTTCCCCTCCTCGACGATCACTCATGATGGCCTCCCCTTGTTGGCCACTCGCAATGTCCCCCCCTCCCCCCACCCCAATGATCGCCTTCCCGACAACTGCCCGTGTAAGCCTCATCCCTCATCGATGACTGTGATGGCCTTCCCTCATCAGCCACCAGCGATGGACCCCTCCTCACCCTTATGTGGCCCGCTTGCAACAACCCCCTCCCCTCCTCGACGACCACCCGCAATGGCCTCCCTCATCGGCCAACCGACGACGTCCCCCCTCCCCTTCCTGGTGACCACCTACAATGGCCTCCCCTCATCGGCCTGCTCTTGATGGTCCCCACTCCCCTTCAGCCTCTCCTTGTTGGCCTACCCATAATGGACCTCCTCCCCTCTTCTCCTTCCATCGAACCTCCTCTCCTTCTCCTTATTGCACCAACCACCAATCTGTACCATCATCGTGCTCCCTATTGTCATCAGTGTCAGCCTTTATCAGTCCATAGAGATGACCATAAGCCCCAAGAAATGGATAGAAAATGTCCTTCGATCCATAGTGGATCACGAGAAACCAAGAGGAAACTGGTCGCTAGTCCACGGTTACTCCATGGATCGTGCAAGCCTCATTGGCATGGTAGACCATGGTACACCATGTGCTGGGCCTCTTGCACGTGTTCGCTGAGCCATACCCAGTAGCTAAATTTTATTTTAAATAATAATATAAAAAAATATAATATATAATAAATAAATATAATATAATATAAAAATTAAAATATATATAATAAAAATTAGAGACTAATTTTGTAACTAATTTTAAAAATTAAAATATTATAAAACATAAATTACAACTAATTTTGTGATTAATTTTTTAATTAAAAAATTAAAAAATAATTAACAACCAATTTTATGATCAATTTTAATAATAAAAATATTTTAATAAAATTAATGATTGATTTTGTGATTGATATATTAATTAAAAAATTAGAGATGGATTTTATTAATAAAAAATTTAAAAATAATTAGCAACTAACTTTGTAATCGATTTTATCGATCGATTTTGCAATCGATTATAAAAAAGTAAAATATTATAAAATTTAAATTTTTTATTTTTTGATCGCTAAATTGATCATAAAATTTTATGATCGATTTAAGTCGATCACAAAGTTTTGCAACTAGATTTTTGCAATCAATTGAAATCATTTGCAAAATAAATTAGCAATCAATTTTTGTTATTTTGCAACCAATTTTGCTATCACTAAAATCCTATTTTCTTGTAGTGATCCTTTTATAAAGAAAGATCTATTTTTATGGTTAACTCACTTCAAATTAGTTTTAGATTTATAGGGATCTAGATTGTTGCCCACCTAGACAACCCAAGAGGCTGGGAGGAGAGGGTGAATTGGATTTTTAAAATTTAGACAAGTATGTGCATAGATTTTCAAATCAATCTTAAAAAAATAGTGAAGTGAGAACTAAGGTGAATGCAAATGGAGAAAAATAAAGCATGCATAAAGACACATTAATTTTATAGTGGTTCAGTGTACTCCAAATACCTACATCTATTTTTCAAGCCATCTTCTTAAAAATTTTACTATAATCTACTCAAGATTATAGTTGGATAGTTTTTTCCGAACTCACTATCTAAAAATTTTAGTTGATTTTAAATAAGTGCACCAATCTCAACCTTGACAAGCCTTATCTTAAGGCTCCTAATCCAATTTTTAGGCTTGGATCAATCTATCCCCAAGTTTTAGACCCTTTTGAAACTTGTTATATAAATAAGGAAAAGAATTTCAATACAATAAGAAATGTCTCCTTAATTTGAGTATATTTGTTGTCGTTGAGACTTGATTGCTATGTGCTTGAATGCTCGCAATTAAAGCTCTTGATTGTCTCTTCAATGATCTCACAAAAGTCAAGAGAAAGAAGGTTGGAAGTAGGTGAACTCTCTTGAAGACAATAAAAGCTGAAAGTTGAGCTCTTTTTCCTTTAAATAGTGTTTCCCTTTTTCCTCTTTATGTCTTATATATATATATATATATATATATATATATATATATATATATATATATATATATTTCCAGCAACTTTCATGTAGTTTGAATCCAAAACTAGCTGTTTTTATCATTGGAGCCAAAATATAGCCATTGAGAAAAAATCTGGATGAAATAGAACATTCTACAAAACTAGCTATTATGTTTGTTAGACCCTTTGGAGTTAACACAAAATGCCCTCGAGTCAGCTTGGTTTCAAATAAAGTTAGCTCGAATTATTTTCGAGTCAGCTCGTATGCAGATCACTGAAAAACACTTTTATGTATACCTTGAGATAGCCAGCTCACCTGATTTTGAGTCGACTTGCCTTTAATCCGATTTGACTCAAAATTTCTTCAAGTCAGCTTGCCAACCTATTTCGAAAGACCAACTTTCTATTTTTCTGAGAGAGCTGGCTTGGTTCTGTTCCTTCCCTATGTGCTAGTTTTAGAATGTGCCAAAGTCGACTCATAGAGTCGACTCAAACTCTTCAAATGATCTTTTTGCATAGAATTTGACTCCAACTCATGTCTTATAGCTCAACGTGTTCTCAATTGATTTCAATCCTATTTCAAAAATGCTTAGTATCTATAAAAACATTCTTAAGAAAACTTGAAAGATATTAGTATACTTTTATGCTCCAATATTTGGTCATCATCAAAATCATCCTTGGAGTTTTTTAATATTATTATTAAATTAATATTTAATATTAAATTAAAATTAAATATTTAATATTTAAAAAAAATAGATATAAAATGAGAAGCAAATTAGAAAACTTCTCAAGATTCTTTGATCTGGTCAAGGAGGGGAATACCTTAGCGAGGAATTTCTGAATTATCTTAAGAAAAATGATATAGTCTTGTAATAGACTTCTTCGAGAACACCTCAACTTAACATGATATCAGAGTAGAGAAATAGAATCCTATTGGATATGGTTCGGACCATGATGAGCTTTACTGATCTTTTCTTATTTTTTTGGGGACATGCTTTGCATACTTTAATTTACCTATTGAATAGGGTTTCCTCTAAATTTGTTCTGACTATGCCATATGAGATATAACATTGTAGAAAATCAAGTCTTGGTCATCTTAGAATTTAGAGATATTCAATCCATGTTAAGCGACTATAGATGGACAAATTAGAAGCTAGGTCCAAGAGGGCTCATTTAATTATTAGATATCCTAGAGATTCTTTGGGATACTAAATTTGCTTTCTAGAGGATCATAATATAGTTGTAACCCGACATGCTATCTTCTTGAAAAAATAATTTATCCAAGATGGAGATAGTGGAAAAAAAATTGAGCTCAAAGAGAGTCTTTGAAGAGCAACAAGTCATAGAATCTATAGAACATATTCAAGTTGAGCCAGTATATGCATTTCCTCCTCTACCTCATAGATTGAGTAGGATTTTTCATCCTACTAAGAGATACTTACGTATTCTAATAGAGGATGTAGAGAAAATATTCCTCATAGACGATATGGAATATGAAGATGATCTCAAAATCTACAATAAGATGATGTCAGATGTCAACTACAAGAAGCAGTTGCAAGCTATGATGTCAAAATTTGACTCAATGCATTTCAACCAAGTCTAGACTTTAGTAGATCCATCAGAAAATATAGTACTTATTGGATGCAAATTAATCTACAAAAGAAAAACTAGTTTAGATGGAAAGATAGAGATCTATAAGGCAAGGCTAATAGCAAAAGGCTATAATCAACATGAAGTCTTTGACTATCAAAAGATCATTTTGCCTGTGGCTATGTTAAAGTCAATCCAAATACTGCTTGTGATTATGACATACTATGATTATGAGATCTAGCAGATGAAAGTAAGAACTACTTTTCTAAATAGATATCTTAAAGAAAATATCTATATAGAGAAGCCTCTGGGTTTCACTTCTAGTGACGAAAGTTACATGGTATGCAAGCTGCAAAGATCTATATATATGGACTAAAGCAAGCATCTCAAAGTTAGAATACTCATTTCAATGATATGATCAAATCATTTGATTTCGTCAAGACTGAGAAGGAGCTATGTGTTTATAAGAAGGAAATGGGAGTACTGTTATATTTCTCATATCATACATGGATGATATTCTTTTGATTGAAAATAATATTTTTATGTTGACTTCGGTTAAGATGTGGTTGTCTAAAGAATTTTTTTATAAAAGATTTAAAGGAAGCATCCTACATTTTGGTGATAAAGATCTATAGAGATAGATCTAAGAGGATGCTAGGTCTCTCACAAGATATACATAGAAGAGGTGCTAAAGAAGTTTAGAATAGAAAACTTCAAGAGAGGATTTCTATCCCTCAAGCATGGGATTCATCTCTCAAAAAAGATGTGCCCCAACACATCTAAAGAGATTCAATACATGAGTAAGATCCTTTATACTTCGGACATAGAGATCCTCATGTATGTAATGCTATGTATGCGACCTGATATAGCTCTTATTGTGAGTGTACTCATCAAGAAATATCAATCGAATCAAGGTGAGTACTGAATAGCTATGAAGATATTCTTAAGTATTTGAGAAAAACTAACAATATGTTCTTAGTCTTTAGAGGAGAAGAATTAAGGGTATAAAGATTCACATATTCAGATTTTATATCTGATTGATGTTGATAATAGAAAATCTACATCAGGATGTGTGTTCTTGCGTAATGGAGGTTTGATAAATTAGAAGAGTTCCAAATAATCAATCACTGCAGACTCTCACTATGGAAGATGAATATATTGTTGCTTCTAAGGCTACTAAGGAAGTTTTCTAGTTCAAAAAGTTTGTTACAGAATTGGATGTAATATCATTAGATGTCATAACACTCTACTGCGATAGTAATGGCACTATAACCCTAGCTAAGGAGCCTAAATCTCACCTGAAGTCAAAGCATATAGAATGATGATTTCACATTATATGCGACTATCTCAAGAAAATGTATATTGAGGTACAAAGAGTAGACTCTACAGATAATATGGCAGACTGACTGACTAAGCCACTTAGCCAATAGAAGAGTAGAGCCTATCTTGAGAAGATGGAGCTTAGGTATATGGCTGATTAGCTTTAGTGCAAGTAGGAGATTATTAGATGTATACTTTAGAAGCTAATTAAGTCAATATATATATTTATTCTATGATATAATTTTATATTTAATTTTTTAATTATAAATAAAATTAAATTTTTAATTTTATTTATATTATGTTCATGAATCATCCAATGAATTAATAAGATGGTGACATATATTCTCAAGAGTTAAAAATTTGAGGTATGTGTCATTAGTAATTAATTCCTAAATGCATCAAATCAATAGATCATCATGGGATAGTGATAGATTCGATGAGATTGATGCATGGATCACTTTTCTTTTTAAGGATAGATGAGTCTCAAATCTACATGATAAGAACACCAGAACGAGAGTGTGGATGATTGTTAGTGAATAAAAATACTGAGTATGACCGATATGAGAAGTCACTCAGCTGTCTACTTGTTAGTGATTTACTAAATGCTGTAATAGTATGGCTAGTCCTTTGACCTATAATGCCTCAGCAATTCATATTGGGATTGCCGTAGTTTGATTATATATACACTTTGTCCCTAGCCATATGGATCCTTACGGTGTAGTTGGCTGTAGTAGGTTTATAATGAGAATAGGGTGTGTGCCTATACAAAATCTATCACTCTTGGTAGATAAGAGAGTTAGTCTTATGTGATTTATGATATTGAGTTTAGATAACCGACAGTATGAATAGTGAAAATGGGTTTCTAACATTTTTCACATCAGAAATTTGAATCAAATAAATTTGATATATGATAAATGTTGGGATTTGACAAGTAATTTTATAATCACCATCTTATTAGGACACATGGTAGAAGGACTGTATCATGCGTTAATTATACCTAGAGATTCATTTCATTTTATTTTGTTGGAATGTCACTACATGCTGCTAGGTGTCACTGGTAGATTATGAGACTCATAAGAATTATCATGATGGTCAATAATTCTTATTACGATGAGTTAAAATTATTTTGATCTAAAAAAAGTTTAAATAATATTATAAAATAAGATCATAATAGATATCTCACTACCAAACAGAATAGAATCTATGAGATCACACATATAAGAGGTTGTGTCTAATCAATTGATTAGATTTAATTTGATAGGATGTGGTTTAAATTTGAGTCAAAAGTTAGATATGTCAAAGAGTTGATATAATCAAATCCAACAGTAGTAGGATTCCTAACAAACTATGAATCGTCAAAGGTTGAATTTGTCAAAATCTGATTAGTCAATATGATTGACACTCAGAAGGATTTCTTATGTCCCATTGTTATAGCATCATAATTCTGCTCATCTATGATTGGATCACACCCAAGAAACTTCATGTGATTGTTGGCACCCAAGAGTTGTGATGTCCCAAAACTTCCTCACGCATGCCCAAGAGTCCTTCTTGATCAAGTCTTAGATTGGTCAAAGGGTTTGACATGTCAAAGCTTTGATTTCTTAGGACTCTAATGTAAAAGAGTTCAGAATTATATAAAAGGGACCAAGGGATAGGATCTCATGCCTAAGAGATAGACCACGCTGCCTCTTATTTCATGCCCCACTTCTCATGCCCAAGTTCTTGGATGCCCTTTATCATGCCCTTCCTCCTCTCTAACCTAAAAATTGTTTTCATGCCCAAAGTTGGGCACATGCCAAGAAAGAAAAGTGAGAGAAGGACTACAGGATTTTCTTGAGAAGAGCATCAAGAAAGGTTGAGGAAAAGTTCTAGATTGGTTCTGTACAAAGAATGATCTGCAAAGAGAAGAAAGGTTAAGATCCTTAAGAAGAATTTTCAGTAATAAGAAACCCACAATCAGAAGAAGGATCTTTGCATGGAAGCTAGTATCCCGATGAGATCAAAGTTTTGTATAGACACTTGTAGAAGCCGAATGCTTGTGCAGCTTTAAAGGATTTCGAAAACATCTACAATCATCAGATTATGGTATAGATCTATCCATATAAAGGTGATGATTTGATCTTTTTTTTTTATTGATCTTAATCTTAAAAACTATAGAGGGTCCGGATTGTTTTGAGATGAGATCTCGCATATTTAATTAAAAGTTAATTTTATGATTCCTTTCACTGCACATAATAACCTCTTTTCTAATAGGTATGTGCTAGAGGAGAAGAGACTCCTGATCAATGTCTTCTTCCATTCCAACTTTGCTAAACACTAGGATCCTAGGGCATCCCCATTTGAAGCCAAAAATCTTAGGATCCCATCTATAAAGGCCACTATCTCCTTCCTTTGGACTCCACCACTGGACACCCAAGCAATTGCTGTCAGTTCCAATGATTTTGTTGAGTTTCTATGATTTTTTCAACCAAAAGGGATTGCCGAATCGACCTGTGGAACCTCATGGACATAGGCAAAGGACCTAACCCTTATTCTCCTCCTTTCCTTGATCCCATGGCCATCATCTTTCCTTATTTTGAGCTAGCAAGTTGTTGGAATCCATGTCAAATAGGGGTGCTCTATTTTGGCTGTTTTTCTTATTTATCAATGTCGGCCACTAGTTTTGACAGGATTTCATTATCTTCCGAGGTCTCTTGAGGTCATATGATAAGCAGTATTTTTTTTAGTTTATCCTCATTTGCTCTTATATTTTTTATCTTTCGTTGCTGGCTGACTGCTATTATCAGCAATATTGCAGCTGAGCACCACCCAGTTGCTAGCACCGTTGGCCGCCACTGGCCTCTTCATTGATTTGATAGAGAGAGAGGAAATAAGGGAACAGTCCCTTACTTTGGAAGAAGAAGAAGAAGGGGAAATGAGAGTCATGCCTCTCCCTTTTTCTATCGCTTCTCAACATTCTCTCTCCTCGACCTTTCTCCCTCTTATTTTTCTTTTGCTTTGATATTCTCTCTTTATATGTCTTAGTGGATCAATGGACAATCTCTAATTCCTTCGTAGTTTATGGGTTGATTTTTATGGAAGGTCTCGAACTAGCATTGATGTGAACACCCATCATGCCAGCCTTCACCCTAATCATTATTAACTATATTGAATCCTACATTTGACAACCCTTGATTTGCTATTCTTATCTACATGGGTTCTCAATTTCTTGACCCAACAAATAGGTTGGGCCATTCTAACTAACTCAGGTCCTAAGTGTTGTCAGCCTGATTTTGTAGAGCATCCATTATTGATAATGTTTGTTATTACAGGGTTGAACCTATTGAATTCTTGCTTCATGTTTGATTGGTTAAGTCATCCGAATTTGATTTCCTCGATCTACCAAAGGCATCATTATCCGAGTAATTATATCCACTCTCTTAATTCATTTTGCTATCCTCTCTCTTAATTCTTTTTATCATGACTATTGCCACTTTATGATTTCTTCTAGTTATTGGTTTCAACCATATATGGTAAAATTAGCTAGACGAAAAAATATTGAGCAAGAAGATTTATGTTCTAATTTCTAAAGCAATATAATTGCTTAAATATTTATTTATTTAATTAGCCATATATTAGATAGGGTCAAGAAATTTGGGATTAAGACTAATTTGGATATTAGAGCTTTGAAATTAAGAACCTAACAATAACTTTTTTTATTTTATTATGCTAATGTTAGGCATTGACTAGTAAACAATTATGATCAAGTTTATCATCACTAGAGGTGAGAATTCCTGTGCATAATTACCATTATATATACTATTTTTATTATCAGATTTGTATTGTTCATTTTGTATCATTAGATTCATACTGATGGATTTGTTTTTGTTTGAGACACTATTTTTCTTATACGATTTATGACATGACTGCATTATATATTGACTATATATATAAACACACCAATGACTAATGATACAATTATATGGTTATGATATACTTATCTTTATATTATACTATAAATTAAAATTGATTTAATAAAATTAATATTTAATAATTGGATAAAAAAATATGGTTTGAACTAATCTCATTATGTGGATAGTTTTCAAGAGCTTATGTTTGAGATAGCCGCCCAGAAGCTTAATCGTAGGATACTCTTTACTAATTTACGTATATGATGGCCTCTAGGAGTTTATGCCTGGGATAGCTGACCAAAAGCTTAAGCTTGGGATAGCCTTCATGAGCGTACTTGTGAGCTAGCCTTTAGAAGCTTATGCTTGAGATAACTGCCATAGATTTACATATAGAATTTTGATCAGATATGAATTGGGGCATGTTCTTGGTTAGTCCAAAGCTAGAAAGAAAAAGGTTAACAAAACTTAGAATTATGATAAAAGGAATAGATGATAAGATATATAAAACTAATGTTAAATAAAAAATTTCACTTGTTGGCATGTCATGATATATCTTTTTTGACAAGATGGATGCTTGATATATATTTATATAGATGTTTAAGTTATTTTGAATATTTGTTATGAGATTTTATGCTTTATATTTTTACTCAAATATTGTTTATTTTATTTTTAAATTATATTATTATATTAGCGTAGATGTATGGAGATTCTTTTTAGATTATAAAACTCACAATCTTCCTCTTTTTTTTTTCAGAGTTATAGGATACTTGTATTGATTAAGATTGGGATGATGATTGAAAGGATGAATAGATAGAGTATCACTGATACTGATTCAATAATTAATTTTTATAATAATATAAATTTTATTATTTATTATAAGATTAGATAATTATTGTTTGTGGATATTGAGGTTGTAATCGATTTTGAGGTTTTACATGATCTCTAGAGTATTGCTCTAGGGTTCATACAGCTATGTCACGTGGCTGACCTAGAAAAATAAAGCCATTGGTCCTAAGCTTTTCATGAGGATTTCTTGTTGGATTTTTCATTGTTTTGGCCATGAGATCTT
>QRFJ01000189.1:1155222-1157722 GCA_006176705.1 Cocos nucifera
AGGTATCACTGATACTGATTCAATAATTAATTTTTATAATAATATAAATTTTATTATTTATTATAAGATTAGATAATTATTGTTTGTGGATATTGAGGTTGTAATCGATTTTGAGGTTTTACATGATCTCTAGAGTATTGCTCTAGGGTTCATACAGCTATGTCACGTGTGGACCGTGGAAAAATTAAAGCCAATTGGTCTCTAACGTTTCTTCATGAGGTTTCTCTGTTGGATTTTTCATTGTTTCTTCGGCCTGAGATTTCGTCAGAGAGAGGTATGCTCTGCTTAAAACTTTTCTATATTTCTTTTGCTTGTCTATTGGGTCACTCACTACCATTTTGATTCAAGGCCTATCATGTAACACTAGCATTAGTGATGAACCCTAATATCTTCTCCTATTTGGCCTTTATTTCTATTTTTCTCTAATTTGTTTCACTCATCTCGCCATGGTGATCGTATTGCCAATCAATTTTGCCATATGTCAGCTTTTCTAGCCAAACCATTCATAACATAGTTGGTTGGCTACAATTCTATTATTGTCTATTTGATTGATTCCTTGGTTTTGATTCTTGGCTTCTTCTTGTTTTGATGTTTTGCTTTTTACTTCTTACTAGCCGTACACCATCATCTGCTCTACTATAGCCTTTTGCCACACACTGGACCCCATCCTTCACCCATCGACATCCTTTAAGCTTCCTTCCTCCTTTTTTTGGAGAGGACCACCATGGTCTCTCTCTCCTCTATCTTTCTCTTTTCTCTCTCTCCTCTCCTTTACTTGAATTGGTCTATAGGGGACTAGTGGTGGGTTCTAGTTTTCAACTCTATGATCCAGTTCTGAATGGCATTGTGCAATCGCCTAACCTAATCAACTTCTATGAGCCTCGGCTAGGTATTTTTTATACTCCATCTGTTGAAGACCCTATCTTACTCTTCCTTGCTTTTGATGGACTCATTTTCTTTGATCCTATTTATTACACCAAGGAATCATATCCTTGGGCTGCTAGATGATGTTACTGCATGGCAGTGTTCTCTTTTCCTCTTTCTTAAATTATTCCATCATTAATTATCATCCCCCTTTCTTGTTGCTTTTCTATTTATTTGATTTGTATTATGTAAGAGTGTCAATCAACTAGATGGAACGGTATTGAAGTATAGGAGATTTATAATTTGATTCTCCTCTCTCAATCTCTATTGTTAGAATGATTTAAGGAATCAATCTATATAATTAGATATGCACATGGATAAAAGTAATTGGACGTCAAAATTCTGAATTAGCGAACTTGTAATGATGTAAGTAAATAATTACTTGATCGAGGACAAGTTGGTGTTTATTTCTATTGATTGAATATTAGGTATGGTTGGAGCATTGTAGTTGAAGTTGGCTATCGGTAGAGATACAAATCCCTGGAGTGATCAGCTGTGCTATACTTCTTTTCTTTCTCTGCATTGTTGATGATTTTCACATATTGGCACTAATATATGAAATTGCGTCTTACCTCTACATCTATCATCTTGTTGATATATGGTTTCCTTAATGTAGTAATATGTTAAGCATATGTTTGTGATTTTTGGTTTGCCTGAGTTTTGCCATTCCTCTTATGCTATCGTTTTTGCAAAGAATATAGATTATGTAATTATTTATCTAGCAAGAAATAAAATTGAATGGTTTATTAGGTGCATTGATTGTGGTGCTTAAATAGACATATTGTTGATATTCGACGTGCGGGCAAAACCTGATCATATCTAATGTGAGTTGTTGCAACTGAAATATGATTACTATTGATATCACCACAGACCAGAATATAATAGTTGTTTGATGTCCTTAATATATGGCTGAAAATGAGTATTGTTGTGCCTTGCCACTGGTTGGAAAATGTATGATTGATGTGGTATTATTTAGAGAATGCCAAGCTTAATTCGCGGTCTAAAAATTATGCTATAAAAAACAAAATAATTCATTAGGGATGTCATTGGAATGGCAAGATATCTTTCTATCGTATTTGATATATTATTTGAGCTGAGAATGTATAGTTTAGTATTTTGCATTGTGAATCATATTTTTATACAGTGATAATTATTTCTATTTTTGCAAATTTTATATTATTCTTATTCTAATGGCGTGTGTTGGATTTTTTTTGGCCTATAATAGCTGCATCATCTCTTTTCCTATTTCCTTTAAGAGTGAGAATAGTTAGTGCTTAGGCTTACAGTTTGGATCTTAATCATGGGGATTATATTTGGAGTTGTTGTACCAATCAAGTAAGAGAAATTTATAATTTAGGCAACTACATAATCATTTATAAAGTGATGGATTATTTTATGCCTATGTATAAAAATGAGATTTGATTATTTCTTAAGTCTTGTTGTCCACAGACACTGTAGCGGCATCAAGGTAGTCACCCAATATGTGACGGGAGACTTTACTGCGTCCACCAACATTTTGACTCCTCTGCCTCCATGGAAGCATTTTGATCCCAATTTCCTGGACCTAGATCAGGGG
>QRFJ01000189.1:1162722-1480701 GCA_006176705.1 Cocos nucifera
AGTCAGGTTCTCCTTTCCATCGATCTTCTGAAGATCGATGTCACATCGATCCACGATCTTCTGGATAAGATAGAAATAGTGCAGAATATGCTTCATCCACTAGTGTGCTTTTGGTTCTTTCGCTTGAGCAATGGCTCTAGAGCTATCACAGAAAAGCAGAATTAGACCATCTAGGAAGGATGCTACTCTAAGCTCGATGATGAACTTCTTCAGCCACATCACTTCTTTCACAACATTTGATGTAGCAACATACTCCACCTCACACACTGAATCAGCCACGGTGTGCTGTTTAGAATTTTTTCAACAAACTGCTCCACCATTAAGGATAATAATATATCCCAACACACTTTTACTATCATCATAATCAGACTGAAAACTAGAATCTGTAAACCCCATAAGTTTCAAATCCGATTCACCATAAACAAGGCATTGGTCATTAGTATTTCTCGAAGTATGATTTTAATAACCTTCCAGTGGTTCTTTCCTGGATCATATTGATATCTACTCGCTATTCTTAGTGAGTATGCCATATCTGATCACGTACATGTCATGGTGTACATAATAGAATCTACTGTCGAAGCATATAGAATTTTATTCATACACTCTCTCTCTAGAGGTGTTGTCAGACAATCCCTCTTCGAAAGAAAAATTTTATAGCCTATTGGTAGATAACCCTTTTAAAATTCTCCATACTGAACCTCTTCACCACCATGTCAATGTATGTGGACTAAGATAATCCAAGCAATCTTTTAGATCTATCTCTATAGATCTTCATCCCTAGAATGTATGAAACTTTTCTCAGATCCTTCATGGAGAACTATGATGATAGCCAGATCTTTATTCCTTATAATGCAGGAACATCATTCCTGATTAAGAGAATATCATCTACATACAAAATAAGGAATACAACTACTAGATCATTAGCCCACTTATATATGCAGAGCTCTTCTTTATTCTTAATGAAGCTATACGTCTTGATTATCCTATCAAAACGTATGTTCCAACTTCGAGATGTCTGCTTCAGTCCATAAATAGACCTTTGAAGCTTGCACACTTTAGACTCATCTATGGATGTGAAACATTCAGGTTGTATCATATACACCTCTTCAGCCAGTTCTATATTTAGAAAAGCTATTTTTACATCTATTTGCTAGATTTCATAGTCCAGATGTACAGCTATTGCAAGCATGATCTGAATGGACTTGAGCATTACCATAGAAAAAAATATCTCATCATAGTCTATAACATAACATTAACGATACCTCTTGATAATCAGATGGACTTTATTAATCTCCACCTTCCCATCTACATCCTTTTTTCTTTTGAAGATTCACTTACATCCTATGGATTTTACCTCTTCGGGTGGGTCAACTAATATCCATACATCGTTGACCTCATAGACTCCATTTTGGATTTCATAGTCTTAAACCATTTTCCAAAGTTCGATCTCTGCATCGCATCCATATAGGTGATCAGATTCTCATCATTCTCATCAAGTTCGACAAGTTCACCATTCTAGATCAAGAAATTATAGTATCTATCCAGCAGATGTGGTACTTTATCAGATCACCTTAAGGATATAGGGTCAACAGGCTCCAAGTTTGATCGAATCAAATTTAGTTCAGGTTCAGCTACTTATGTCGGTTCTTCTACCTATCGAACTTTCTTAAGCTCGATCTTAGAGACATTAGTCCCTTCACCAAGAAACTTTTTTTCTAAAAAGACTGCAAATGTTTAACATAAGCTGGACACCCCCAAATCCTAAGGTGCGAGAGTACTAGCTTACGCCCTATCCATATCTCATATGATGTTTTAGAAACAGACTTGGCATCCTATTTAAAATATAACAAGCTAACTCAAGCACATATCTCCAAAGAGAGATCGACAGACCGACAAACCTCATCATAGATCGAACCATGTCCAATAGGATCCGATTTCTCTTTTCGGACATACCATTATGTTGTGGTATTCTAGGAAGAGTCCATTGAGAGAGAATCCCATTCTCTCCAAGATATGTTAGAAATTCGCTAGAAAGGTACTCATCCCTTGGTCAGATCAAAAAATTTTAATACTCTTTCTAGTTTGCTTTTCTACCTCATTATGGAATAGTTTGAATATTTCAAATGACTCCGCCTTATACTTCATTAAATAGACATACCCATATCTCGATAGATCGTCTGTGAAGGTTATGAAGTAGAAATATCTATCTCTAGCGCTTGTACTCATGGTCCATATACGTCAGTATGTACTAGACTCAGAAGTTTACTGGCTTGCTCATCCTTTTCAATAAAAGATAATTTGATAATCTTTTCAAGAAGATAAGACTCATAGGTTGGTAGTGATTGACAATCACTGACCTTAAGAATTTCTTCTTAAGCCAACATGTTTATTCTATTCTTATTGATGTGACCTAGCCTATAATGCCAAAGATAGACATCTGACACTTCATCTATTCTAAGATATTTACCGGAGGTTTAAACTATATTAACAAGCTATGATAATAGATAAATTTCATTATTCAATTATCGAACACAAACTATAATACTATTCAAAATGATATCATAAAAATTTGCTTTTATTGAAAACCAATAACTATTCTTGGCCAAAAAGCCTACAAAAATTATATACAATAAAAAGCTTAGACAAAAATGATAATCACTAAGAATAACTCTATGAGAATTGATTGCAAGATTCATGATTCCTAAAATTAGAATCAGAACTTGTCTTTCATCTCTAACATTCAGGAATCTCTCACATTTACCAAATCTCCTACTAACCTACAAACCCTACATCGAATTATAAATATGATAAGAGCTTCTGATATCTAATACCCAGGCAGTAGTATCATAAATTAAAAAGTTGCAAGATGCTATTATATAATATCTTGTCCAGCAACTACTTGCTTCTTTCTTGGCCTGTTCGGCTCCAGGGAGGTAATATACTGAGGATAATTTCTCTTCTAGTGCCTCTGCTTCTTGCAAAAGAAGCACTCCACCTGGCTCTGATCGAATTTGCACTTCTTGGTCTGATCCTATGCAGACATTCTAGCATGCAGCTGTACCTTCTTATTCTTTTTCTTCTTATTTTTTTTTCCTTTTTTAAGGGGTCGACCAGAAGAAGATCCTCCCACAATATTCACCGACCCCTTTTGGAGCTGATGATCCTTTTTAACGTTCCGCAGCAATCCCAATAAACCATGGTAGTTCACTGTAGGCTTTGTCATTCTAAAATGAGTAAGGAAGGGGAGAAAGAACTTAGACAAAGAATTCAAGATCGTATCCTTCCCAAGCTACTCGAGCAGGGAGAATCCCAACTTATTCAGGTACTCAATCATCTCGATCATGTACAATATATGATCAATGACTAACGCCCCATTCCTCATCCGAGCATTAAAAATGGCACAACTAGTTTTGCGCCTTTCAATGTTGTCAGGCAAGCTAAAGGAGTCGTTCAACTTTTTAAGCATCTCCTCAGGCTGGGCATTCTTGAACCTATGGCTGAACTCATCATTCATCACTGCCAACATAATGCACTAAATGGTGGTACGGTCATTGAACCACTTTTGGTAAGTATCTCTGATCATGCCTCTTGCGTTCTGAGCTAGCTCCTCAGGTGCAAGATCCATCAGAATATATAGGATCTACTTATGCTCCAAGATGATCTTTAACTTTCGATACCAACTATCGAAGTTAGGTCCCATAAGTTTGTCATCATCTAACAATGACCGAAGCGACAGGATAGCAGCCATTTCTACATAAAAAAAATCATAGATCTAATTAGTATATAAATTATTTATTTCAAAGATTCGAACTTTAGTCTAAAGATTCTTCCACTATTTTATTCGAACTGGTAGCCTCTACCACCAATTTGAGGAATTATCTTTAATTTCTTAATGGATACTAGAATCCACACAGACTACACACAAGCCCAATTTTAGTTGGTCAACCCATGTGCATCTATGGGTAGATTCATAATCATTTATTTCATCAAACAACTTCTAGTAATTAAATTTTTGCCTCAAAAATCTAATCAATAGGTTTTTTCCTCCACTGAAAAGATTCAGTTAGATCCAACCATTAACATGACCATATTTGATGCATCAGACCAACAAATGATCAGGCCTAACTTTGACCAGCCAACCTGATCACCATTAAAAAGATACGATCAAATTATCATATTATGAATGATAATTTCATTAGTCAATAAGCATCAGATCTTTGAACCTTCAATGATTATTAAACCAATGGACCCATTATCACTTAACTTAATGGGAGGCTATGACTTAGTTATCACCATAACTTTATCATTTTAAGGATCTAATAATTTTAGAGAATTTTATTAACCAATTTTTAAGAAGAATTAACCAGCCAATTTAGATCCTTTCACTAATTTCACTAAGTCAGATCAATAAGGATTTAATTAAAACTGGCATTAGGAGTACCTAAATCAGTCAAACTAATTTATGTAATTGACATGGATGAGCCCAAATCACCAAGTGATCTAATCAAAACCTAATTCACCAGGATGTCTAAGTAAATGAGATCAGTAGAAGGGATATGTCATTAACTCATCAAAGATCGAATTAGTGCGAATAGCTTCCAATTAAAAACTATTGATCTGAGCTGCCAGACTTACCTTAGACACTATTTGGTTCATTAGTTTTAATTTGACCAACCTAGCAATTTTAGATTCGACTGTGTAGCCATGAATCAAGTCTATTTGGTCCTCGTTAAAGGCATGGGCTTGATAAACTACAACTATTATAATTTGATCTAAAGAGTCTTTAACCTAATCTAAATCAACATTTGGTTAGATTTGATCAATTACTCTAATTTAGTCCATTTTTTAACTAACCTTAGGTCTAATCCTATTAATGAACCTAATTCGACTAATCTGATAATCCACATTTTATGATTAATGACTTAGGATCTTTAAATCATAATTCTAGATCCTAATTTATTATACTTAATTCTTAATTTTGTTTAAGGCTAAGGGTTGGGGTTCGGCATTTCAAAAATATTTTTTAAAATTTTGAAAGATTCTTTACATTCTAGCACTGTTTCACTAAATAGGTCGACTCATTTCAAAAATAAATTGGTTTATTTCATAAATAAGCACTAGATGTAGGTTTGATCTCATAAAATCAGCCAATTATAATATTCAGCTAACTTCTCAATTGGGCTAGCTCAGATCCTATTCAAGCTGGCCTGAGCAGAAGCCAAGCTGGCTTGGTTCCTGAGACAATCGGCTTAGAGAAAGGCCCGAAGGCCATCGTTCCCATTGGGCAGGCTCGGATCCAATCCATGCCGGCCCGAATTAAAGTCGAGCTGGCTCGATTCCTGATCAAGTCAGCTTGGTTTCTGACTGAGTCAGTCAGAACAATAATCTAGAAATTGTATTATGGCTGGCACGTTGGTCAAGCTAGCTCGATTCCTGAAAGAGCTAGCTTAGTGAACAGAACCTTCTTAAGATCCTATTCAGGTTTAATCTAAAACTATGTACTCTACATAAAAAATTATAAAATTATTTAGATCTAATTTAAATACTAATTTATGATAAAATTTAGATTAAATACTTCAAACATATCATAAAAATTATTAGATCTAATCTAATTTTTTTTATGATCAATATTATAGATCGCAACATATCAGAATAACCTCTCCACTGTAAGAGATAAACTTTACAACAGAATAACCTACAGTCCATGCGATCATTATTTTTATTTTTAAATCAAATTATTATTTAGATCTAATCTAAAATTAATCTAAATCATGCATATATAATACATTAAAGAACATGTTGCTCTGATACCAATTGAAGAAAGTGCATAGGGTTTCTAGCTCTACTTTCAAAAAAAAATTTCAAAAAATATACACAGTGAAAACTATTATTAATCATATTAATAATAAGAGCTACAGATCTAATCTAAAAATTCTACATGCTATAGGATCTAATGTATCATATATGCATGCATATCTGAAAATAAAAATAATGACTACAGTAAAACTATTTTTACTGCTCTATATATTCAGAACACATTATCTTTTTGTAGGTAGAAGAATGCCACAATCTGATCTTCTCGATATAGATCTGAATATCATGATGTAGCCACATATGCGTCTGGCCTCCATGGGTAATCCACATAAGGCCCTGATCCCAATCAGTTCCTCCCGAGTGTTAGCTTGCTGTAGGAATTTTTAATGCTGAAGTAGATCAAGCTCCTTTGATCTTCTTCATGAGATTTTTGGATGCTCCAAATTCTGATAAACTTAGAAGATGATGAAGAGGAGGTCTTCCATCAGGATTCTCGTAACTCGTAGATCTAAATTTTGAACCCTAGATAGATTCTAAGGTATGCACTCACCCAAAACCCTTTGCACCTAGAACTCTCTATTTTTTGGTTTTTCTTATGCAAGGGAGGAAGAACTCACGCACAAGAGAAATCTTTTCTCTCTTTCTATTTTCTTCGTCTCTCTCTCTTTGTGTATGCCTAAAAAAATAAGTTTTTATTGATGCGCACATAAGGAGGCATGAGGATTTTAGATAAGATGGTTGGCTTGTTAATTCAAACTCAAACTCCTTTGAATTTGAATAACAACCAGCCAATCTTATCTACATGGGGAGTAAGAAAGGAGAGCGCACACCCTCTCTCTTGTGTGAAAAAAGTTCACAAGAAATCTTTTCTTATGGAGAAAGGATGGCGCAATTCAAAAAGGATGATGTGGCATATGGGAAGACTAGTCAAACTAGTCTTACAATAGTCATCTAATTGAACCAATCCAATCTAAATTGGTTATGCCCAATTAGATCAGATTAAATCTAACTTATTTAGGCTTAGTTAAATCTTAATCAAATCAAAAATTAATCAAGCCAAATTTTTGATCAAATTAGAGATTAAACCTCCTTGATGATTAGATCATCTTATAACCTAATCGAATCAAATCCAAATGAATCCAATTTTATTGATTTTGATCAAAAAATAATCACTCAATTAAATTGAGTTAATTAGTAATCAAATCACTTATTAAACTTCTCTTGATCAACCATTAGATCGGATAGGAACCTTCAGTATGTATGACCCCGTAGGTTCAAACCTAAGCCGATAGCACAGAAACTAATTTTCTGTACTAATCAAAGTGACCATCTAGCAATAGTATCTGATGTTTGGATAGGCCAAATAGTACAATTATAATATTCAGAATCTACATGAATATGGTTATCATATAATACATTTCTTTGACCTCTATGTATAGGATGACTCAGGATTTAACTGTCAATCCTGGAAGATACATCCAAATCGTGTCTCAAAGCAATTAGTCCTGTGACCCCTCACTAGGACTACCCTGACCAAGGCTTTGCTAAATGAAAATACTATTGAACATAGCTCATGTGACTAGGAGTGGTCAGTCCCATCTTGACTCACATACCGACTCCTCAAGTACTTGATTATATCCATAAATCTTTCATCACTAAATTAAAAATTCAAGTAGTCCGGCATCAAAATATAGTAAGTTGCTTGAAAGTCATCATGGTGATCTCAAGTCGGAGGGACACTTATGCCCATATTCCATCAAAGCAATCCTTGATAGTAAAAAAGCTCTGAAGTTGGTCACATTTAGTGCAGATGTATCCCTATATCTTACCTGCATGCCATACCAGTATCTCCACACTCCTTAGTTAAGAGGACAACCAATCTATATGGCACACCATGATCTATACTTGATAAATATTGTCATCCTTGGTAACAACGTATCATTTGATTACAAACTATTTTAAGGACTAAATGATAAATTCTTCTTTGTTGATTCTAAATAATTCTAAGAACTTCATCACAACAGACAAGAGTTTATTAAAAGATAAAAGATTTATGATGAAAAAGTTAGAATATTTTTTATTCAATTAATAATTCATATATAATTACATAAAATAGCTCAATAGTCAACAGATAAATAATTGGCTTTGGGATATTATTTCCAACAGCTCATGCCCATGCAGAAAGCCCAATGTGACCCCCACTTCACGTAGTTCACCGAAGACTGGCACTCCATGCGGTCCATCATAGATCCTTAACAGATTC
This sequence comes from Cocos nucifera, assembly GCA_006176705.1. NCBI lineage: Eukaryota > Viridiplantae > Streptophyta > Magnoliopsida > Arecales > Arecaceae > Cocos > Cocos nucifera. The sequence goes on from QRFJ01000189.1 coordinate 1,170,800, forward strand.
ACTGCATCTTTCATGTGGTTCATAGGGTATTTTCATCTTTTTGGATGGCATGGCACGTGGTGACTTAGCAGGGATCATGGTGCGCCCGATCTCTGGATAGTGCATGATAGAATTACATGATCTGATGGCATGGAGAGCTCATGGTTGCGATTAGATGATCAGGAAAGTTGTTAAAGTCCTTTTGAAGGTGGGATTTTAACACAGACTGGATTTGAGGCCTTTAAAAGGTCCTGTGAAGCCATGGTAGAGAGCTATGGTAGCTTGTTTAACAGATGGCAGAGGTCTGAACAGCAAGCAGTAGATCCTAAAGGGCACTAGCAGAGAGCTGAAGTAAGAGGCTTCGGATAGATTGTCAAACAGCGGACAGTGGTCACTTCAGAAGATCTTCTAGAGAGAGAGTTTTGTGGGCAAGTGCTTCTTATTGAGAGAGAGAGAAATTGGTGTATGAGGATTGAGAGTGTGATCTTTTCTTATAAATTTCTCTTTTCTTATAGTAAAGTCTTTGTATGCCCAGTAGAGATAGACCTTGATCTAGTCCATGTATTTGATTGTATTTTATTTTTATTTTTTTTTTACCACAACAAATGGTACCAGATCTTCAATAATTTTATGATTTTTTTATAGCTATAATCTTATCTTTAGTGAATCATATCCCAATAAATTTTAGATCATACTATAACAAATTATTGATGTGGTGCAATAATACAACGACGTGCCACCACCACTTAATATGATGGAATTGCTGAAGCTATATGCGCATCCAGGTGAAGGAACCAGGTTGTCTCCACCACAATGTAGTTCTGCTCAGCTTGGATTAGTCACTGGGCTGAATTGAAAGACTTTAGCTCTATAGGTTGGCTGCTTCAGGTATACTTGTCTCAGATTCTAGGTCGGCTTAATGGGAGGGCCCGACCACAATATCTTTAGAATTTCTAAAGATATTTGAGTTACTACATGAATGATGACCTGGACAAATTTGTTGGCGCTATATCAGCTTGATCATTTACTATCATGATAGGTTAAATATTTAAAAAGTAAGCATCATGATTTGGAGTTTTTCAATATTATGTCCACCATTCATAATATTAGTTATATATTTTTTTTTTAATAGGCAAAAGATATCTAAGCCATGCTTACCTCATTTAAGGGGAGTTAAAGCCCAAGCCTTTTCTTGATAGAACATTGGATTGAACCCCTATCCTTTTGTAATGATTGAGAACCTCACCTTTAAAAACTAGTTGAAAGATGGTGTTGAGAATTCCTTAGCTTTGTATAGGTATCCAAAATCTCTGTGATGCATAATTTATGTCAGACTATGTACCTATATGGATCTTCATATACTTTTTTTGTTTAAACCTTGACATCCTCATCAGGTTAAGGATTCATGCATATTCAGTCAAATCCAATCATAAATACTATAATTAACCTATGTTCAACCCCAAAAAGTTCGGTACTATAGTATCCCTTTTTCTACATAAGCTATTAGGGATGGCAAAATCGATCCGACCCGATGGGTATGCACCCTACCCAAACCCGGTCAAACCCGAAAAATAGGATTTGACTGGGTTTGGATAAAACTCAAAAACTGTAGTACGGATATGGGTAATGCTATTTCTCCCAACCCAAAAAAGAAGGCTAGAGGTGGGTCCTCACAGTGCTGTGATATGAGATACTCCATGTAATTCCTCTTGAAAACTCAAGCTCCGAAGATACCCCACTAGAGATTGTCATTGAAGCCATTCCAATAAGAAGGAGGCATCCTATCGAGAGGCTGAAGACACCTCAGTCGGATGCTGCATGAGAGAAATATCTCAAGGCCACGGGTCTCCCCCCTCAGGTGAGATGGCAATTTTCAATACCTTCTGAGCCAAGAAAAGACTGAAGGCATCTCTGGGCTACCCAAGGTGGGCGAAAGCTCCTAGGCCAGGAAGAGATGTTGGTGACTCTCGATGATAGCCAATCGAGGCCACCAATATTTGGAAGCATTATATGCAACCTGGATAAGTCATTTATAGAGGCAAAATTCATAATGACACTTATGCGTTATACTTGCTCCCAAGAAGCCTCCCTTATTGGAGGTATAAGATCTTGCGTAAGAGCGTTCTGGTGCTTTATATCTCCATAACCCAATGTACTGGTACCTCCACCTCCAATCTAAATGTCAGTAATAAAAGTTGGGAGATCGACACTAATAGGAGAGAAGGCAATGGTGTGCAAAATACCAATTTAAGTAACCATAGCTTCATTATATTTATAGTTACTCAATTACATTAGTATATATTGGATGGAGAGATATTCTCGCTCCTTCAAACTTAATAGAATTAAATTCCAAATTTCTCCCAGGATCTTAGAGTACAATATATTGATCTATATAATTCACTCTCGAATAATAAGACAATAATATTGTGAAAATGACTCGGTGGGTGTATTGTTAGTATCAAATCATAACATGACTAAGCAAAGAGCCCATAATAGTACATATTTATGTAATAATTAACAAATGATTAACCTCCAAGTGAAAAAGTCCTACCTATGAATCTTAATATGACAATAAGTAACCCTATTCACTCCCAATTGAAAAGTCAAACTTAGTGATTACGGGTAGATAGATTATTGTTATAGTATGTGTGTATAAAATTATTATAGAATATACTATGATTCCATAAGAGATTTGGTACAGTTACGCCGTCTACAGATGACCAAAGAATGTATTGAAAATAGACAACTTCAAACTACCAGATTATAGCAATATTGGAGTCCTAGGGCGCACATACACAAATTACAATAACTTATAGTAATTCAGGGCACTTATTCATCTCAGAGTGTTGCTAATCGATTTTTATGGCATGTGCTATCCGAGTATCTTAGTTAGTCCTCACCTCAAGCTCGATCAAATCATACTAAGTATGGGACACACTACATGACGAATCCATAGTAAGTGGTGTGAATTAATATAGAGTTCATATGTGTGTCGAATCCATAATAGAAATTTCTCGTGACGCGAGCCCTAAAGCAATTAAGGGAGGAATCTCTCAGTATTGTACTTTATCCTTTATAAGTTCAATAATGTTATTTATATATAAATTATAAATAAACCTAGTCCTTCAAAGTATATACATCTCTATATAGACAACTCAAATAATAAACTAGATTGCCGGAAGATCCGGCCGAGTATTTAAGGTTGGTCCGAGGCCATAGAGATATATTCTGTCACAAGGGTCTCGTTAAACTTCATTTAAGTTTTTAATTAATAAATTATTTATCCTAACCAATATTGTATACATTATTTAAAGACCTTTTTATTCCATTGCATTTTAGTTGAACTATCATTATGATATGAGCCTTTTCTTTTATCCCACAATATTTAGCCTAATAATCTTTCTCTTTGTAGTGTATATTACTTCTCCTCTATTTGTGTCAGTTAATCGTTATATCCCTTTTCGCATATTCGCGCTCACACTCATGTCTCGGTTCGACACTCCCCCTTTTCACATCACTCTATGGCTCTTTCTTGGTGTCTAGGACAATCCCTTCCTCTCGGACAGATACCACTCTATTACCTGATTATCTGATCGTGACTGCGCACTCCGCTTAGACACCCTCTCTTTCTTACTTCTACGTCTATCCGAGGGAGGCCTTGTAACCTCCCGATTGCCGTCCACCAACTCCTGATCAACATATGCTCCTCCTGGGAGTGCTATCTTATCTGTCGGTTGTAGACAAATACTCACGTATCCATAGGATCTCTGCTCGTAGAGCTCGCCTATTTCTCTTAGGAGTAATCGCGCTCTACGCGACCTTCCTCGATGGCCAACTATTATGATAACGCAAGTAGAGAAAATTTCTCTCTGACTCTCGCTCTCTTTGTCCTTTTCATGTGTGTGCTTTTTATTCCTTATCTCATTCTTATTTTCTAATTCCTTTTTATAAAATTTTATTCTTTTCCGGGGCAAACAACAAATCCGATCGCACCCCTGCCCCTTTCCTTACATGTGCCTTTGAGAATTATATGATCTTCCTCTCTAGATCATACGCGTATAGGTGTCTATTTTAAGGACATACCACCATAGCATTGGGATCTCTCCATATACTTTCTTCATCCATGCATATAGTTTAACTCTATCGACTTTGAACTTACATTTTGCGGGCCATTGACAATCTTATTGGAAATCTTGATTCTGTATGCTACTGAAAGTGCCCGATGGAATTGATTCCAGGATCTGAAATAGCAGTGATACCACGAATCTATAACATATCTTTCTTAGGCATGAATTAAAGTACTCATATCCGATTAGTATTTTCACAAAACATAAATCAATTACATATCATTAGACATTTTTGTTTTAAAAATTTGAAAAAAATAATATAAATATCCTTTTGTCTGTCTAGAAATAATATAAATAAATTTTTTTAAAAATGAAATAGCTCTATTATTATAATACCAGTAAAAAATATATTATTTTAACTAATAATTTTTTACCACTGTACATGTTTTTATTCTTAATCCCTTTTCTATTTATTTTTAACACTATTATATTTTTAATTTTTACAAATATTACTTTTATTATTTTAAAATAATATTTTAATTATATATACCTATACTGGAATTCGAACATAAAAGAGTGTACTTACCTGTCATTAATTTTGCCTTTATTAAAGGGAGCCATAATATTTTTAATTATAGAGAGTTCATAATTATAAGTGTTTATTAATAGGTATACATTGATTTCTTTTCTAATCAAGTGCTTATATAGCTTCTTATATGTATTCCTTATAATGTAACGAGTTATAAGTGTAAAATATTATATTATATAAGTTTAATAGAACATACTTTTTTGTGTGATTAAATTAAATAAATTAAGTATATATCGGAAGATATCTTACCAGTCAGAAGTATATACCTAACTACTTTAGTAGAATAAATTATTATTCAGATAATAATCACGGAATCTTTTACCTCTTTAAAGTTTTCATCCCTATCTTTTGTTAATAGCATTCTCCTTAAGTCCTTCGATCGTCCACTACGCATTGTGCCCGCCTTCCATAGGCCTCCCACGCGTTTCCAGCCCTGCCCTTAGCCAACCAGCTACCACCGTCACGCTCACACGATCTTCTTGTTGGTATTTGCCGTTCCAGCCCCCACTGCCAATCGGAAACTCCAACACATATCGATAATCCTGACCTGCACCTCCGCAGGTCCATGCCTTCCACCGCCACCACAGCCTAGATCACTACTTACAAGGTTCATTATTGAGTCACCAATCCACCGATTCGCTTTTAATCTAGATTGTTCCTACGGTCCCCCACTTTGCCACAACCTTTTGATCCAGGGGCCTTCCTGGCAAGCGTCCCGATTTCACTCTAGTGTCCAAACCTATCATTCGATGAATCGTACTCACAGTTAGATCACAACCATTAGCTTGCATACTCTTAATTCCCATGCCTGGTGTCGATGTTTCAGTGCTCTATCTTTGAAGAACATCGTTACCAAGTGCGCCATCTCCCCTTCTCCCTGTCCATCCATCACCTCACTCGAGTCTCCTTGAGCAGATCCATGCACCAAACGCAACCCTACATAGCGGCACCTTCTGCGCGAGTACCTTATCAGAACCGGTTAGCTTCCCAATCCATCTAAATCCCAAATTGGCCCTTGGCTCAGAACGCTAATGTGGTCTTCCAACTACTCTCTAAAATTTTTCTATTCTCATCAATTCAGTTCCACATTGGTCGCCACCTCGGGGTCCAATCCCACCACCGCTCGAAATACTACAATACGGTGTCACATAGTTAAGTGAAAGAGGTTTACAGTAGGAAAACAAAATCTTAAACCCGGTTGAATTCTAATATTTATTTATATATTTTATTATATATATTATTAATAATTTATAGGGATTAAATAATTATGTATGTATTATGTTCGCAAAAACATTGTAAACTCATATCAAACAGAAGGGAAATGATTTAACAGATATATCTGGTAAAATACCGATATTCTTTCATATACCTTTTACCAACCCTGCTATTTCATTTTATTATCCTATGTATATTTTAATTTAATTATTTATCTCATATATTAATTATTGCTATCAAATTTTTAATGTGTTCTATTTATAACTCTATAGAGATATTGTTTCATAGATGTTGATTGAGTGTAACATTAACTATTAAGTAATTGTCAAATTGTTTACTAGTTTCTGGATTATGGCTATTTATATATTATATGTGTGCATAATTTTTCTTATAGATGGCAGTTTATTATTTAATAATGTATCAGTTATTCGTAGGAAATATTGAATTTAATAACTCTCACTAGATTTCTCGCGCCAAAATGGAGATCCGTTCGGCACTTGCGTCAAATATGGATGTGCATCTCTTAAGAAGTAAGGACTCCCTAAAATCCCAATCAATGAGAGACCTTCATTCATGGCGCGCAACCTCACTTTCAGTAGGTTAAGTTTCTACAACAATCTTTTCCATTTCGCAAATGATAACTCTTCCCTCCCAATACCATGGGTGCTTCATCTGAACTAATTTCTGTGGCAGATGCACATGACTCAATTGTAGAGCATGGAAAGCAAAGAAGTATGGTTTGGAATTACTTTACAAAGAAAAAAGTCAATAGAGTGGACAAAGCAGAATGCAATTATTGCCACAAGTTACTTGCAGGGTTTTCGAAGCATGGAACAAATCATTTACATCAACACATGAAATCTTATCCAAAAAGAAGCACAAAGGACATAAGACAAATGATGTTAAGTACGGATATTAAAGGGGATATGGTTAATCATACTTTTGATCAAGTAAATGCAAGGAGAGACTTGGCTTCTATGATGATAGTACATAAATATCCTCTTTCGATGGTGGATCATGATCTATTCAAAAAATTTCTCAATACACTTTAACCACTTTTCAAGTGTCCATCCCGTAATACTATAAAAAATGATATTTTTAAGATCTATGACTTTGAAAAAAAATAAAATGATGAAGATCTTAGAGAACAATGGTAGTAGAGTTGCCATAACAACAGACATGTGGACAGCTTCAATCCAAAAGAAGAGATTTATGGTTGTCACAATACATTTTATTGATAACACTTGAACTTTACAAAGCCAACTTTTAAGATACCAAACTCTTTAATATTTTTTTAGTATTATTTTATAATATTTTATACTTGTGTGATTGTTTTTGATTATGAATTATTAAATTTTTAATAGGTTTATCTATATGCCTTGTCCACATACAAGTGATGTTCTTGCTAAGATTTTGGTTGATTATTTATTGGATTGGAATGTGGATACGAAGTTGTCAACTATTACTTTAGATAACTGTTCAACGAATGATGCTTCGATTAGTATTGTGAAAGATAACTTACAAGCTGATTACTTGTTGCAATCTGGTTTCATGTTACACATGCGTTGTTGTGCCCATATTTTGAATTTGATTGTCAAAGATGGTTTGGATGTGATAAAAGATAGTCTTGAGAATATCAGAGATAGTGTAGCATATTGGACAACAACTCCTAAAAAATTAAAAAATTTGAATAAATTGTTAGATAATTATGGATTTTTTTTAGTAAGAAATTATGTTTGGATTGTCTAACAAGGTGGAACTCTACTTATTTGATGCTTCAAACTACTATTCAATATAAGGATATTTTTGCTCGATTGAGATAACGTGGATCTCAATATAAGTATTCACCAAGTGAGAGTGATTGGGAGTTTACTTGAAAAGTTTGTGAAAAATTGGAGCTTTTTTACACTATTACTAAGTTATTTTCAGGGACAAACTATCCCACTGCCAACTTGTATTTTAGAAAAATATGTCAAATTAAGTTGGCTTTAGGAGAATGGTTGTTTGAGGATGAAGTTATTAATGAAATAGCAATGAAGATATTGGACAAATATGATAAATATTAGGGTGTTGTGCATGAGATAATGGGTGTTGCTTCAATTTTAGACCCAAGATATAAGATGAGTTTGGTTGAGTTTTACTTTGAACAAGTCTTTGGGAAGGAAGAAGCTCCCAAGCATGTTGATAAAATTCGGGCATTATTAAATGATTTGTTGAAGAGCTACAACTCATGTAATATTTCAAATGCAGAAAATATTAAAGATAGTGAGGGACAATCAACCATCAAGTTAAAGCTTGATTATGATGATAATGCTTTACTTTCTTTTATTCAAAGTAAAAAGAAAGTTAAAGTAACAGTTATGACTAAGTTGGACCATTATTTGGAGGATGATGTGTTGCCTTGGTCTAATGATTTTGATATTTTGATATGGTGGAAGCAAAATGGACTAAAGTATCCTATATTGCAAACTATTGCTAGAGATGTACTTGCTATTCCTGTGTCCACAGTTATTTCTGAATCTGCTTTTAGTACAAATGGTAGACTTGTGAGTCCTCATCGAAGCTGACTCTATGCAAAAATAATTGAGGTATTAATGTGTGCTCAAAATTAGTTATTGGCTTCTAAAAGAAAAGGTAAATTAAATTTAACATTGTCTATATATTTATGTAATTTTCACTATATTAATATTCTTATCTTATTTTGAATTATTAATAGATGGATCGTTAGCTAAAAATGGTTATGATGATGATGATGATCATCATCATCATCATCATTTGGATTATTTAGGTAATAATATTTTTATTTTATAGTTATTTTTCTAACTTTGTTATATATATTTATTTAATTACATGTTTATTTTTTTTGTATATATTTACTTAATTACATGTTTATATATATTTCTAACTTTATTTTTTTGATTACTTTTTGCAGGGTCTACTATTTGTCTTGAATGACTTGTGGAGTTGCAGTTGTCACTTCATAAAATTATTTAGAAGTTTGGTATTTAAGTTTATTACTTTTTTAGCCCTATACTGAATTTTCATAGATAAAATAATGGATTTAATAGTTATATTTTATGTTGAATTATAATTCTATTTTTAAGTTTGATTTTTATAAATCTAGACTTATAAATTGTGCTCTAAATTGGTGATTTTGTTTTGGTTGATAATATACATAATCTAATTTTGATTGTTTATTTTTTTTGGGTATGGGATGGGTATGGGTTGGGTATGGAGAAATGTGTAATCCGTGGGTATCTCTGAACCCATTGGGTATGGGATTGGGTATCTCTTTTCTTATCCGATCGGGTGTTGGGTAAGGTTTGGTTATAGAGTATTAAGTTCGGATTTGGGAATGGGTAGTATAATACTCGATCCAAACCCTACCCATTGCCATCCCTTTTTCTACATAGGCCATGGAGTTAAGGTTGCAAATCAACTGGGTTGATCCATGATTAGATGGGATAGGCTACTTTCCATCTCTCCATGATAAATACAAACTATATAAGATAAACAAAAACTTATGATCCAGATCAACCTACATGGCTAATCACCCTCATAAAGCTTTTGTGACGGTAACCTCCGAAGCAGAGGAAACGCAGCTATATCTTTATCGAGTGGCATACGTTGAAGCTTTTGGAAGAGCAATCGAACAAGATGACGTGCAAAGTGCTCTCACTTGCAAGGCAAATGCCAATGGTTCCTGGACCACCAGGCGACTAATCGACCCTAACACGTTCTTCGTGGCCTGTCCTTCGAGAGAAATAGTTCACCAACTAATGACGGGAGGTACAATCAGAGGTAATGGTTTTCAACTGCTGGCAAGTCACTGGGATCCACACAAATGGGGTGTACCTCACAAGCTGAAACTCAAGGTAAGTGCTAGTTTAATCAATCTTCCTCTTGGTTGTTGGAATTCTCAAGCAGTGGCTGCCATCATCTCAAGTTTCGGATTACCGCACGGAGCAAGTAAACACTGTCTAAATTGGCAAGATCTCACATCTTTTGACTTAGATTTCTTTTGTGAAAAAATAGAGGATGCGCCGGACTCTGTTAATGTATCAGTAGGCCCTTTCAGTTATAATGTTAAAATCAAGATTAACGATGTCTCTAAACCGACCCCCGCTAGACTCATCCTCCCCCCCGAGTGAGGATGCTGACGGAGATGGTGATGACTGGGACTACTGGTTTGGTTCTGGGAACGGATCACAGTTGCCTGAAAATAGAAAGAGGTCAGGTCCTTCATCCGACAGCCTAAATGCAAGGAGGATGGCTTTACGGCCATATAGGGAGGAGAGCCAGGAGCTTAGTCAACAAGTCATCCTAAACTCTAAGACACCCACATCGGCATTACCAGCCACGCAGTCATCAATCCCAGAGATCAACCGTTGCCTCTCAGAGTGTCTACTACACTACTTTATGAAGCCTAACCCTTGGGCTAAGCCATCATCTATCCTACTGATAGACATACAAAACAAGACGCACACTCTTTGTCGATAATTTAAATTTGAACTCTCCCCCTTCTTGCTTCCAGCCAACGGCCACAAACTTGACTGTGACCTCTAACAGCTATATGCAGCCTTTTGAAACTCAAGCTATGCCCATGATCACAAAACACAGCTACACATCTACAAATGCAACAACCATCCCCCTGAAGCAGGTCTTTACCAGAATTCTGGATGCATGCAACAAGATCACCAGACCCAAAAGGTGCAAACCACCATCATGCACCGGTATGCCACTACAAGCCTTCATAAAGGGACAAACACAGGAACAACTCTGGCAAAACGAAGTTCCAGACTGAGATCCAAAAAAATCAGATCACTTGGATTGGTCGAAGATTCTCTCACCGCAAGAGATATACCGTACATAAACTCCCAAACAACAGCTCAAATCTTAGAAATGGGAAAACAACGTGGAATGTTGTTGGAAGCAGGAGATCAATCCGATCCAGTAGGCAAACTAAAGTCTCCTGAAGCTCAGCGATGTGGCAAACTGGCAGATCATGTTTTGGCTACTGCAAAAGGATGAATCCTTCTTTAAAGTCTCTTTTGAGGGGCCAAATGAAGGCGCCAAATCCAGTTCCTATTTTGCTTACATCTCACTTTATCATGCTTGTTTTCTTCCCCTGTTGTCCCAGTGCATTTCTGGAAGTTCGAATTATGGATCTGCAATCAGTCTTGGCACTCGAATATATCTTTTTGGCATTACTATGGAAGTTATCAAGCCTATATGTATCCACTTTTGTTGCTACCAAATTGTTTCTCAGCCTCAATTAATGATACTTAGTTGGAACACGAGAGGTACCGGCAGATCCAAGAAAAAATGTTCGATCAGTGAAACTATTAACCTTGCAAAATGTTCAGTCGTGTGCCTACAAGAAACAAAACAAGACCATATGAATCAAAACTTGCAAATGAACATCTGTGGATTAAATTTTGAAGGATGGGCATCGCTCGACGCTGTAGGATCTTCAGGAGGCCTACTCTCCTATTGGAACCTCAATATGTTTGAAGGTGTTTTACTTCAAAAGGGCACCCACTCTCTAACCATTACACTCACCTGTAAATTGACAGGCTTCACATAGATGCTTTCCAACATCTACGGCCCACACACCAAATAAGAACATCTGAGGTTATTCGCTGAACTCAAGGAACTGAGAGAGGATAATAACCTCCCATGGATATTGATCGGAGACTTTAATGCAGTAAGATTTTCTTCAGAACGGAAAGGGGTATCAAAATCAGAACCAAGCTCAAGACTCTTCAACAACTTTATTAACTCACAAGCACTGATAGATAGAACTCAGACTCTTGAAGAAAAACTTTAATTACCTGGTCTAACTTCAGGGAAGAACCCTCATCGGCAAGACTAGATCGATGCTTCATCTCACAAATATCCTCTTTGTAACCTCACTCCGCTAGTCCGGTTCGCCTCAGACCACACACCCCTACTGCTTCAAACTACAACTTGCTTACAAGGTAAGCCTGTCCTGGCTAAACCAATTCGTTTTGAGAATTTTTGGATCACCATTGCAGGATTTGATGGTATGATTCAGTCTTGGTGGGATGGAGAACCCACACATGATGATGCAAGCACAACTCTCGTTCAGAGTTCGGAGCCGGTCCCGAGTGGGTAATATTGTGGTACAGAAGGATAAAATATTAGATAGAATAGCCTTCCTAGATTCAACAGAGGAAGTCAGAAACTTGCAAGCATTAGAACTTGAAGAACGGACAGCAATCAAATTGAAACTAAATCAGTTGTTAGCACAAGAGGAATTACTCTGGAAACAATGATCGCATGTGCAGTGGCTCAACAATGATGACCGTAATACTAATTTTTTTCATATTTGGGCCTGCAACGGGAAGCGGAAGAACCTCATTACTGAACTCTAGAATGATCAGAAAATTATAACAAATCAGGAACAAATCCAAACTTCTTTTCGTGATTTCTATCTGGAATTGCTGGGCAACTCAACTCGATCTTGTATCAGTGCTGATTGGAAATCTCTGTATCCAGATGGTCCTCTGGCACTACTCGATCTAGATACGCCTTTTATGGAGGAAGAAATCAAATCAGCAATCTTTCAAACAGACTCCCAAAAAGCTACTGGCCCAGATGGCTTCTCATTTGCATTCTACAAACGATACTAGAATGTCATTAAATCAGATCTTCTCAAATTCTTTCAGAGTTTTTATGAACATCAAATGACCTTGGATACGATCAACTACTCCTACATCACCCTCATACCGAAGAAGGGCATAAATTGTACAGCAAAAGATGATCGACCCATCAGTCTATTAAATGGCACAGTCAAGATTCTGTCAAAAGTTCTCTCACAAAGATTAGCCAGCAAAATGGACAAACTAGTCTCTCCAAATCAATCTGCATTCATCAAAGGACGAAACATATCAGACACCTTTACAGCAGCAAATGAAATCATCTCGCAGGCTAGCAGATCAAAGGACATTGGGATCATTTTTAAATTAAATTTTGAAAAAGCATTGGACAACGTTGCTTGGCCATTCCTATTTGATCTTCTCAAAGCAAGAGGTTTTAGCAATAGATGGTGTCGCTAGATCCAAGAAATCATTACCACTACAAAATCTTCAATCATTGTAAATGGTATTCCCGAAAAAACTTTCAGCCATAGAAAAGAATTTCGACAAGGTGATCCTCCATCTCCATTATTATTCAACCTGGTCACAGATGTTCTCAATCAAATCTTAGGAGTAGCAACAAAAAATCACCTAATCCACAGCAAACTACGGGGCAATTCTAAAGCCTATAATTCGCCGATGATATACTAATTTTCTGCAGTGGCATTATCATTCATTTTGTACTCCTATGAACTGTTATCGAGACTTAAGATCAACTTTGAAAAATCCTCTGGGTCTGGGCCTAACACAAAGTCAAGAAAGCCGCATTGCCACGAACTTAGGAAGCAAAACTTCTAAGTTTCCACTACAATACCTGGGAATGCAATTGCATTATAATATAAAAAAGTTAGCCACATGAAACGATAAACTGTTATCTATTATAGGCAGAGCAACATTGATCAATATCTCAATATCCCCATTGGTGGCTTTTTGGATGTCCAACTTTTTATTACCAGTAGGTATTATCAAGTAAATTGATAAGTTGCGCCGTGCTTTCGTATGGAGTGGTGAAATAAACCAGGAAGATCCTTATTGAATTGGTCCTTGGTCTGTCGCCTGAAAGATTTAGGAGGAGGCATGGGGATCATTGACATTAGATTGTTTAACAAAATACTAGTATGTAAATGGTGGTGGAAATTATTCACAGAGGCACCTAAGCCATGGAATATATTGGTGAAAAATGGCTACTACAGAGACGATCAAACATCAATGACAATGTTTAGACAACAGAAGACATCCACCTTTTGGAAAAATGTTCTTCAAGTTAAGGATTTATTTCATTGTCTAGTGAAGTTTAAAGTACAAAATGGCTTACATACTTTCTTTTGGAATGATACATGGTTTTTTGATCATCCCTTCAAAGATCAGTACCCATGGCTATATGCTATCTCAAGCAATAAAGAAATATCAGTGGGGGAAGCATATGATGCATATAGAAAATATCAGAGATGGCCTCTTACAATGATTGAGATCGAACATCCAGACCTTCACAAACTCAGGAGAGTTATGTCTACATTTAAACCTACCACTCTTCCGGACACAATCGATTGGAGGTGGTTTGCAGCAAAATTATTTTCGATCAGAAACTGCTATAGATTCCTTATCGAGTGAGGGATAAGACCACTCACTAGCAAGGTGATCTGAAAGATAAGCATTCCTGAAAAAGTTAAAGTATTTTCTCTCTCTCTCATGTTAATGATAAAATCCTAACTTAGAGCAATCTTGTTAACCGAGGTTGGAAAGGAATAGATAGCTGCTCTCTATGTGGTGCGACATCACAAACTGCAGATCACTTATTCCTTCAAGATTTTTGCTACTTCAAGATTTCCATCTCGATGATTTATCACAGACTAAGTTCGCACTGTAGAATATTTGGAGACAATAGGATTGTAGAAAACATGTAGATAGATGACTGGATATCCTAATGGTGGCATGACTATGGATGCTATGGAAATAACGAAATAAGCATTGGTTCAAATTTCATGCTTTTCTACCAAATTTTGTTACCAAAAAAGTTACAAGAACGTTCATGTCATGGACAGAATACTCACAGAAATCAGTTAGTAAATACACTTTACTAGTGAGACAATCTCTTACCAGTCTTGGACAAGCTCAAGGTAAACTTGAATATTGCTCAGCAAAACTTAGTCACCCTCCGATGTATGCTCTATTTTGGCAAGTTCGCCGAAAAACTATTTTATATCTCATATGTGAGAATCAACATATCTTGTAAATTACCCATACACTATATTACTTTAATATTATTATGCTAATATAATCTGAGTTAGGCTTTTCCTAACTCATTTTCATCAAAAAAATAAATAAAGACACTCTAAAATAAACACAAATTTGACCTCAGCCCATCCCATCCACATTAATGAGCTTTTTTTTAAAAAAAATAATTTAACCCCAAATGGATGGAAAAGTGGTCATTAACTTTTATTTTATTGTATCAAGATCCGTATAGATTAGAGGGATCAGATGGTGGGGAACTAGACTGGATTTGGCTCCAAATATGGCCGATCTTATATGTATATGCATATATACATATATATTACAAATTATATTTTGCAAACCTAGGAATGATCAAAAAGTTGGATGAAATTAAAAGCTTTTGATTGAAAATTTAAGTTTAATTTGGCTCTTTAGTATAGTTTTATTTTTTAGTGTTTTTATGTTTAATAATTGATAATTATATTATATTTATTAAAGAATAGCTAGGTGTTTGACTTAAACTGCAAACCCAACTCGGTCCCAACCCTAACTCGAATCTTTTAAGTTGAATCATGATCATACATGACCCCAAATCAACTTGAATAACTTACTAGTTCTAGAATCCTTTCCATATAATTGATGCAATCCAATTAGGTAATGAGTTGGATTTAGGTCCAAAATCATGATTTCGATTAAGGCAAAGCATGTTTTGGTCTGATCCAATATATTTGCAACCCTAGAAAATATCTATATTATTATTGAACTATAGTAGATTTGCTATCATGAGCGTGTCACATTTAAATGTATATGTGTGTATATATATATATATATATATTAATTGCATCAATTTAACTAGTTTTTTCACATATGACAAGTGGATGAGAGGAAAGAATCTTTTTCCTAGTGAGTCCACCTAATAATTATGGTTTGGAAGTAAAGATAACATTTTGATCTAATGATATGTTAAATAGGTTCAAGATGAAATATTGTATTAAGTAATTGTTAATTATTATGTATTGAATTGTCAACATATGGAAACATATTTCAGCTAGTTGCCAACCCTTTTTCCCGCTAGGAAGAGGTCTTGGGTTTTGATTTCAAATGGTAACATTCTTACTTCAAAGCATTTGCTTTTTTTGTACCGGAGTTATTTCATCTCTTGATTGAGGTGACCAACCCTTCCTTCCAGAACAGCCAAGGATCCTAATTCCTAGCTATTTCATCTCAGAAGACATCTTTATGGTGTAGATGGCATCAAAGGTTTGCTATGAGAGTGGTGCTGATAATCTCGAAGACAAGAAGTTGGTCCTTAAGGCTAACTAAAAAGATTGGCTAGAAAATATTATTATTATTATTTAAATTTTTTAGTCTTGTATAAATATTCAAGATCTATCTAATGTATAGCTGATATAGAATTAAACAAATACTTACATGGATCTTTACACTTATCGATTGTGCATGTATTGACTTTGGAGACCACCATAATCCGATGGTTAACAACCTCGATCCATAGAGGTCTTATTGGTCTTGTGATGGAGGTTGAGGGGAAGAAAGAGGTCTCAATGATGTTGAGCCACAAGGGCATGTCGGGCTCGGGGTTGGGTAGGTTTGCTTGAGTTCATGAACTTATTATAAAGGGCTTTCGATCGGGCTTGAGTTTGAACCCTCAAGGAAAAAAAAAAGATTTTTTTGGGACTTGGTCTGAGCCGCATGGAAACTAGCTGGCCCAACTTGGGCCAGCTTCGACTCTAATTACTACCCCTCCAAGAGGTGAACTAAAATAAGAAGTAATTCTTTATGCACCACATGCGGTATAGCAAACTCGACGTGGAGTATACCGTTCAATCATATTAGACCATATAGTGGAAGTAATAATGGAACAACATTTAATACCGCTTAGCTATGTTGCCATCGAATTTTTTGTGATGAAAATACTTTTTTTTTTATGATTCCTTACATGATTTTCTATGAGTATATATAATATTTTGAATAATATATATGACTTTCTATATCTTTATATGATACCATATAGTTATTATAACTTTCTATGAATATATTATAATTTTCTGAACGATATATATATAACTTAATGATATCTTATATGATTTTCTATGAATATATGCGACATCCTAAACAATATATATGATTTTCTATGAATATATATGACATTCTAAATAATATATAATTTTTTATATCTTTATATGACATCCTAAATAATATATATGACTTCTTGATACCTTATATGACTTTCTATGATACATACATACATACATACATACATACATACATACATATATATATATATATATGATATTTTAAATAATATATATAATTTTTTATAAATATTTATGATATTCTGAATATTATATGTAACTTCATGTATCTTTATATAACATCATGAATAATATATATGACTTCCTGATGACTTGTATAACTTCTTGTAAATATATATGACATCTTGAACAATGTATATGACTTTCTATGAATATATATGACTTTTTATATTTTTATATGATATCCTGAACAATATATATGACTTTTTATGAATATAGAAGATTTTCTGTATCTTTATATAACATCTTGAATAATATATATGGTTTCCTAATATCTTATTTGACTTTCTATAAATATATATGATATCCTAAAGAATATATATAACTTTCTATGAATATATATGATATGCTGAACATTATATATACTTTCTAACGTCTTATATGATTTTTTGTTAATATATATAATATCTTAAATAATATATATGACTTTTTATATTTTTATATAATTTTTTATTAGTTATTATGATTTTTTATTATCTTATTATGACTTTTATTATTCTACAGAAGGAAATGTCATTTTTATCACCAAAAATTTGATAAAATAAAAGTTATGTGGTATTAAATGCTATCCATGATCCAATATAATTAAATGGTATGCTCCAGATTAATTTTGCGATACCTACAGAGAATTACTCCTCAAATAAGTGTTCGAGGAAGAAATGTAAAACCAATGGGTAGGGTCCACGGAATGCATGATCTTATCTATCTGGCCACATAAGCATGCAACATGCCCACAAATTTCCTCCAATGCCATCTGGACTATCTCCAATTCTTCTCGTCCTAGAAAGAGAGTGGCTTTTGGAAATTCCAAGCAACGATTTTTCCAAGCTAATGTTGGACTTTTACACCAATTCCTAGATATAGATACCCCTTTCAGATAACAACTCACTAACATCCAGTAGTGTGTAAGAGAGAGAGGTGGAGCAATGAGGTCCTCAAGCTTACATGGCTTCTACAACCAACGCCCCGAACTCTCCTCACGACTACTTGTGCATAGAGTTGAAAATGAGCTCGGGCCAGTCTAAAGTCCATCAGGGAAGCCTTAGATACATCATTGCCCCAGCCCAAGCCCAAATTCAAATCCACGCCCGAGCATGGAGCCTGATTTCAGGCCCAACATGGAGCTCAATTTTTGACTCAAATCCAATCCGATTCAATTTCAAAATGGACCCATCCTCCTCATGTTGGCTGCTATATGGTTCAAAATTTGCTGAAGATATCAATTTATTGATGTTGATTTCTCTCTTTGCTATTATTCTTCTATTATTTTTTTGTTTAAATTTTGATAGAAAAGATAAATTACTTTATTAAGATAAACAAACCATTACAATTCTATTATATAAACTAGTGTACTAGGATTGTTAGTCAAATATTATAGACAGTGTTACACAGACGCTTCCCACATTGAAAAGACCTAACATCATCAGTGATATACAGTCCTTAAAACCAGATAGAAATATATATATCATTAGCACTTTGTAGCAGCACATTACTACCTATGATGATGGGTAGACAGCCATATATCCAATAAAATGTTAGTAAAGAGTTGCTTCAGTTGTTGATTCTATTGATGTACATTGTTTTTCTTAGGATGCTAATAATATTAGTGTGATCATCATTAATCTGAGAAGAGCTTAATGATAGAAATAAAGGTTGGATAATGCATTCCATTATTTATTTATTTATATAAATTGTCTATCACAAATGGAAGATATAAAAGGATGGATGTGCAGAATTAATTGGATCTGGGATAGCCTACGTTATCAGTCCAAATAGGTAATTCGAACTGGCCCAATCAGGCTTGCCTCGTGTCTAAATTTTTTTAAAAAAGTTTTAGATCTAAACCCGAGCCAAAGTCCAAAAATAACGTAGAATTGTGCCCGAGTAAAAATATGGCCGGCCCAAACTGGCTCATTTCAGTTGTGCGCCGCAATGCAGACTGGGCGGCCGTTGATGCTGGCCCGTTGTCACGTGGCAGCCTATTGAAATACGACAACCATTGCGTCGGCGACTGCAGGCTGGTCCACTCCGGCGGGCCTTTCGGTGAGAACATCTTCTGGTGATCCGGTAAAGAGTTCTCTGCGGCGGATGCTGGGAAGGCATGGTGGATGAGAAGCAACGGTACGCGGACACTACATCCAGGTGGTGTGGTGAGACTCCACCTGCATCGGCTGCGCTGGAGTGAAGTGCCATCTTCATCATCTGCAACTATAAGCCTCAAGGCAGCAGCACCCATATTAAATTGGATTTTCTCGTGTAGTAACATATACTAGTTTAACCACTATAAATAGTTTGGTTACAGAATTAGTCCTCCTGGATCATGTGTGCTTGGCATGACTTTTGGGATTTGAGAATTGTCGTGATGCTGGTTCTCGATCGTGAAAATAATAGGATTTGGTGTTATATATATATCCTTCATCCACTGACCTCTTATCAATCGCCGACCTGTAGCAGACCCCACTTTGACCATCGGTCTCTACTAGTGATTTCGACCAATTCGATATTTTTTCTAAAATTAAGCAATAATTCTTAACAACTGACCATGATCTTGATAAGGCAGTTCTAACCATCTAATCTTGAAAATTTCAGCCACAGATATCGCCTGTCGCACCTGATCCAGTCAAAAGCATCCATGAATTGCATCCTACGAATGGCTCCAATCCCTATCTATAAATAGAGATTTCAAAGCGACCCTCAGGTATGATACTTTCTCTCTCGCATGCTCCATTTATATTTTAGAATTCTACATCGGAGGGTCCCCATCAGAGCCATCTTCAATCAAAACTTTTTTACAGGTCTCACCATCAGGAGACTCAGCATCTCCCACTCCAACTGCTCTGACGAAGATCGAAATTCTACAACAATAATAATATATATGTTGGGGATAAACCCCGCTCCTACCGAATTTCAGTCTGATGCTTAGCTCAATGCAATCGGTAATCATGAAAGAGCTTCAGCGACCAAACCTTAGCCGAACTCCTTCAGCCGACCGAACTCTCCAGTGGCCGAGTCCCAACCGAATCCCTCCAGGAGCTGAACTTCTCAGCAGCCGAGCCCCAGTCGAACTCCCCCAACGATTGAATTTCTGTCAAATTCTCCAGGAGCCGGACTTCTCCAAAAGCCGAACTCCTCTCAGACTTCTCCTTCGGTTGGACTTCTCCAGAAGCCGGACTCCTCCCAGACTTCTTCTTCGGCCAGACTTCTCCAGGAGCCGGACTTCTACAAAAGCCGAACTCTTTTCGGATTGCTCATACAGTCGGACTCCTACGGAAGCCAAACTTCCTCCAAACTTCTTCTTCAGTCGGACTCCTACGGGAGCCAAATTCCCTCCGCACTCCTCCAGGAGCCGAACTCCTTTCAGACTCCTTCTTCACTCGGATTCCTACGGGAGCCAAACTCCCTCCGCACTCCTTCAGTCGGAATCCTACGGGAGATGAACTCCTTCCGAGATCCTCCTTCGGTCGGACTACTACGGGAGCCGAACTTCCTCCACACTCGTTCTTCAGTCGGACTCCTATAGAAGCCGAACTCCTTCTGGAATCCTCTTTTGGCCGAACTCCTTTCGGACTCCTCCTTCGGCTGAACTTCTCTAGGAGCCGAACTCCTTCCGAACCTCTCCTTCAGCTAGCGTTCCTTTTGGATGATCCCCTCTAGCCGTATTCCCTTTGGAAGTTCGAACTCCTTTGGAATTGATATATGTTGGGGTTCTTCACCAACCAACATCTGCTTCCCCCGAACTACGACTATTAAATCTCAACAAACGGTCGCCATCAGTCTGCTACAGGTGATGCTACAGACGGTGCCCCCTTCGTGACAAACTCCATTAGACCTCGAGCGGCCCACCATTGGACGATATGACGGTCACTATCAGCCTGACAACACCTTCCTCTCTGTACCAAACTCCATGCGGTCTCGAGCAGCCCGCTACTAGATGGTATGGCCGTCACCATCAATCAAGCTCTGTCTATAAAAAGGGACCCTCTAGATACGTTTTCTCTAAACTCTAAGCTCTCTTCCTCTTCCAAAAAATTCTGCCGAACTCTCGCCTGAGCACTCCATTTTTATTGGTTAGAAAAGCTGACTTGATCGTCGGAGCCACCACCACCGACTCCGAATGGAACTTTGTTTTGCAGGTCACCGACGGCGATCTCGTCCTCCTCCACTCCAACTCGTTCCGGTATCAATTAGATTCTGCACCAATAATATATATATATATATATATATATATATATATATATATATATATATATATATATATATATATATATATATATATATATATATATATATATATATATATATTCATGAAACTTAGAAATATTGGCAGCATTGTTAGTTTTTTTTTATAAAAAATATGTGAAATCTCAAGCAAGATTTGATGATATTTTGCAAAATAACATATGGTGACAAAGATGGCAAGTTTTTTTCTTTCTTTCTTTGTTTTTTTTTTTTTTTTTTTTTTTTTTTTGGGGTGAGGCGAAGGACCGGTAGAATGACCATCCAAAAATTTGTTAGCTATAAGAGAATAGATGAATGTGCATCAGGTAATCAGCCTTTTGGATGGCTGACTAAAGTCAAAGAGCTAAACGACTGATAATAATGGGAAGAAAGAAAAAATGTAGGAAGTAGGACAACAGTTGATACTTAGATTGCCTTATGGTAGTTTAGGATTAAAAGACCTTCACATGAATGTATCAAAAATAAATAAATAAATAAACTTCGCATGAGATAGAGAAGTTGAGTGCCAAATTCTCAAGGCTATCCAGCTGCAAAATGACGATTCAGATGCTGCTGCATGCGGTTTGTTGGCATGGCGCACTTCAACCCGTCGGCACGACGCAGCAGAACGAAAACAGAGGCACAGAAAGTCTGAAATTGGTAGAGGTTTGATGGCATAGCAAATATAAAAACACCCACAGCAGATCCACCACTTTTTGATTAGCCTTGATTGCCAGAGCTTTTTTTTTTAAAAAAAAAAAAGGAAAAGGAAGAAGAAGAAGAAGACATCCTTTAAGAATCAATCAGCAGGGAGGAAATACTTCTTTGGTCCAAATTTAACCAAATTCGGCTAACAGTTTGAGCCACGAAGGGTGGACCAATCATTAAACACAGTAAGCCCTGTTAAAGCAGTAGAGAGGATATAGACTTGCTTGTCGAGGAGGATTCTTGCATTTCTTTCCTTTTAGCATCACCATGCCATAGCCATATAGAGCATAAGAACGACAGATTGGGCTACTTTGGAGAAAAATCTTTTTCTCCAAAACAGACGGTTAAGTCTTTAAAAGTAAATTGGGGATGCAGGAGGAAAGTATATTGCCTTCTAGAAAAACAGATGATCAACACCATGGCAAATTAATAACCGATTTGTAATTATTTTGCCATTTGAAATTAATGTCTTTTTCGGTACATGAAATTAATGTCTTTCGGTTTTATTTCGTTAGAAGTCCTTGAGCCTATCTGGCATCATTTTTTTTCTTTTTTATTTTAAAAATAAAACCAAAAAATGAGATAAAAGATATATTTGGTATTATTGTTTTTATTTTTTATTTCTAAAAATTACTTTTATTATTTGAAAAAATAAAAATAACAAACTCTTGCGTTCGGCATCTTCAAAAACTATAAACGTATGTTCTTTCACCATTGAACATTACCTGCACCACCACCACCACTCCATAATTATCACAAGCACTTATTATCCCCACCACTATTGCTGTCTTCGTTATAGTACCACGATTTTCGCCATTGTCACTAGCTATCATCACTCCTTCACTGCCATCATCATTACTTTTACTATTTAACTAGCAACCCTCTATGGCACTATAACTATTGCGGTCTTCACCATCCCACCACTACCATCATTTATCTACTATATGGTTAATACTTCACCACCACTACTATATCCAACATTATAGTTGTCATATATATTTGTTATACTGTTACTACCTCTACCACCAAAACCAACAATATTTTTATTATCTTTATAGCTACTACCATCACCTCCTCCACTATCACCATATTTATTATTTTAAAATTAATTTATTACACATAGCATGTTAAATTTTTTTAAAAAAAAATAAATAAAAATAAAAATTTTTATTTTTAAAAACTAAAAAAATAAAAGTAATGTTACATCGATAGATCTACTTTCCCTTTATGAGGAAGAAAACCCTAAAAAAAAATTATTGTGATGCATTATGGTGGTTGTGAAAACTAATTTATTAATTTATTTACTTTAAAGGGTGTTTGAAAAACTCCTACCCATTCATAAATAAAAAATAGAGGTACAAGAAATATCAAATAAACCATAAAAACTAACATTTTCAATAATTACATATCTTTAATTTCTTAAAATTTATTTTTATTTTTTTTAGATTATGGCTAGGAGCATCCATGAGAATGAAGAAATTACAAACCAATTATCCTAATTGAAACAAGGGAATGCAAAATGTTCAATTCCCCTGTCAACCCCTTTGACTGGCTTATATTGACTCCCTATATGGATTAATAGGTGAGTTACAAGCACAGCCATCCATCATGGAGATGATCACCAAAAATGCTATGACGATAGCACGAGGCAGAAGGCCGAAAATCCTCTACATGATCAATAACATTAGAAATTCGATTATCAGAAAATTGAGGCAATATATGGCCTCAATTGACCTCCAAAATTAGTTGAGTGGAGGTAATGCATAGAATACTAATCTATTTTTAAAAGTTTATTTTTTTTTATTTTAGGTGAATGCATATTTGAATGTCTTAGTCTCCAAGTGGAAGAGTTGTTGAGTGGTGGAGCCTAATTCACCCATAAGAGGAGCCCAAGAACCAAAAAGCCCAAAGAAAAAACCTAAAAAAAAATTAAAAAAAAAAAGAGAAAAAAGGGGCCAAGCGGGCTGGGCCCGCTAACTGGCGTGGCTCAAGCACTAGCATGCCTCTCACGCATGCTGGCCAGCCACAGCAGCCCACACAACTACATCAAGGGTGTTCCCCCTAGTTTCATGCAGTCCACTAGACTAGTTTTGGATTTCTTCAACGTTTCATGCGGTCCACAAGCTTTCTATGGACCGACTGCATAATCAAATGGACAAGGGATGTAGATGGAGTTGATCGGATGGCCAAAAGTCGATTTGAGCTTGATTTGAAAATCTTCATTTTGGATGTGATTTGAAGCTCTATTTTGTCTATAAAAAGGCTTGTGGACAGAATGGACTTAGTAGAATGCGATAGAATGCAGAGAGAGCAGTGAAGATTTTTTCAAGGGAGAAAAGAGTCCTTTTTTTGAGAGAAAAAAGAGAGAAGAAGAGATAAAGAGAGAGAAGGCAAAGGTTCTTCTTGTAATAAGGCAGGAATTCTTCTTGTGTACAATCTAAGGGATCATCAGATGAGTGAATTGCCTTTATGTGGGATTTTCTTTTTTCTTTTTTTGGGATTGTTCTTGCATCCTGAAGAGAGAAAAAAGAGTAATTTTTTTTATTTTTTATCTCTTATAAACTTTCTACTTTTTAATAGATTATTCTATGCGACCGTGGATGTAGGAGTAAAGAACTCCGAATCACATGAATTTTCTATGTTTGGACTTATGGAATTTTATTTTTTCTTTCTTCTACATTTACCATATCTATTGTGCATCGCTCTAGAATATTCCGTCCAGTCGATCCCAACACACAATTCTATCCTTGGCATAGAGAAAAAGCGGTCAATGATACTTATGATATCATTCAGAAGCCTTATAGTGAGTATGAAAGAAATTTTTTTTTTTGTTCTATTTATAATATCAATTTATTGAGAGATAGTGGATATATTTTTTATGAATTTAATTAGATGGAATGAAGAAAAAAGGTTTGCACAACTTACAAAGGAGAATGCACAATATCAATAAGTTAAAATAGATTTTAGTATATATATGGAGGAACCTGTATGGCCATAGATTGGAGAAGATTTTTTGATATTTTAGGCTAGTTAAAATCTAATGATCCAAAGTATCCTATCTTAATTAGCTTGGATTGCAAGAAATATTTTGGTAAGTTCAGTATGTATAGTAGTATCAAAATCAACATTTAGTATTAATAGACGAGTGATAGATGCATTTCGAAGTAGTTCATTAGATCTTGATATTATTGAAGCTATCAATTATCTTCAAGATTGGTTAAGATCTGAGAAGAAAGATAATTTACTATATTTTATATGATATCTTTGTTAAATTTAACTTCTTTGTAATACTTTACTAGTTTTTTTTTAATTTTATTTTAGGTCCTATTGCCTTTATTATTCATGATCTTGATTGTCTTTCTATATCAGATAGCTATTCTATCTTCGTTAAAAACTTTAAAAAAAAAAAAAAAAACATCAATTCATATATTATGATAAAGTAAATGGATATTCTTACCCAAAAAAATAACTAAATGGATATGATAGCAGTTTCAAAAAATTAGTTTATTATTTTTGTTTATATATGTTGAATTATACTAATATCATCATTTTTAGTGTAGGGGAGCATTGAAGATTATCAAATGATGTTTTTCAATTAAATTAGACTATTTTACTTAATAGTTTATAAGACTTTTCTTATGATATTTGAGTTTATAGGATGTATTTATCTTTGAATGATATTAATTAGAGTGGAGGTGGTTGTGTTTTTTATATTATTTATACATTTAAATCCTTGCTTTTATATCATTTATCTTATTGGGATTATGCTATTTATTTGAATCATTTATCATTTAAATCCTTGCTCTTTTAATATTGAATACTATAGATCAAAAATAATATTACGGTTGTTGTTATGTTAATGAAGTTAGAATATAGGAGCTCTAGCAAAAAAAAAGCATATATTTATTATTTTTTGAATGATTATTATTTAGGAATGTTCATGTATCTTAATTGACTTTCTTATTTTCTTATATTGTATTTTTCATCTATTACGAGCATGGATAAGCAAACATACATGTTAACTAGTCTGAGTATTGGCAATCATTTGGATATTCAATATAAGGTGTATATTATCTTTTTTCTTGAATAATTTTGTTTTTTATGGTCAACAACTTGCTTTTAATAGAGTTTTGGATTATGATTATTTCTCTTATATTTAATAAATATTTATCAAAATTATAATTTTTAATTAAATATATCCTTTGTGAATAATAATTATGGTTTTTTATTTTTGAATTCTTGCTTTCATTAAAATTTTGCTTCTTGCTTTTTATAAATACTTGCTGAAATTGTAATTTTTCAATTGAATATATCCTTTATGGTTATGTAATTATTGTTAGTTTTATTATTGAATTCTTGCTTTTAGTGAGTTTTTTTATTTTGATTATAGCTTCCTACTTCAATTAATATCTGCTGAAATTATTGTTTTAATTAAATTATGAATGCATTTTCTAATTGAATAAGAGTCAATCAAAATTGATCCTCTAACAGATCTGCCACAGAATGAATATATATGAAAATAAACCATTAAGACAATGTTTAATTCTATGGAATTTGAACTAGGCTACTCTAAAACCATTGCTGCCTACCTATAGATCTAAGCTTAACTCAGCTTGCAATCCTATTATTTAGCTGGTTATGTTGGCCCAATTCATTAATCCAGTGAAAATTTCAGCCCATTCATCCAAATAGATTCTTAACTTCATATTTTGAAAGAGTTTAAATTTTTATTAGAAGTTCTTTGTTAACTTCTGTCTTAATGTAAGCCTCCTTTACAAAACAAATTGTATTTGTCTATATATAGTTTATATAATCTAAGACAAAAAAATAAAAATTATATGAAATTACATGATTATATAATATCCTTAACAAAGTTTTATTGCAAGTATATCAAAATCTTAGTCTCAAAAAGAGTAAATAAATAAATCAAGAATAAATAAATTGGTACTATGATTAATACCATGTAATAGACCAATCAAATTGATCCTCTTGCAAATTAACTCAACCAAAAAATTTTCTGTAGGATCGCAGAAACACTCAATCTATCAATTTTTAATCATAAAAAGTAATATTTCTTTGTGAAAGAAAAGGGAAGAGATCCATTCATATTATAATTACATGTTTCTATATTTTTAAAAATATCTAAATTCAAAAAATAAATTTAAAAAGTTAAATCAAAGTTGCAGCACAAATGAATCTATCATCCACCTGAATGCACTACAGTGAAAATGGTAAAAGATGATGCTATAAATGACATTTTATGATGCTAATAAGTATCGGAAATAAGATTCACGGTGCTTCAAAAAGCATCGCGTATGTAAGAGTGGAGACAAAAAGTGTCGATGGTTTTTAAAAGTGTCGTAATATTTTCTAACGATGCTTTACAGTATCATAAATTTAAATTTTATCGGCGCTTTTTGGTATCATTAATGATAATGCATCCTGCACTCTACCAAGACGCTTTTAGAAGTGTCACCAGTTAAGTCACTAGCGATGCTTATAAGCATCGTTAATCAGTTCTATTAATGATGCTTATAAGCATTGTTAATTTTTTTAATAGAAAAAAAGTATACAAATTTTATATATATAAAAAAAAATTTATATAAAATTATATCAATTATTAAAATATAAACCTGTACAATCACTACCATTCACACCAAAAGCAAACATCTATAGTAAATTTAATAAAAAATTATTATTTTATATAAATAAAAATAAAGTACTAATCATCCATTACAATCAAGAGTTCAACAAACTAAAAGCATACAGAAAATATAAGACTACAATAAAAATAAAATGATGTCAATCTGCTGGTGGATGGTCGTTACTGTCTCTACATGATGTGCCACCGTCTCGACGGGTGCCTGATGTGCTAGGAGCCTATAAGAAATATATGAAAAGCTTGATTTAAAAATCTATAAATAAAAATATATAGATCATTAAATTAATATAAAAATATATATTTAATAATATATGTTTATCTGAGATGGGCCATACATCTCTAACAAAGATGTAAGCCGATCAATCTATCCCCTCATGGCCTGCATCTCGGCACGGCTCTATCGCATCTCCTCAATCTCAGCGGCACGACTCTATCTAATCTCCTGTATCTCCACTTCGAGTTTATGGATACGTGAATCCTGCAGCATGCTACGTATATCTACTTATCTCAAATAATTGAGTGGGGGTAACTCCTACTCCATAATCTCTCACTCGACCGTAGCACTCTGATCCCATCAACTCTGTGAACACCTCCGCCTTGATACGACTCTGCTGCGTAGATGCTACAAACTCGTCCTCACACTCCGCAATGAGAGATGTAGCCCTCTCCTATATTTATTTTAAAAATAAGAGTTATATATTAATAGCTAAAAAAATTAAACTAAAATCATTGCACAAAATAGAATATTAATATTGTCATACATATAAATCTCTCGACTCATCCCGAACAAAAGTACCATCTTGATGAGTATGAGTCATCCGGTAAAACTCTACTTTACCGGATTCCCTCCCATGCTCATCCACCTACATAAATAATTTTAATTTTAAGCAAATAGTTATAACAATTTAAAAAAAAAATATGAGTATTATGATATAGACATGGTCCATGATATATAATGATATTAGTTATATAAATATTTCAACATAAAAATTATAAGTTAATTATGAAAGTTTAAGGAACATACAAACTTCTATCGGAGTCGTGCATAACTCTTCGACCCCGATGTATGAGGAATAGACTGAGCTGCTCGTACAGTTCTACCAATAGCAAAATAAGTCTATAAAATAAAGTAAAAAAGGATATTATATGTATAATATATAATATATAATATAAATTAATATTTTTATAAAATATTTTAAAAAAAGATAATGAACCAATAATATACCTGTGTCCTCTTGGAGAACCAATAATGAACCAGCTCGATTCACTGATGAGGGCTACATCAGGAGGACAATTCCTAGCAACCTCCTCCTCTGTCATACCCTGTCTCATATAGTCCCTCTTCAATTGTACTCTATATTCTTTTCATTTGTGGTTGAGAGACTTCATTACAAATATTTTTTATTATTTTTTGGTTTATTTATCCAACTTTTATCCATTGTACGATAAAAATAACCAAACTTGCAACTTATCTAAAAATAAGAAAAAAATATACAATCATATTAATGCAATGAGTAAAAAATATTAGTCATTTCATAAAATTTAAAAAAATAATAGTTATTGTAGTTCATTATAAAACTTGAAGACTCAAAAATACATCTAGATATGATATGATTTACATAGTAAATGCTTGCTATCATCAACTAATAGGTAAAGAAGGTCCTATCCCATTCAGAAAATGTATTAATTCTATAGGTCAATTACAGTAATCAAACGATATGCAACAAGAGCCAAAAAAAATTTTAATAGCATTTTTTCTTAGTTCTCCCGTATAGAAAGAATAAAAGAAAAATACCGTCCAAATTTTTTTTCGAATCCTCAGCATACCATTTGATTATTATAATGACCTATAGAATTACTCATATTTTTCAAACTGTCCATACTGGACAATCAATTGACCAATATATATAATTCTTTTACCCATACGTATAAAAATAAATAAATATACGGATACAATAGAATATGTACATTAATCAAAAGACAGGTCTATGGATGTAATCTTTTTAAAATTAATTCATAATTAACATTGCCTGGCATCTTCCATCGATCTGAGCGTATAGGGCTGGATGCCTTCGATGCCAACTGGGATCAAAGACTCGAGCGTGCAAAGTCGAGACCCAAGTCTCGTGCATGTTAATTAAATATTGTGCACTATGTCATAAACTTTTAACAACTTGGTTAGATAATTATCCGATAGCAACCAAATAACAAAGAATCAACAAAATAAATCCTTAGAATTAGCATGGATCCTAACTAAATCATTATCAAATAAATCCTCACTAAAGGCTCAAAGGATCAACAAAATTAATCTTTCTAAGTCATTCAAAATTTTTATACACAAAAAAATAAACAATCTCTTTTCTAAAATCAAAATAGCCATCAAAAGTAAAGGAATCATAATCAAATCTAAAAATAATTAAAATATTATCTAAATCCTCTAACTACTACATATACTTCCAAATAATACCATATACGAGAATAATCTTTCAATCTAAATAATAAAATATTATTAGAGAAATGAATTACTTACAAGAGCAAGGAGGCCAAGGAGCATGGCCCGCTGGGAGGGCCGGAGATGGGTGTCGGAGGTAGGGGATGGGTGTCGGCTGGGTCGGTGCCCAGATCGGGGGCAGTGGGGTGCACCGTCGGGGAGGGGGGCGACATCGAGGAGGGGGATAGTGGGTATTGGTCGGGTCAGGGAGGAGGATCGAGGGGGTCTTTTAGGCTTGCACAGACGACCGCCGGGAGGGGAGGAGGGCCGGTGGGGTGGTCTCGAGGAGGGCGGATGGCGTATGGCATGGATAGCGCGTGTGCGGCGTGGACGGATGCGACAGTAGAGGGGAGCGGTAGATGGTGGTGCAGCGTGGATGGTGGGTGCGGCGTCGGCGGCGGAGATGGGGGTCGGGAGTGAGAAGAGGATTAGGGCACGAGGGAACATGAGGAAAGGATAGGAGGCGGCAGTGGATAGGTTAGGGCATGGAAGAATCGGGGGCGGATTAAGCGAATATAACGATGCTTTTTAGTACCGTTAAATAATGACGTAAAAAAGCATCGATAATTTTTTAATTTAACGATATTTTTTCTAAAAGTATTGGCATTGATAATGCTAGAATTTTATGATGCTTTTATGTGTCGTTAAAAATATAATGCTTTTTAAAAACATCGGCATGTCAATGCAACCTGTCAATGCTTTCAAAAAGCATCGGTAAAAAATGATCGTTAATTTTATTTTTCCTTATAGTGATGGCTGCTGCAGTGCAAAGTCCTGAATTTTATACCTTGCTATTTTCTATGGATGACTCTCAAATAACTAGACGGTACCGATAAAATCAAGAGGACCAAGAGAGATTGCAAGAACTCCAAAATATAGAAACTTAAACTGAATTCATAAACACCATCAACATCGAACACGCTGTGACTTCTTCAAACAAGCGCTGTCCATCAAGAACCCAGCACCGGTGGCTACCATGGAAATGCCAGGCCAGTCGCGATGGGGACATTGCTGTCCCTTGCCGATCCGCATCGATGAGTATCATCCATCAGCGCTGATCATGGACCGGACTTGAGTATAAAAAATAATAAATATAATTTTTTTTTATATCATAAATGATGTAGTTTTATGGATATCGTTGATGATGATTAATTAAAACGGAGCATAAAACTCAAAAAAAAAAAAAAAAAAAAAAAAATCGTTCCACTCACGCGTGAGAGCCAATTAATATGAACTCCGTAAAACTACAGTATTTCCCATCAAACATTTATTCCGTCTAGCGCGAAGCCTGACTACATCTGGATCGTGATCCACTCTGCTGGCCAGACCCTCGCCACGTGCTCTTCCCACATTGGCTACACTTAACCTCGTAGCACATCTTTCCTTCTTAAGCCCCTTTGGTGGCAACGGCTATCAACTTTAAAACCTGGCAACCAAACACCTTGAAAGCTCTTTTTATACACAAGATATCCCGTATTAATTATGCAGGGACTTTCAGAGTTCTAAACTGTAATTAAGTCAATGGGAATGGCTAATGGTTTTGACTTCTAATGGCCAAAATTACTGCAATCCTAATACCATGGCATATAGTCCTTCATTTGCTATAACGAAGAGATAATAGGCAGTAAGAGAGAAATTACAGTATCATCTTATCCTTGTTATAGCAGTCACAATTGAAAGCTATATTAATTTTGACTGTTATATAAATATTTAGAGGAGCTTTGGAATCATTATAATGGTTTTGTTTAAAATAACATGGAGACGAGAAAACATGATCATCCATGGATTTATAGAGCAACTATTCTAGAATTGGTCTGTTTCAATAACGCAACCCTGGCCTTCTAGCGTATCATAGCCTTGAGTAACAAATATATGTACATGGAAGAATGAAGAATAATCCGACTGTACTCAGAAAATAAGAAGATTTTGATAGATGTTTCAAGAATCCTGACACCACTTGAAGCACTAGAAAATTTCTATGCAGGATACCTCGAGACCCCCTTTTTTTTTCTTGGGAGAGAGAGGGAAGAATGGGTCACAGCTCATCCATGTTTTATCTAAAGAGTATGAAAAGAAGGGATTTTGAGATCTTCTTGGAAAAAGACTTTCATTTAGACAGATGGAGGTGCCTCCTCTTTTGATATAATTGAACGCATATGGCCTCTACATTGGTCCAAGCATCTATTTTAAGCCAACAATATTATACTGAAAATTTCAGACTCAAAGCTGGAGTAGGTCAAAGCTGGAGTAGGTCAACTCCTGATTGTGGTAGGCAAAAGAATTATACATCCCTAATTAGGCAAAAGCTGGAGCAGATGGAATACTGCCACCAATTTGTTTGACTAAATTATATATCCCTCTGCAACTAGAGAAAGGCCCATCATATCTGGAACAGTAGACCCAGTCCACACAACAATTAGTTTGACTCAATTCCAACACATTTATTTATCTGGCTGAAATCTTGTCATAATAGGTCCATCAAGTTTGGGTCATGTTTCATCACATGCAAAATACAACCTGCAAGGGGATGGGGTCTAGGTTTAATATTCAAACATAACTTGAAATATATATATATATATATATATAGGGCCATCATTATTGAAGGAATACTTCACAAAAAATGATATACAATCATACCATAAAGCCAAGATTTGAATTATTGCACTATATGAAAGAATCTCTTAGTTGACTTTATTTTCCATGATCCTTAGTTTGCATGATCTTGTTGATAAGAAAAGATTTTGAATTGTTGCACAATATGCGAGATTCTCTTAATTAATATAATACTCAATGATTCTCTTCGATAAATGGAAGATTTTGAATTGTTACACTATATGAAAGAATTTCTTAGTTAGCTTAATTCTTCATGATCCTTGGATTGCATGATCTTACCAATAAGAAAAGATTTTGAATTGTTGAACAATATATGAGTTTATCTTAATCAATGTAATACTCCATAATTCTCGCCAACATACCTCTACAAGATAGGAGATCCATTGGAAAAATCTATCTTGAAATGAAGAAAGGTAAATCGTTGCTATGATAGAGGTTTAATCAATATATCTGCAAATTGATCTCGAGTAGATATATGAAAGATTTTTAAAAAAAAACTTTAAAGATTTTATCCCACACAAAATGATAATCTATGGCAATATATTTCAGCTTGGAATGGAATACGGGATTAGCACATACATATGTGGCACCAATATTATCATAATAAATTATTATGGAAGT
Source organism: Cocos nucifera (assembly GCA_006176705.1). Classification (NCBI taxonomy): domain Eukaryota; kingdom Viridiplantae; phylum Streptophyta; class Magnoliopsida; order Arecales; family Arecaceae; genus Cocos; species Cocos nucifera. Next base: position 1,204,172 of record QRFJ01000189.1, read on the forward strand.
GAGAATAGAGACATCTAATTCATATAGAAGGGACTGAAACCAAACTAATTCTGAGATTATAGTAGCAACAACTCGATACTCAGCCTTAATAGATGATCGAGCGATAGACTATTGCTTCCCTGAACACCATGAGATAGGATTATTTCCAAAGTACACAATGTAGGCTGTAATGTATGTGCGATCATCTTTATCACCCATCTAATTAGCATCAAAGTAGGCATGAAAGGAGGGAGAAGAACAATGCCTAAGCTATAAGCCATAATAAATGGTTCCCTTAAGATAACAAAGTACATGTTTTTGATGGCAGTCCAATGAGTTTCTGATGGTTGATGCATGAATTGAGATAATTTGTTGACTTCAAATGTAATATCAGGCTGGGTACGAGAAAAATATTGAAGAGAACCAATAGCTTGTCTATATTCTATAGCGTCAATTGGAGGAGAATTATCATGAAGACTAAGACAACCAATTATGGGCAAGGGAGTAGCAACTTCCTTAACTCCAAGCATATGTGTACAATCAAGTAAATCTCGAATGTACTTGTGTTAAGAGAGAAAGAGTTCATAAGATGTAGGTAAAATTTTAACACCTAAGAAATAATGAGATTCCCTAGTTCTTTTAGAAAGAATTTTTCTGACAAAGTTTGAACAAACTAGCAAGTATGCAATAGTTCCACCATTAAAATAAATGAGTAAAGAAGGATCAGATTTTGATTGAATAAAGCAATACTTAATAACAAAGGTGTTAAGAGCTTGATACCATGCCTGAGGAGCTTGTTTGAGCCCATAGATGGCCTTCTTGAGTCCACATACATGTGTAGGAATAGAGGCGTCAATGAAATCCAGTAGTTGTTACATATAAATCTTTTCAATAAGACTACCATGCAAGAATGCGTTATCCACGTCCAATTGTTGAAGTGTCTATTCTTTTGCTAAAGCAAGACCAAGAATAACTTCGATTGTAGTTAGTTTTATCATTGGACTAAATGTGTCATGATAATCAAGGCCAGATCTTTGGTGGAAGCCTTTAGCAATAAGTCTTGCTTTACAGTGAGCAATATTGTCATCATAATTTCGTTTGATACGAAAGACCATTTACATCCTACTATATTTTGATTTTGGTGAGATGAAACTAATTCTCAAGTAACATTCTGAATAAGAGCATTGAATTCATCCGACAGAGCAGCCCGTTAGTTAGGATCCCTTAGTGCTTGAGATACACATGTTGATCCTTGAGTAGGAGAGGGATGTTTGGTGACACTATATAGTTATTTTAGTTTGAAGATATTATTTGGAACCTTGTGATCATCGGATATGTGCGGTGTGGGATTGGGTTGGAGGTGAAAATGGATGAATGGGGAGGAGGAAGAGTGTTGGTTGGACATTTTATGAGTGGATGGCAGAAGGAAGGAATTGGGACTTAAGGGAGATATAGGAGGATTTGTAGGTGAAGAAGAGGACTTACTTGGAGATGAGTTGCCATCCAATTGCAATGGAGAAGTTGCACTTAGGGGCCGCGAGCGTCCATGGAGGTTGAGATGCTTCGTCATGCAAAGTGCCATACAAAGATGTATTATTGCTCAAGAATGGCAACTATCTTTGGTTTGTTGAAGTGGGTAGTGTGAAATAAGAAGGACCGGAGTTGATTTGTGAGGAAGCTGACCATGTAGAAATATTCAAAGGTTCACGTGAGGAGATGTGAGAATACAAGAAAAAAGGGAATATTGATTCATCAAAGACTACATGACACAAAATATAAATTTTCTTGGTGCTAGGATCATAACATTTATAAGCATTTTGATGAAGTGAATAACCAACAAAAATACAAGGTTTAGAACAAGGATCAAGTTTATTTTTGGTATATAGCTTTAGCCAAGGATAACACAGACATCTGAAGATACAAAGTTTAGTATAAAATGGATGGACATTGAATAGAGTTTCAAAGGATGATTTGAGATTAAGAATTTGTGTGGATAGCCAATTAATTAAATACATGATTTTTTGAAAAGCATAGGACCAAAAAGACATAAAGAAGTGCTTGATGTAACAGTTTTAGTCCAGTTTCAACAATATGCCTACGATGATGCTTTGTAGAACCATTACGTTGGGATGTGTGAAGAAGTATTTGAAGGTGAATGACACCATGAGATAGAAAAAAAAAATTTAAGTTTTTGAAACTCACCACCCCGATTCAAGTATATTGAAACAATTGGAGTGTGAAAAAAATTTTCAACCATTTTTTTTTTAAATTTAGAAAATAGTGAAAAGATGTTAGACTTATTTTTAAATGGGATAGAACCATATACATTTGGTATAATGGTCAAAAAAAATTACATAATAATTGAAACCATCTATAGATTGCACAAATGTTGCACCCCATACATCAGTAAAAAGAAGATTAAGAGGACTATGACTTGACAGACTTGATACATCAAAGAAAAGCTGATGGCTGTTATTGCATTAACACGAATTACAAAGTAGGATAGGAGTGGACTTTAAATAAGAGGATAGTGAACCAGATCTCAAAAGATGTTGAAGAATTTGAGTGGAAAGATGACCAAGATGCTTATACCAGTCATAAGATGATGCATGAATACCAATTATAGTCGGTGGCTGAGTTTGAGATACATGCATTAGGATGGCATCTTATAAACATCACTGTTATTTAGGTCTCGAGTTAGAGTCACTCCCGTGCACTGATCATTCACCAAAAACTAATCAAGCAAAAATTCAATGAAAGCTTGATTAGTTTTGCAAAACATAGAGAATTATTTTTTTTTGGATAGAGGGAACACATAGAACATTAGATAATGAATATGAAGTAATAGGAGAGGAAAGTGTTATAGAACTAGCACGTGTAATCTTCAAACCTGACCCATCATCAATGATTATTTCATCAACCATCATAATTTGAGTGAAGAGATAGATTTCATAGATTAGATATTATATGGTGAGAGGCGGCTGAGTCCATAAACTAGCTTTAATCAGAGGTACAAGAGGAAGTAGCACAATTAGCAACTAGTTAAGTTGAGAAAAAATATTGTTTAGCATGATAACGCTATTTGACCGTATGGCCTGATTTATCGTAAATTTGACATGTCATCCTTGAAGTTTGGATTGGATGACCAGCTTGAGGACCATGGTGCTTTCGATGATTAGAAGGATGAGTGTTATTGGGCCAATTTTGACTAACTTTGTTATGATGTTGTTAGGTATTAGATTTTTCTTGTATAGTTGGCAGTGGCTATATGAACTTCACTTCCAACTTCTTCTCTCTTCAAATACTATTCAAATTCAATAAGTTTGTTATGGAGTTCTTCAAAGGCAATAGAAGTTTCTCAGACTTGAATTATAGTAGAAATCTACTTAAATTCTGACCGCAAGCCATTTATAGTATGAAGGATCAAGTCATCCTCATCAATTAGAGTATCAACAAGAGTAAGTTCATCAACAATATCTTTCATAAGTTATAAGTATTCAGCCACCAAGCGAGTATCAAGCTTGGTGAGCATTAGGCGCTCCTTAAGACTTATAACATGCGAGGGTATCCTATTTGCGAATAGATGTACTAGCTTCTTCCTTGCTTTACATGAGATCATTGTAGAGGCAATGAGTGGCATGATTGAATCAGAAGTAGAGGCTAATATTATTGCATAAAAAAGCAATTTGTCTTAACGAAGCCAATGAAGATAAGTCGGATTTGGGCTCTTTATCCCATTATTGATGGCAATCATGGGTGGAGGGGATATGGTTCCATCAGCAAATTCCATCTAATCATAGCCAATAAGGAGTGCATTGAATTGAGCATGCCATGATGGATAGTTCATAGCTATGAGTTTCAACAGTAGTTGGACTGCAACATTTATGAAGATAAGAATATTATTCGGGTTTGAAGAGAGATTGTTGGACACAATCATAGGATTGGTGGTACTTCAAGAGGCTGGATAGAGAAAAAAAATCATTGGCTTATTTAAGTAAAGGGATTTGATATACCATAAAAAATTATTAAGGTAAAATATTTCAAGGAAAAAGGCCACATATAATTCATTCATTGATTATAAATTTATAGTACACAGAGCCATCATTATTGAAGAAAATACTTTACAAAAAATAATATACATTCATATTGTAAAAAAAAAGATTTTGAATTATTGTACTATATGAAAGATTCTTTTAGTTGGCTTGATTCTCCATGATCCTTCATTTGCATAATCTTGTTGATAAGAAAAGATTTTGAATTATTATACAATATGCAAGATTCTCGTAATCAATGTAATACTCCATGATTCTTTTTAATAAAGAAAAGATTTTGAATTATTACACTATATGAAAGAATCTCTTAGTTGGGTTGATTCTCAATGATCCTTGGGTTTGCATGATCTAGCCAATAAAGAAAGATTTTGAATTATTGCATAATATACGAGATTCTCTTAATCCATATAATATTTCATGATTTTTGCCAATAGTGATTGTTAGGATTAGTGGTGCTTCCAAGCCTTGGGAGGCCACTGGAGGAGTCAGGATATTGGCTCTGAAAGATTAGGATAGGTGTGATCCTAAGACTAGGATCGATTTTGATTTTAGAGTAGAGGTTCAGCCCTCCATGATCATGAGACTTTGGTTTGTGGGTCTCATAGGGGCTACTCAGAGTTTGAACCGGATTTGGATCCATGGGATTGAGTGCATGATCAAATCATGGGTGTATATGGATTTAGATTAGTGCATTCGGACTAGGTTAGCTCAAAAAGTTTTTTATGGATTAGAATTTTGGTCAATGTAAAGATATATATATATATATATGTGTGTGTGTGTGTGTGTATTGTAAATCCTAGTTGTAAGAGAGAGAATCAATACAGAACCGTTTTCTCCCACATCTCTCCCTCTCTCTGATTTTTTCATATGCTAAGGTGCCCTAGGGGATGTGCCTCCAAGCTTGAAGGAAGGAGGCACGTCCCACTTTTCCTTCAACCTCAATAATGTTAAGGAATTCTTGCACAACAGTTATGTCGCTCATATGTAAACCTATCAAAAGCATAAGCTTTTTAAATCTTTTTTCATAGTTGCATGCAGATTCTTCAGGTCTTTCCTATTTTTCCTTCTACCTCCAAGATTAACTTGAGAAACTTTTCCTATTAGGTGCTTGTATATTTGTTAAACATGCCCATACCTTAGTAAGTTCCCCACCATCTTTTGCTTAATCTCTGCAATTCTCACACTTCAATAGGTAACCTTTTCTATATTTAATCTGTAGATTTCAACATATTTATATTTTAATATATATTGATCATAATCAATACGATGAATTCATAATTTAAGTGTTTTATCATATATTTTAGCACTATAGAATAACTTTAAGAAAACCTAGTTTTATCGCTCCATGATGCATAGGTTAGATAGCAACACAATACTTGATTTTTGAGAGTGGTATAGATAATGACCAATGATGTCGATCTTCATATAATAAGCTTATTATTGCTTTTAGTGTTGAGATATGTATGTATGTTTGTATGTAATATGTGCGCATGCCTCTCTCTCTCAAATTAAATATGAGAGCAGCATAAGGCCTTTGGTTGCTCTAAATTAAATATTTTCGGTTACAGCCTCATGGGTTAAACTTGCACCAACCCTTCCTACAAGTTCTAATTAATCGGCAATAATTCTTCTTCAACCATTCAATTCTTCAGTCCAGGAGATCGTCATCCATGAAGTCATATACATGTTCCCTCTTTGCTTTTATCGAAGACTTCCGCTGATGCCATGCTAGATGGGGCTTTCGTCAACATTGTACCACAACAATGGACCAATTTGTATGACCCATCATTAATGAATCCTCCATTCACACATCAAGATTTGCAATGATGTAGGAGTAGTTATTGATAACATTCACGTGATATAGTCATAAATATTTCGTGATTAGCTTCTTGTCACATCCAAAACAAAGAATAACAAATGTTCTTAGGTCATGGCCGAGGAACTTGGGGTCAAAGATTATATTAGTTAATGATTAGAATCAACTATCTAGATAAGCTATCTATGGCAAATGTGAATAGATAAAGAGTTAAAGATTCATCTTGCTTCATGCCTCTTTTAATTATTTCAAATAAATTTTCTTAATGATGAAGCTAATGGCTTTTGTTAGAAGATTAATTATTGGTGGAAGCAACATGACTTAGCCTAAGTTTAAAGGTTCACAATTATGTGGCAGATATTACTTTTATGTGGCGTGTCAAGCCTGCATGGTTCTATGGTTAACATCTGACAGTTGAACCTCAGGTTTCCACCATTCTAAGCTATATATATAACTCTATGGTCGATCATGGTAATGTTGATTAATTAGAAACATTCTCATCCAGTGCCTCAATTTATTTCTTATCATTGGACTCTCTCTCTCTCTCTCTATTCCCGATCACCTCAGTCTAAAGTTAGGACTTAATTTTGTCACTTGTAATGTTATTGATAGCCAGTCCACTATTTTTTTTAAAAAAAATTATAAAAATACCCTTTTAACTTTTCACTATTTATAATTACATTCCAAAATTTTTATTTTTTTAATTAAATTTTAAAATTTAAGATTTGATATCAATATAGCCCAACCAACCATCTTTATTAAAATTCATGAATATATATGATTGTCATATGAGATAAATTTAGATATATAATTACATTAATACTCCTTCCTTTCTGAACGAGAAAAGGATTTTTTTTTTGGGTAGGAACGAATCTTCAAATTTGATTACATTCAACTGATAATTTTTTAAGATAAATTAATCATTTCATTCAATTAGAGCTTGGATGGACAGCTCGGCCACATTGCAATCAAGTCTTAAGTTTCAAATTTTAATTAAAAAAAATTAGAAGTCCAGGATGTAAGTATAAATTATAAAAAATTAAAAGAATATCGTTCTATATTTTTTATTTAATGTTTAGCGGAGATAAACAGATGGTCATGATGTGCTTAGTTCTATAAATAGCAAATTACAGCCACTCACACTAGTTGCCCTAATTTTGAGTGGTCCTACCTGTCCCACAAAGCACTTAATAATAACTACTCAACAGCAACCACAGATTCAGTACTACCAAAAACAAAACCATAGAATCATATTTGGCTTGCCCATTGTTAAATTGGTCCCCATCACATCAATTTCAACCCAGCACGGTGAAGGGTCTTGGCAAAGGAAAAGCCTAATCAGCAAGGGTTGGCTGTCAGAGAAAGTTCCTTGTCCTGGAAAAAAGATAGAAAAGGTTTGGATACTTCCAACTCATGGTACTGCTGGTATTTACGAAGGTTTTGGATCCTCCTGCTAAGCCACCTAGCGTCCACCTCCCCCTGTTGCCTTTCCAGCGCCGGTGGGGTCACACCCATTATCCTCTGGTTGGTGGTTTCCTCTCAAAAATGATTTGGTCATTCAAATCCATGACATCACATTAAGGGAAGAAAGATATGATCCTCAAATTCTAATTCTCTTCCAATCGTCACCATGCAGTCACATTGTCGGCAATAGAAAGATAAAGAAGAGATCAATAATTATTCCTACTAATCATGATTGTTGTTGATTCTACGTTGCTTTCGAGTTGCAAGTTTCATGATGGCTTATGAAAAGAATATTTCAATACCCACTAAAACAAAGCAGAATATTTCATTGAAGTGAAAGTAGGCATTTATAATAGCATAACCGCCCCACTCTAATAAAGTAGTTCAATATCCCGGCCGCCAAATAAATTTGATCGGTTGCTTGGATCCATGACTAATGGTCCAAATTAGTTATTTAAAGATGGGAAAGAAAGCCTATTCCCACGGAGAAAGTAGAATCAGATCGATCGAATTTAGATACAAATTTGGTCAGATCAAAATTTTATAATAGAGATCCTATATCAATGATCTAAGAAATTAAATGTGATCTACTATTATACATAAAAAATCGTATAATTTAGAAACTTTTAGCCCATATATCAAGTAGTCAAAAAATAGATAATCGAAATAAAATTGAATTAGACATAAATTTTGATCACTCGATGCATAGGATAGAGATTTTCAAATCATATAATTTTTTTATATATAAATATTTTTAAGATAATATATCATATCCAACAGCTTAGATCATCAATGTAGAATTTTCATTGCTCAATTTTTGATATGATCGAATCTGAGCCCAAATCTAATCGATATATATATATATATATATATATATATATATATATATATATATATATATATATATATATATATATATATATAAGAAATAAAGGAAAGAAATATAAGAAATAAAGGAAATAAAGATGAGATTGCTGGTCAAAAAAAACTTATGCAGCGCTGGTATACGTGGATAGGAAGTTATGTACCTGGTTTTAGACTTCTTTTGGTGTCAAGCAAAAGAAAGCACGAGATGGACCCACAAGGATATGGAGAATTTGGTGATGGTGATGAGAAGTGATTCGGATCGCACATGATGTAGGAATTGGATGTGAATCCTATTCACATCTGGCTGCCTGAATGAGTAAAGGAGTTAAAAAGGGCCATGAATGTTACCTAGCCGAAGGATGATTTGTAATCAGTGGTAGGAATTGACATTTTCTCGTTCTTGCTAAGCTTTCAAAGGAGGGCTGACGGGGTATGGATAAGAAAGTATTTTAATGAAATAATAAATGTGTAGGCAAGCATGAAGAGTCTTCAGTTGATTGGTCTCTCTATTTCACGTCACCATTGGCTTTACATCTATGACATTTGATAAATCAAAATAGGTGTGCCAAAAAGCAAAAAGGAAGAATGATTTCTGATTCCGTGCAGAGAAGTAGACATTTGGACTATAATTAAAGCATTCAATTATCGCCAATCTCCATTGTAAGGCTTATAATTATATAGCCATGCATGTCCTTATGAAGGATCAAAAGTTAGACTAAAAAGGTTATTATTCATATAAAATAAGGCGGCATCAAAGAAAGGAGAATGACAAATGGAAGTGTTAAAATATTTTGAAACAATAGGAAAAAGAGAAGCACAAGGATTATATTAACAAAGTATAAAGCAGGGATAAAAGTTAAATGTGATGGCATAGGCTCTTGTTTGATGAGAACAAAGGCTTTAATTAGTTTTGATGGCCCAAAATTTGAAGCTAAAGTTCAAAGATGACGCAAATGATGATTCAGGGAAAAAATAAAAAGTTTATGTGATGTAACCTAAAATAATTAATAGATTTGAATGATTTAAGAAAATTAATAGTCTAGCATAATTGAGTTATAATATAAACCATCAAATTGATGCATAGCAGCACTGTATCTAGTATGCTGCATATATGCAGTGCCTATCTCTTCTTAACATGCTAACATCATATAGTTAGAAAATGGCTAGATGATTATCATTATAGTTATCTCTATCTCCCTAACCACACGGTTCCTAGTAATGATATGTGTGGAGAGATTTATCCATCATCGCTAAAATTTGATCTAGATCCTAACAAAATAGGCCAAACTTCATGTTCATTTGAGCATTTTACTCTGAAGCACTGGGGGTACAATCGATCCAAGCCAGATCAAGTAGATAGAAGCTCAAATTTGACTCGATTCAAAATATTTGGACTTAGAATTAGACTTCAGATTGGTCGAGTCTTAATATTCCAAGCTTGAGCTCAATTCGATTCAAAAAAGATAAAATATAAGATCAACTCGACTCAACTTGAATATCAATCGAGTTATACTTGGGCTCAAATTCAAATTCGAATTTGAACCTTAACATACTAATAATATATATTAATATATATAATAAATAAATAAATTTTAATTAGCTCATGAGTTTTAGTCTACTCAAGCTCTACTCAAGAAACTCTTCGAGCTACTTAAGTTTAGTAATAGCCGAATCGAATTGAATTTGAATAGCTCGCGAGTAATTTGACTTATTTATAATACTAATATAAATAAATATAAATCATATCAATGTTAGTGGCGCTTGACCTGTTGATGCCCTAGTGGCTAGGCTAAGCTTGATGAGTCATCCAAAATTGACCCAATCCTTAAGGGGTTGGCCCATAAAAGAGTGGGCCCTTTCAGTAGCTTAATAATGCAGCTAAAGTACATAAATGCCTCCATCCATTCCAAGTGTTACTTTGCGAAGTTATCATCGATTTATACAAATCATTCTCTTAGGGTATGCTGGCATACAAATGAAAGAGACAAGATGATAAAGATTGACAACAGCTGTCGGCAGACAGAGAGCCTCCATGTCGAATGGTTAGCAATGGAGACAAAAGAAAAAGCCAAGCAAAACAGTCCATGTAATGGTAGGCAGTATGGTCGGCAATGCTCCATAAAAAGTGGTAGTGGCCCTCGGGATTATACTCCTCGCCATGGGCGCACTTTAGGTCCGTTATCCAGTGAATTATTGATTTTAAAATTATGGTTCATCTGATATTTTAAAATTCATGCATATGAATGATTTTTTTATGCATGAACCCATTATTTTATTATCTTACAAATCTCAAGGAAGCGATGGATGAAGTCCCATTTAGAGCCGTCCCTTCATCACCAGTGATCAAAATGTAAAATTAACACAAACTTGCTTGGTTATATACGGGGCGTATTTGTTTCATAATTAGACATAAAATTAGAATTGAAATCGAAATGAATTGAAATGGTTATTAGAATCACTATATATACCAGTATGTTATTTCGTCTGTAACTAAAATCCGTAATAGAATTTGAATATTATAAGAGAAGAGAGATTGGATTTAGAAGATTGAAATATTTTTATAAATTTTTCCTTAGAATTGGAATGAGAATGAAGTTTTTTCCGATCAAATGATTGGGACGGGAATCACTCATTTTCCTTCTCATTTTAGAGTCCAATTTTTTTCAATCAAACATGCCCATAAAAGTAGACTTTAACCTAATTTGCATTCCAACTTCTAAAGGATGATCTAGGCACTTAATAATAGTTGCTTATGCACATAATTTAGGCTACATGCCTGTGTACATATAATTACTGAACAATTAATGTAGTCATACAGCAGTTCCAATATTTAATCCTGGACACCACTCCGACGTTGAATTCGAAATCTATAAAGAATCATATGGATCAAGACTAATTGTGATTGATTTGTTGCATTAGCAAATTGGATTTTGAACATTTAATTTGAAAGGATCTAAAGAACTATCAAAAACTAAACGAAGCTCATGGAATTGAATGCACGTAGTGACAAATCAATGGTGGGCTCCACCTGCTGACATAAACTCACATCACGTGCGTACGTGTCACTAATACTTACTGACACGTGTCCTGTTAGGCGTGCATGCTATATCCACTAATAAGTTGCCGGTAGAGGAGCCTCCACTCGTATTTAATGAGTAAAATATCACTTGATTAACTTGGCTAATGGAACACTTTTCTAGGTTTGCCTTGTAGGTTAAGCAGTAGTTCTCCAATCATGTCATCGGGTGCGGATCTGTCGGAGTTTGTCGAAGTCAAAGCGTATCTCCACATACGCACCTAATCAAAGATTATGACAACGATGGCATGGCAAGAAATGGCTATTTTTAAGTCTGTGACTTGAAGGGCACTTAACCCAGCTACTTGCCAAAGTTCCAAGGAACATGCATCAGCTTGCAAGCCCTCGGGGCTCAAAGACTTTGGATCACCGCCGATGGAATATAGATTATGCATTAATTAATTTCAATTGATTTTTCTACATAGGATTAATGCCGATATTTTTATTGTCATTTATATGTAAACAGTGAAAAATGGTTGTGGTGTCCAATACAAATAATAATCTTTACATACTACAACAAAATTATAAATCAATGATAAAATATTTTGCTATAAAATACAATTCATCATAAAAAAATATTATAAAAAAATAATATAAGAAGTTTACCATAGAATATCTCTTGAGTAATATTTTTGGTAATAAAATATTATTTTATTACTAATTATTTTGTCATCAAATCTATGGCACTAAATACTCTAGCTCACTAGCACTTTTTTGTGGAACTCTTCCGGTAATGATTTAAGACATTTTTATAATAAAATATTATTATCATGAAGATCGATAATTTTATTGATAATATGTTCTTTACATGAATTAGTGGTTAATTTTAATAATGATGTTAGAATTCTTTCCATATGCAAACATGGATTGTACTTCATCGATGCATATTTATTTATTCATTTTATCATAAAATTTTGAATATTTGATGATGAATTATTATTTTTGTTGTAGAAAAATTTTTATGATACAACATTGGCCATGAACAAGGTAATAAAATTTATTTTTAGCAATAAAAATTTTTGATAGCTAAATGTAAAAATTCTTGTAGTGATACATACAATATCCTCAAAATTTTTTAAAACTCTTTACTTATTTTTAATTGCATAAATTTTCCCAGTTAATAACAATGATTCTGTAAATAGCTAAGAACATTTTTTGGGATTTATTTACTTAATAGTTATGCAGTAACATACGCCAGCTATAATTTTTCATTTTCAATGATACACCGCTGGTCAAAGAAAAAGAAAAATATGATCTCATCTGATCAAAGAAAAAGAAAAATATGATCTCATCTTTCTAGTGATTGTTATTATTTTTTGAATTAATAAATTAATATCTAGACATATCGATCAAATATATTTGAGTATTTATTCTTCTTAAGTATTGTTGATATTTCATCTTTATTTTAGTTTTAGTAAGACTCACTGGACTTTATTCTTAAATTTATTCTTATATTTTGCTTTGCTTAGAGAATAATTTATTCTTAAATTTTGCTCTGTCCCAGCCTCTTGATTCATGAATCAAGAGTATCATGCAGAAACCTACCAAATTAACTGTAACTGAAGCTGCGAGGGTCCACCACTCGGCACTCCTCTCGTTGATGCATGTGTGAGGGAGAGATTTGGGTTTGAACCAAGGAGGTAGAGTTCTTACCTTTTCTTCCAAGTACTCACCCACACAAAAAAAAGGAAAAAAAAAAAAAAAAAAAAGAAAAGAAGGGTAGATGAGAAACTGACATGCCATGGTTGAAGAGCCAGTAAGGAAGATATATCCTACCAAGATAATTATTAAATGAGCGGTGAGCATGGATTCTCTACGGTACACCATATAATATGGTGTACAAATGACCATGTACACAGATGCATGCCGTGTGATGCACCGCACTGTAATGATATATCATATGCACAGCAGAGAATCTATACGGTTACCAAATTGAACATTTTAATTAACTTGGGAGTAGTTAGTAGAGACCAGAATAATGGATCCAAAGTCACAACGCATAGCTTCTGTTGGTGTGGTGTAGACATAATAAATGACATCAAATTTCATTCCATTAATTTATGAGAAACAGCAAGGGTCCTGTGAATCTTCTCAAGATTTTGCAGCCCCACATTTATATTTCAAGACAGAGCCCACTTTAGCTATCCATTTCCAATTTCCAAACATAGGCCATGGTGCATTAAGCCTTTGCCAATTGTGCACTTGTCTTTCTCATCACCACATTCAAAGGAAGTATAGCGACACAAAAGAAGGGGATCACTTGAGCAAATTGGCGTCATCTTATCAGTTCAGGAGGGCAATCACACCATTCATTGAGCCAACACTTCCATGTGTGTGGCCTGCATAGGGTTGGGCCCATGACACATATGTGGTGATCCAATCATGGCTTCTAGCACCAAGCAATGATGCCCAATAATTAATGTAATAATTAAGACATCCAAATATATCCTATTACCTCCATGAATTTGTGTAATTGTCTATTCCCCTTTGTAGATCCGGGAAGGCAACGGTGTCAATAGCCCCTTCCTCACACTTTAGGCACCAATGACACCAGTATGTGCCAACCCCCACAATAAAGCTGGTGTTCCGGGCAAAGGTTGGTCTTATGGCTTGCTTTAATCTGCATTGGATTGTGGTGGGACAACCGGCAGGTAGCCATGCTTTTGTTAAGAGATGAGGTAACGATCAAGAATTGATCAATTATATAGCGACCATTACCGCAGTGTTGGACAAATTAGATTGCTTACCACCAAAGTTTCAGGGAAGAACTTGCACCAACTACCATCCAAGTGCTAATAATTTGTATAGATTTGTTAGTACAAATCTGCTAGTTTGCTGGTTTTTTGTTTCAAAATGAGACCCATGCAAGTTGTGACGCATGATTGGTGCCCCCATGTAAACCCGAACGAGAATAATATGCCAATAGAAGAGGAGACAAAAAGGGAGATTAACAGATGATGAGGAAAAAGAGGGATGGGTGACCCTCGAAAGAGCATCTTTGGGGTGTGATTTGTGTGTGAATAAATGTAGTCATCCATCTCCCCTCACGTTTCTGACTTTAGAATGCCACAATTTCAGAAACGTTTTTTTAGGAGCAATGAAGGAAGTGAGACATTTCCCCAATTTATTAATTATAGAAGAAAATATTTACAAGGCATGATGTGCTGGTGCTGCTGGATGGTTAGGAAAAAGGAAGAAAGAAAGGGACCTAACCTCGAACTCAAGAGGAAAGGAAGACGCGCGCAATTCCTCCATGATGCACGATTTATATCACACAAAATACCATGTAATACTCAATGGTCACCATCAGAATATAAATTCCGTCAAATGTATAGCACATCTTATTTGATGGCGGTCCATCTGTTTGAAGACGGCCATCAAATGCTGCACGTATTTTAGGGATCCTGGGTCAAAGGAGGTACAGAGCTTCCCGTCGCTATCCATGGGCCACCGTTTTGGAGACTAAACTACGCTTTTATTTTCTATGGTCTTACCGGTTGCGTTCCCATTTGTCAACCTCTGTAAGTGTGTGCGTCATTCCTCCCAAATTATTAATAATTCTCCCCACCACCCATTTCATTCCCTCTACCCCTCCGCGCCCCCCCCAACTCATTCTTTCCTTCGCTAACAATCCTAAGTAACTCTCACACTCTCTCTCTCTCTCTCTCTCTCTCTCTCTCTCTCTCTCTCATAGATCACAGAAGGTAGGGTAGCCTTCTTGTGGTGGAAGCTAAGAAAGCATGAAGATGGGTCAGGAAGATAGATGCGACACCGACCTTGTTCTCGGGTTGAGCTACGATTCTCGCAGTCCATGGAGTGGTTGTCATGGCCATGGAGAGAGAATCGTAAAATTGGAAAGATCATCAGCAAATACGATTCCTCTCGAGCCCTCTCTCACCCTTGGCCTCTCAAGCGACACACATGGGTCGACCATGGCGAAGGTGGATGGAAGCAAGACATGGATGAAAGGTAGCAGACTGGCCCGCCAATCCTCTCCTCAGAGCACCGTCTCAACGTTCTCCCACACTCATCCCTCAAAAACCAAGGGAGAAAGCAGCATGAAGAGTGATGAGACCGAGAAGGTTTCATCTCGGGTAAGTGATGAAGAAGAAGAAGGTAATGCTCGGAAAAAGCTTAGGCTTACCAAGGAGCAGTCTACCCTTTTGGAGGACAAGTTTAAGGAGCAAAGTACCCTTAATCCGGTTAGTGACTTCTTAATTGTTAGCTTCTCTTAATTATAAAATATAGCCATCCTTTTTTCTCATGAGGTGGGGAGGGCTATATATCCTCCCATGAGATTTTGATGTTTGGTTAGCTATGTAATTTAATTTGTGTTAACTTCCTATCTTATTTCTCTCTCTCTTTTCTCATTCAATTATCAGAAAGAAAAGCAAGCCTTGGCCGATCAATTGAATCTACAGCCCCGGCAAGTGGAGGTGTGGTTTCAAAATAGGAGAGCAAGGTTAGTGTGTCTCAATTTCATAATACCATGCAATTAATTATTCAAGTTGCACCTCGTATATATATTATGTCTTGTATCCTATTTTAAGCTACATATAAAACCATCATCTCCATTCTTTGACGCAGGACTAAGCTCAAGCAGACCGAAGTCGACCGCGAGACACTGAAGAGGTGCTGCGAGACACTGAGCGATGAGAACCGGAGGCTACAGAAGGAGTTGAATGAGCTAAGAGCGCTGAAGACTGCATCACCTCTGTGCATGCAATTCCCGGCAGCGGCGGCGGCCCTCACGATGTGCCCATCATGCAAGAGGATCACCACAGGCAGCGAGGGCTCGAATGGTGGCAGTTTTGTGGTGGCGCCCAAGGCTCACTTCTTCAATCCCTTCACCCGTTCTGCAGCATGCTAATTGACAAGAGACTCTTGACAGCGCCATGATCACCACCAACACCCTTCTTTTTTTAAACTAGGGCTTGGGAATGATCTTTGTCATTTTTATAAGTTGGGCGATTCTCTGCTTGTTACCTTTCTCTCTTCGCTCTCACCTAGCTTCGTTTAGGGATCATTAGCACATGGTCAGATCGATGGTGTAAAAAGAAAAAGGTCCATATTCTTCTGATTTAGAAAATTTACGTTTTAATACCCATAATCCCAGATGTGAATTTCTGCCTTTTCTTCTTGTGATTAAATGATATATATATATATATATATATATATATATATAACATCAGCTTTAATTTGATGATTAATCGCACAACTGAAACCCCCCCAACACCCAACACCCCCCCCCACCCACCAACTCTCTCTCACTCGCTGAATGATATGTAGAATTTAGAATGGATGATGGATCTAACGACCTTTCGATACACTTGTGCAAAGAACGGCGCTTGGTGAAATCCACTTTTATTGGTGCTAAATACCCATTAGTCTCCTTTTAGTCAAAAAAAAAAGGATGAAATTCACCTTTATAATTAATCTTTGATATACAAAGCCGAAAACTGGAGAAAACCGATCATCATTTTATCGAATTACTACCGAATCATAAATCAGACAAAATCATTTATTTTTGTTGTTTCTAGAGTAATAAATCATTTATTAGCTATTACATATATCCTATTTTTGTAGACAGCATAATACTCATTTATAATTCATTGAGAAAGCCAACTTTGACAATATCACCATATTTTTTGAATTGGCCCAACAAATGACTTCGTCGAGGACTTAAATAGACTCATTGTAGCTGGAGTGTTAATTTAAGCGAAGCATGAACGATGCATGAGAAAAGCATTTGGTGGGGCAACCATATTCCTTCACGGCATGCCAAGAGAATCGCAAGCGACAAGAAAACAGCTACGGCATTTTTTGTTTAGATATCTACAAAATTTATGTTAATATAAAAGAATGTCTCTCTTGACTCCAACCATCGATCAATACTAGGTCAATTGGATCATTTAATAGTTTTGATAAAATTTATAAAATAAAATGGTCAATAATGCTTTTAAGAAAGATAAAGAAGACCATCAGGAATATAACAATCCGAGATCTTATTTAAATAGTCTAATCGGAAGATATTATTTGAATTTTTTTGACTCAACATAAATACTTATGTGTCTACATGTACCTTGCATACTCTCTCATCTCAACCTAGTATTCTTCCTAAGCTAAGAGTCTAAATATATTCAAGTCTAATCACAAGTAATATAAATTTAATTATAAATACTATGATGCTCCATCCTAAGATCTATATGATATATAGCTGATGTAAGACAAATACATACCCGCAGGGATCAAATCCTGATCATGCATGAAATGACAAGTAATTACATTTTAGGTGCCTCCATTAAGGTTCGAAATATGGATGTCCTTCGTCTGGAAAGGGATTCAACCAATTGAGCTAATAAGATTGATTGGCTAGGGACAAGGTGGATATTTTTTAAGTTTCTTTTATCACGGGAACATCACGTGCACTTGATACTTGGTCCTAAGATTAGGAGGAATTGAAGAGCTAACGCGGACATGCCTGTAGCTTGAGGAACGAGGAGAGAGTTCTTGGAAAGAAGAGGAAGAGAGCAAAGCGTGCGGGACAAGGAAGGAATGACAATGATTTCAATTGAACACGAGAGGAGCCTCCCTTCTTCTGTCCCCCCTAGGAGGAGGCCACGGTGGGTCACGCCCATGTGATGTCCCTCCAACCCACCCCTGAAAGGGTCTTCCCCCGGAATTAGTTCTATTTTGGAAGGGTCCTACAACATTAATTAGTCTTCTATTCCTTCTAGAATCCATGCAATCAACTCCTTTGCCTTTTAATGCTTCAGCTCTTCTTTTACGTTCTCGAAGTCCAAATTGATTGGAAGGTGTCACATAAAGAGATAGACTTTGAACATCAAATTGGTATATCAAATACCTGCAACGTGTGGCACAACATGTGACAAATGGTGCAATCCTGCATGGCCCATGCAGGATTGCACCCTTGACTGGTTATGTTTGATATAAAGAGAGCTATCGATATGGTCTTATGTGCCGAATTTTCGTCAACACATACATATCATGCCAGATGGAAAACATGTCATCAATCTTGACATGATCTCTGATCCAAGAGACCTGCAGATAATTTTATGTAATGGGATATGCAGATCTAAACAAAGACCGTGGTGCAATATAAGGATGGATTGTGATTGTCATTCAAGACGTGAGACATGTATGCAATTATATTCACCAAATTATTTTCCAATCAAAGTCCAATTTTACCTCATTCACCTTGAGAATGATAGATTAAATTCCATAGCAAAATATGGGGAAAAAGGGGGTGAAACAAATCCTAGTCAGCCAGGAGCCCACGTTGGGGACTGTTGTGGTCCAAGCCGAAGTTTCTTGGCTACTCTCGGTTACTTTCCACGCTACTATAATATTTGCTTTTGCGAGCGTCCTGAGCCATGAAACATGCATATCATATCTATCATAGTCATCACTCTGAGCTATCCATTTTGCCACAGAAGATCTTGTCTGGACCACCTATATTTTTTTCTTTTAACAAGCCAAAACAACCCCTGCCCCTCTTTGTTCTTTATCTATCTAGGTGGGAGACACCTACCTTGCTACTAGATGATTCCTGTCGAACACCCAAGGCAGCAGAGCTGTTTTATTGCCAAAGCCTACCAAATGAATGCCACACCCTCTTGCCTCAGTTGGCTATGATGTAGCCTGCAATTAATAATCTGATTGACTACCCTTTGGCATCCACTCTGATGATTTGTATTTTAAGCACCCCTATAGCTTGAGGAGATGCATGCACTGTATAAGCGTACACATCATGAATCACAGCCGCTCATTTTTATAGATGCTCAGCTTGATGAATAAGTAGTTATGATTGACGGCATACACGACCATATGGTGCATACCATATTGCAGATGCCACTCATTAAACACTCATTTTAATATATTACTATAAAAATATGCAGTTGTGATTGATGGTGTACATAACCATATGGTGCACGCCGTGCATGATGTATAGTACTTGTGGCAAGCACTGTGCTAAGTGTATGATGACAAGGAGACTATTTGTTTCATAGCTTGTGGAAAAGGACTTCTGGTCTTAGTCACTCTAAGGAGAATGGAATAAATATCATTGGACAATGGACGCACTAGATGATATGATATGGAAGAATCATTAGGACCACATATATAGATGGGGTCCAAGGGTTGGTGATCTCCTGATCTTATGAACTCAAGAGGACCATTCCTTGGAGCTTCCAAGGGATAAAAAGGCATCCTATGCGTGAATCATTGGGTTTATGTAGTACAAAGCAGTGGGCTCCCAGAACTTCCATTATCTGCTTTTTCTGAATTGGGATAATAGGGAGATGTAGCTCTCCCTTTCAACCTTATTCTCAATCATGATTTTTCCCTAGCGGGTAATAATTAAATACTCTTTACAAGGTATATATCAAATAATTAAATATATAATAGGGAGAGGTAAGCAAGATGCTTAATTATGATTAACATGCTGAGTATACTTCAGTGCTTCAGCAATATGAATGCCACTCAACTCATTCTTTTGAGAAAAAAAAGGGGAAAGGTATCCCTAAGTTGCATCAAAATCTAAAATGAGTATCGATCAGAGATAATAAATGTGGATCTATATCTAACTGGAAGTCAATTGTCTCCATAGTGAAGGCAACATCATTAATTGGTTAATAAAATAATATTGTGGAAGATACTTATGACAAGGAGAACTAAGAAGCATAAAAGAAAATAGAGAACATAGAAAATTTCCATGATTTTGCTTATAGCATCGAAGAAGCTTCTATGAAGATGTGAAGAATATTAAGAGATGAGTGTAGAAAATTTTTCATATAAGAAACATAGAAAATAGTTGCAAAAAGTTAAATAAGGTTCAAACTATTACTACACTTCTCTGATGGGGATGACAGCTGGAGTAGGTTGACATCCGTCGAACTCTCGGTGACCCACAAAAAAAGTCCGCAAATGTTAAAGAAGAAGATGGAAGGTTCTTCAGCAAGAGACTCTCCGATACTTAAGTTAGTGATAGTTGGAAAGAAAAAACAACAGAAAAAGATAGTGAGAATAGTAAGAGATAATATTTTAAAAAAGAAGGTCATTCCCTTTTTTCTTGTCCCTCCTGTTTTATAGAAAAAGTTTGTTAGGCGGTTAGAACTGCCAGAGCTAAAGTAGTAGTTTGTCAGCGATTGATTACGAGACCAACTATCCATGCAAGGGATGTCATATGTTGTTATAACCAAATGTCACTCTTAGCATAATCCATGCATCAAAGACTTCTCATAACTTCCAGACTGGAATATGGCGTGTAGAGAGTTGGGGTGGAAATAGGATGAGATCGGTAGAGAACCGATGATAAAGACCCCATCCGAAAGCCAAGCTCATATGATTGACTACCAACCGATAATATTGATGATGTGCAAGTAATCTATTAGAGGATGAAGCAATGTCGCAGTACCTCGCCGATAGATACTTGAAACCATATTAGAAAAGTAACATACAAAGAATACACTACTTTAAGTGAAAAACTCTGTATATTTGCTCTCTAATTGAAATGAATTTATAGGAGCTAATTAGGTTCGTATTTATAGCCCTCCATTGATGGTCCAGTTGTACTTCACTGTGACAATACTGAAGTCATAGCTCAAGTGAAAGAACCGAAAATCCATCAGCGTACAAAGTATATTCTGCATCGCTACCATCTGGCTTAAAAGATTGTGGATCAAGGTAACATTGGCCTTCAAAAGATCGATGGAAAGGAGAACTTGGCCAACCATTCACTAAAGTCCTTGGCATTAAAAAGTTTGAAGAACATAAATCGAAAATAGATATTCGATACTATACTGATTGGCTTTAGTCTAAATGAAAGTTGTTGAAAATTATGTCCTAAAACTAAATGTCTAGTTTGTAAATAATTGAGTTCAACCTTGTAATTATATATGAATCATATATTAATAAAAGTTATTTGATATTTTTCATCATAAGGTTATACATCTTCTTAATTGAACTCCATTGTTATAATAAAAGTCCTTAGAACTACTTCTAATATGATAAAAAAGAATTTATTGTATGATTTTTAAACTTGTTTGTGACTAAATGATATATTATTAATAAAAATAATAATTTTATTAAGTATAGATCGTTGTATGCCATATGGGTTAGTTGTCTTTTTAATCAAGGAATGTGGAGTAATAGTATGGGATATAGATGGAATATAGATCTGTACTGAACATGACTATTCTGAAGTACTCTACTGTCAAGAGTATTATCCAAAGAGATTTGGATATATGTATCCCTCTAATCTGAGATCACCATGGTGACTTGCAAGCAACTCACTATACTTTGGTACCGGACTACTTGAATTTCTAATTTAGTTATGCAAGATTTTTGAATGGAGTCAAGTACTTGTTAAGTCGGTGCATGAGTCAACATGGGATTGATCACTCTAAGTAAAATTAGAGAGAATATCTTAATGCATTTTAATTTAGCAAAATCTTGATCAAAATAATTCTTATGATCAGGAGTCACATGATTGAGTAAGTTGAGATATTATAAAGATATACTGGTCAAGAGTTGATAGTAAACTTTAAAATTTTTTTAAGCATTATTGATCAAAGGGATAAATTATATAGTAACTATATTTCAATAGGTTAATTAAAAATATTGCTTCGCTACATTCGACTCTATTCAGATGTTGGATACCATAGCTTAATGATCATTTCAATTGGTATAGAAAATTTATTTCTGTGCTGCTGACTTAGTGTTCGAACCTATATGGTCATACACATACTAAAAAATTCAATCCAATCAGATAGCTAATCAATGATTAAGAATCATTGAAGGATTTAATTATCAATATGATTGATGATTAACCTAATATAATTAATTAAAAAAAATTAATTAATGATTAGATTGTTAATTAACTCAATTAAATTGAGTTATGTAGATTGGATCAAGTCTAATTGAATTAGATTCAAATAGGTTATTGGATGATCTAATAGCTAAGAAAGATGAGACTCTAATTTGATCAGATCTTGGACTCAATTAATTCTTGATTTGATCAAGAGATTAGAAGCCTAATTAGATTAGGTTAACTCATATATTTGGATCTAATCAATGGTTATTTGATTTGAGCCAAATTGGATGAGAACCAACAATCTAAACTCTATGGAAAGGGTTTGAGTTGGTGGAGTTTTGTTTCAAAAATGTTTTGAATTAAACTTCGTTCCAATCTCCAATTCCTCTTCCCTATCCATGCCACCTAGCCCCCTGTATATTCAGCCCTTTGTGAGATAAAGGTAATAGAATTTTTGGATGCTTTTGGCATGAGAAATCCGAGAGATTTCTTTAGGAACATGAGGATTTTAGGGTGGTCTTCTAGGCATATGAGATTCAAAGAAAATTTGTCCCTCTATTGGAAAGTTTGCTAGGATTTTGTAAGAGCCTAAAGAAAAGGTTGTTCTTTCTTATGTTTAGCACATCTTCATCTTCCAAGTTTAGCCATTAAAGAGAGTCTTCGCAAGAAGTTAGCGCTCTAGGAGCTGACAGATCAGGCTTTGCATGGATATCCATAGAGACCGTTCATGTACATAGCTGAAGCAACGAACAGGTCTATAGATTTTCAGAAACCACAATCTCTGCTTCGAATTTAGGTATGAGATTCGATCTCATATTTATTTCTATATTTTAGATTTTATATGCATAATATCATATCATAGGTTCTGTAGTAGGAAGTTTATAGATTAGATTAATGCATGTTTAGATTAAGAAGTTTAATCTAAAGTCTTCTATTATATATGTTTTCAAAAAAATTTTGATCACAACCATGCATGAAACTACTATGGTTCTCCAATAGTAGCATCAAAGCATCTAGTTCCTTTATGATATAATATGCATGCATATATAGTTAATAAAATCAGAATTTTATGATGCATAAGATGCATGTGATTTGATGTAGATGAGATCTAAATTTTAATCAGATCTAAAAATGATTAGATTAATTGATTTTTGAATAACTTAGTACTTGAATTGGATAAACCATCAAGCCATCCGGTCATAAGAGGAAGTAAGGTTTAAAGGCTCTCTCGACCTATTCGATAGGATTTTCTTATGGCGTGTAGAGGTGCCACAGTATTTTTTTCATAAAGAAGAGCAAAAGAAAGAAAACTTACTTTTCTATAAAATCCTAGATTTGTGAAACCCTAGAATTGTTGTATATGATACAAAAGCTACATGAAAAAATGAATCTAATCATTATAAATAAAATTAAAAATCATAAATAAGTTTAGATGAGATCTAAAGATGATTTATGATTGATTTTATTGAGAAATTATAAAAATATTTAGAACTAAAACTCTGTAATAGTTGCTGGCACGCCTGCAGGGGTTGACTTCTATTTTGTTTAAGTCGACCCCAGTTTGTGAGGGGTCAACCCTTTTTCCATTGAGATTGACTCAGTTACTACAAACATAATTTTTAGTTCTTTATTTTATCATAGAGGTCGACCTATGTGTCGACCTGCTGTATGGAGTCGACTCCTATTAGAGAGGGGTCGACCCTAATTTCAAAATAGAATATTTTTTTTATAAAATTATATAAAATTATTTTATAAATTAAAAATGCAATGTTCATAAACTTAATTAAGAATTATGTTATAAAATCAAGAGATATGGATTGGAGAATCAAAAATCTAATGACCATGTTCAAAAACTTTTGGATTATGGGTTAGCTCAAATCAGGCTCCATTGACTAAGTTAGACCTAGGGTTAAAGAACACATAAATAATGGACTAAGCAATTGATCAAATCTAATTAATAGTTAATTTAGATTAGATCAATTCTTCTCTTAATCAATTTTCAATAGTTGTAGTTGATCAAGTCCATTATTCTATCAAATGGACCTGATTATGGCTCAATGGTCGAGCCCAAATAATTAGGTGTATCAAATCAAAATTGATTAACCGGATAATGTCTAAGATAAATCTGGCAATCTTGATTGGTGGTCTTTAATTAGGAGCTACTCACATAGACTGAGTCTATAGCAAATTAATGGCATATTCCTCCTACTGATCTCACTTACCTAGCCATTATGATGAATAAAATTTTGATTAGATCACTTAGTAATTCGAGTTGATCCATGTCATTAAGGTTGATCAGTGTGACTAATTTAGGTGTTTAATAACCGGCTAGATCAATAGTCCTTTTTATAACTTGATAAAGTTTATGGAAGGATTGTTGACTACTGATTAATTTTTTCTCTTGATCTCATTAATTAAATCCTCTAAATTATTAAGTCCATAAAATAAAATTGTTATGGAGATAACAAGATCATAACCTCTTATTAAGTTAGATGATAATAGATCATTAGTTTGATGATCATTGGAGATCCAAAGATCTGGTGCTCATCTACTATTGAAATCATATGATAACTCAATCACATCTTTTTGATGGGTGGTTAGGTTGGCTGATCAAGATTGGACCTAATCATTTGTTTGTTAGATGTACTCAGTTGGTCATGTTAATGATTGGACCTAACTAGACCTTGTAGGAAAGATCAAAGCCAATTGAAAAGGTTCCTAGGGTAAAATAAAATTACTAAAAATTATTTGAAGAAATAATTAGTTAAAAATGTACCTACTGATGCACATGGATGGGCCAACCAAAGTTGAGCTCATGTGTAATCTATGTGGATTCTAGTACTCATTAAGGAACTAATGTAATTTCTTGAATTAGAGATAGAGACTACCAATTCATATAAATAGTGGAAGAATCTTTAGAATAAATTTTATATCTTTAAGATTAAATGATTCATATACTCGTAAGGTTCTTATTTTTTTTCAGATATGGCTACTTCTTCATCTCTTCGATCACTATTGGATGGTAAAAAATTAACAGGATCTAATTTTGATAGCCGGTATCGAAAGCTTAAGATCTTCTTGGAGCATGAGTAGATTCTTTATGTGATAATGGATCCAGCATCTGAGGAGCATACACCAAACATGCATGGTACGATCCAAGATACTTATTAAAAGTGGCTCAATGATTGAACTATTATTCGTTGCATTATGCGGACATCCATGAGTGATGAATTCAACTGCAAATTTGAGGATGCTCAACCAGAGGATATATTGTAAGTGTTGTAAGAATCCTTCGATACTTTTGATGATGTTGAAAGACACAAAACTAGTTATGCTATCTTTAATGCTAAGATGAAAGAGGGGGCGTTAATCATAGATTATGTATTGGATATGATCGAGATGATCGATCATCTAAGTAAACTCGAGTTTTTCTTGCAGGAATAGCTTGAAAAAGATGCAATTTTGAACTAATTACCCAAATCTTATCTTCCTTTTCTCAATCATTATAGAATGATGAAGTCTATAGTAAACTACCATAGCTTGTTGGGGTTACTATAGATCTTTGAGAAGGATCATCAACTCCACAAGAACATGATGAATTTAGTGGAAGGATCTTTTTCTAGGATTGATCCTTTAGAAAAGAAAAGAAAAATAAGAGAAAAAAAGATGCAAAGTGCTGGAACATCTAAATCCAGTCAGATCAATAAGCGTAAGTCCGATCAGAGTTAGACAAAATGCTTTCATTGTAAGAAGTAAGGGCACTGGAAGAAAAATTATCCTCTGTACATTGCCTCATTAGATCTGAACAGGCCGAATAAGAAGAAGCATTCAGTTGTTGGATAAGATAATTATATAATAACATCTTATAACTTCTCTATTTATGATTGTACTACCTGGATATTGGATATCGATAGTCCTATTAATATTTACAATTCATTGTAGGGACTTCAAGTAAGTAGAAGATTTGAAGATGGCAAGAGATTCCTAAATATTAGAGATGAAAAATTAGTTTCAATTCTAGCTTTAGAAATCATTAAGCTTGTATTAAAATCAAATATTATTGTTCTTAGTGATTGTCATTTTTGTCCTAGTTTCTTATTGAATGTTATTTCTATAAGCCAATTGTCCATGGATAGTTATAAATTTTTAATAAAGAAAGATTATTGTGATGTTATTGTAAATAGTATTAGTGTGATGCATGGATAAATGAACAATGATATTTATATATTATCACAGTCTGTTAGTATAGTATACACGTCCAATAAATATCCTAAAATAAATTAATGTCTCTAATATCTATCTTTAGCACTATAGGCTAGATCATATTATAAGAATAGGATAAACATGTTAGCTCAAGAGAATATCTTTAAAGTCGATGATTGTGAATCACCGCCAAACTATGAATCTTGTTTTCTTAAAAAGATGATCAAGTCATTTTTTACTGAAAAAGATGAGTGAGCTAGTGATCTTCTGCGTCTAATACATAATAATGTATGTAGACCTATGAGCAGAAGTGCTAGAGATGGATATGACTACTTTATTATATTCGTAGATGACTTATCTAGGTATGGGTACATCTATCTTATGAAATATAAGTCTAAATCATTTAAATATTCAAATGATTTCATAATGAGGTAGAGAAATAAACTAGTAAGAGTATTAAAATTTTTCGATCAGATCGAGGAGGTGAATATCTTACTTACGAGTTTTTGATATATCTAGAAAAGAATGAGATTTTCTCTCAATGGACTTCTTTTGGAACACTACAGCTCAATAGGATGTCTAAAGGAAGAATCAAATCTTGTTGGACATAATTCGATTCATGATGGATTTTGAGAGTCTACTGATCTTCTTTTGAAGATATGCACTAGAGTTAGTTTGTTACTTACTGAATAGGATTCTAAGTAAGTCTGTAAGTAAGATACCATATGAGATATGGACTAGACATAAGTCGGTACTCTCAAACCTAAGGATCTAGGGCTATCCAGCTTATGTCAAACATTTGAAAATAGACAAGCATGGATCAAGATCTGATAGATGTTTATTTATGGGATATTTTAAAGAGACAAAAGGGTATTACTTCTATCATGTTGAAGAACAAAAAATGTTCGTCAGCAATAAAGCAACCTTTTTGAAAAAGAAGTTTTTTGGAGAAAAAACTAATACTTCTAAGATTGAACTTGAGGAAGTTCAATGGTAGAAGAACCGACACCAATGATTGAACTTGAATCGAAATTAATAAGATCAAATTAGAAGCCTATTATAGAGCCATCCTTAAAGTAATTTGGTAGAGTACCACATCAAATAGGCAGATACTATGGTTTCTTGGTCCAAGATGGAAATCTTATTGAACTTGATGAGAACGATAAGGATCCGATCATCTATATGGATGCAATGCAGAGATCTGATTCTAAGAAATAGTTGAAAGTCATGAAATTCGAAATGAAGTCCATGAAGATTAATGATGTATGGATATTTGTTGATCCACCTAAAGAGGTAAAACTCATAGGGTGTAAGTGGGTCTTCAAAAGGAAGAAAGGTGCAAATGACAAGGTGGAGATCTATAAGACTCGTCTGATTGTCAAAAAATATCATGAGCATTGGTATTGACTATGATGAGATATTTTTTTCTATGGTAATGCTGAAATTCATTAGGATCATGCTTGAGATAGCTGCACATCTAGACTATGAGATTTAGAAAATGGATATGAAGATAGCTTTTCTAAATGAAGAGATGGAGGAAGAGGTGTATATGATATAATCTGAAGGATTCACATCCACAGAAGAGTCTAAGGTATGCAAACTTCAAAGATCTATTTATGAATTTAAGCAGACATTTTAGAGTTAGAACATGCATTTTGATAAGATGATCAGAATATATAGCTTTGTTAAGAATGAAGAAGAACCTTGCATCTACAAGAAGATAAATGGTCCAGTGATAGTATTTCATGTTCTACATGTGGATGATATTTTTTTAATTGGAAATGACGTTCCTGCATTATAGAAAATAAAGATTTGGTTAATTATCATCATAGTTCTCCATGAATAATTTAGAAGAAACATCCTACATTCTAGGAATGAAGATCTATAGAGATAAATCTAAGAGACTGCTTGGGCTCTTCCAGTCCACGTACATAGATACTACACTGAAACAGTTCAGCATGAAGAATTTCAAGAAGAACTATATTTTGATAGGCCATAAAATTTCTCTCTTGAAAAAGGATTATCCGATAACTCCTCAAAAAAGAGAGCGTATGAATAGAATTCCATATGCTTCAGCAGTGGATTCTATAATATACGTCATGACATGTACGAAATCAGATATGGCATACTCGCTAGAGATAGTGAGTAGATACTAATATGATCTAGAAGAAAATCATTGGAAGGTTGCTAAAATCATTCTTAAGTATTTGAAAAATACTAAGAATTTATGGTCAGTTTATGAAGAATCTAATATGAAACTCATTAGATACACTGATTTCAGTTTTCAGTCAAATCATGATGATAGTAAGAGTATGTCAGGATATATCTTTATTCTAAATGATGGTGCAGTTTGTTGAAAAAATTTCAAGCAGCACACCATGGCTAATTCAATATGTGAGGTACAGTATATTCTGGCATTCGATGCTGCAAAAAAAATTATGTGGTTATGAAAATTCATCAGTAAGCTTGGAGTGGCATCCTCCATTGATGGTCTAGTTTTGCTCTACTATGATGGCACTGAAGCCATAGCTTAGATGAAAGAACTGAAGGCCCATCGACATACAAAGCATATTCTATACTGCTACCATCTAGTCTAAAAGATTGTGAATCAAGATGATATTGATCTTCAGAAGATCGATGAAAAGAAGAATTTGGCCGACCCATTCACTAAATCTCTCGACATCAAGGAGTTCGAAGAAAATAAATCAAAGATGGATATTTAATACTATACCAATTGCCTTTAGTCCAAGTGGGAGTTATTGAAAATTATGTCAAATCAATTTTCTAGCTTATAGATGATTGAATTCAATTTTATAATTATATATGAATCATATATTAATAAAAGTTATTTGATATTTTTTATCATAAAATTATATATTTTCTTAATCGAACTCTATTATTATGAAAATTCTTAGAACTACTTCTAATATGATAAAGAAGGATTTATCATGTGGTTCTTAAACTTATTCATGATCAAATGATACATTATTAATAAGAATGATAATTATATCAAGTATAGATCATTGTATGCTATATAGATTGGTTGTCTTCTTAATCAAGAAGTATGAAGATACTTGTATGACATACAAGTGGGATATAGATTTGCATCGAATGTGACTATTTTAGAGCATTCTACTATCAAGAGTGTCATTATAAGAAAGCTGAGATACATCCACATGAAAGATATACGAATCAAGGCTTAAAAAATATGGGGATATGTCTACACCTATGTTGGTACACACATTTGGTTAAACGTGGGTATATCCAACATGGGTGTAGCTTATACCCATATTATTTTTTTTCGTATATGTATCTCCTGCTTTATCCATGTAACATCTAACGTAGGTGAGAGTATGTACAAAAGTATAGATCTAGTGTACATCCTCCTTTATTAAACGTAGGTAACTAATACATACAAATCATAATTCGAAGATATTATCAATGTGTGGATATAAATGTACCTCTACTATTAATAATAAAATATAGATATATAATCAAGTTTTAGACATTACTACCCTATTTAATTTTAAAATGTGAATCATATGTAATAATAAATAAAAATATAAATAGTATATTTATAACTTATTTAAGCATCCTGTATCACTGAATAATATATAAAGACTAATAGCTTCAAAGAGATGAAACAACTATAAATAAGAAATAATCTTCACCATTATATTAAAGAGAACTGAATATATATATAGTAGTAGTCTCAAAAAAATTATCCCAACTTTTTTTTAGTTTCATCAAAATTCAAAGAATAAGACCATACACTATCAGATTTCTAAATATAGAAAAAAGTAAATACTAAAACTCAAAAATATAGAATAAAAAAGTTTCAGCTGATCTCCTGTACTTTATACATAGGTTCTAAGCTTGCTTTTGCTACACCAAAAATAAAATAAAGTAAACTTGAATTGATGATACCAAATAGTTAACTTTATAAAATCTGAAAGTTTATCAACCTATAAAGCCATCAGCAAGACAATCCCTATTTTTTTTTGATATCATCCATTATATCCCAGACCTAAATCAACAAATATATATATATATATATATATATATATATATATATATATATATATATATATATATATATATATATATATATATATATATATTATTTTAGAGCTTAAATCACTATTAAAAATATATGTATATATTCACATACATAATCTTTTGTTAAAGCTCGACTTTTATTCTTTACAAGTAATAAAGCATTGAACTCAGTTGCATAAAAAATAAAAACCTCACAAAACACATCTCCCAAGCTCTTGCCCCTAAAAAGATAAAAACTATATAAAATGAGAATTTAAATGTTATATATATATATATATTATATATATATATATATATTCTAGCCTTATAAATCAATTTTTAATATCTTAATAGATTCAACCAACTCCAATCTATATCCATAGATATATATGTATCTAAAATAAACATAAAAGAAGAAAAATAAATAAAGGATACTAAAGTAAAATTTTTTGAGAGGCTAATATACAATAATCAATAATAATATTTATAAGTTCAAGGCTTTAATAGTTAAGACTGAATGTAAAAGTTAATAAATAATATACCCACTAAGCAACAAAGAAAATATACACACAACACCTTATCTTGAAGTTATTCTCCATAATAAATTAAAAAATTAACTCATAGAAAATATCAACATGAAATTAAAAAAGAAAAAGCATACAGAAGTTAGCTAATAACATATTTTAATACAGGAGCAGAGGTGTTAAAAGATTCGATTTTTCATGGAGAAATCCTATCCAACCGTAGAATATTTGTTACTTCATCTTATTGCACCTAAAGCACAACCATATCAGAAAAAAACATCAAGCATAGAAGAAATTAATGTACGTAGTAATTTAAGTTCATCAACCTTCAGTAATCTTCACTTAGAATCCATCCACTGAGAAAAAATATCTTCTACTTCAACTACAGTCCTAGTAAACCTGCTACAAAAGAATGATGATTTTTACTAAACTAACAAACATACAATCAGTCGATCATAACAGATCCCATTTCCTTCCTGCTTAGTCTTGAAAATAATTACTTAGAACAAAAAAAAAAATTCATTAAAGAAATATAATTTAGTAGAAAAATAGAGCCAACCATTTCTTAGGAATATTTTCACTCTCAAATCTCATTTTGAATCTCATCCCAATTGCGAATCTATTCTTAACAGCTTCCAAGTACTAGGTCTTAACAGCTTCCAAATAATAACATCAGCTCACTAAAGAAAAATAACAAAAGCAATTGGAATAACCAAGCCTCCTAGTGACAAACTGAAAGAACATTTCCAACCTTGATCTGTAGCAGATGATGAACAACGTACCAGTTGAAATAGCATGTGATGCAGTTGCAAGCACTCCAAGATTCATACTTTGGCTTGATATCACTAATGTTGAAATCATGCTTTGCTGCTTCATGAGGCATCATCCACCTACACGTCCACTCTCATCTCTATAGAAATGCATTCAACATATGAGAACTAGCCTATTACACTTGCCACATACATACGATGAATAAAGAAAGCGAAGAATTCTTTCACCCTTACCTTAGAAAAACAAATGCATCTCCAGAAAAGCTAAAAAAGCATTTAAAAAACTGTATAAATGTATCAAAAAAATCTATTATCATTATCATGAGAACAAAGCCCCATAAATTAAAAATTTTGTAGGCAAAAAAGAATCCTTTAGATAAAAAATCCCTCCTTAAGGGACCAACTCACTGCCCCATGAGCCATTTTGACTTGTGCTAAAGCTAAAGCTACAATTACTTTTGACATTATTATGGTGAGGTCAAACTCATTGTTGGAAAAATTCTAGCTCCATCAATTCATAAGAACTGCTGCTAAAAACATTTAACGAGTACCCAGTGTGTCTGACAGGTATTTGATTCAGATATTATCCAACATGGATTCTAGGAGCAGCACGTGAGTGCCAAGGTAAATGAAATTGTGAATTGAATGGTGGTACTCTGAGGTGAATAATGAATCATAAACTTGCTGAGTATGTAGAAGAAATCAAAGTAGCCACTTCTGTAAAATGCTACTAGAAAAAGAAGCGCGCGCGGGTCTAGAGAGAAAATTCTTGAAGCTTGATTCAAGAAATGTCCAAGTGATAAACACATGGAAAATCATGGCAAAACACTTGCAAATTTAGCTTACAGTGAATTCAATTAACATATCTCAAGTGGTTTCTCCTTTACTTTTGGACATGCCACTGTGCATCCCTACAGATATGAGGAAAACAAATCATATCCTTCTGTAAGTGGAAAATGCTCCACCATGTGGAGGAGATGTTCCCTGGTATCCATTGTTCAGAATGTACTTGCTCACTCCTAGGTGACAAAAGGGCCTATTCGAACTAATCTGACGAGGAAACTAACAATTTCATTAACTACACCTGTTAAAATTAAATCAACCACACCACCACCAATCACAGTTAATTCTCTACACTCTTATCTGCCATGCAAATTCTTCATAGAAGGAAGAGACAATCAGAATGTCAATATGATCTTACAAATCATTTTTATGAATAATAAAAAGAATATTGAACAAAAGAAAACTCAACAAGCAAACAAAAATACAAATGCAATCTCAGGTAGCTCTACAACTCAGATCTTATCATGCACACGACTTCCGAAAACACAAGGCTACCACAAAATTGACACGAGGTATATGCTGTCTCAAAAAAACGTAACTGCCTCAAAATCATTAAAAACTCAAAACTCCTATAACACGGGATTTATTACTATCATTAAATCAAATTCTTACACCTATATTTACACATCTCAAATAAACTAGAAAAGGATTTCTACACCCAACTCAAGTCAACGAAACCTCATGGATTTGTTATTAACCCACTATCGGACCAATTAGCTTATATACTACAAAAGCCATTAGAACAAGGCCTTTCAAATGGAGATCCCATTGAAAAATCAACAATGGTAATATTGACATTTTCTAATGAATAGCTAGGGGATGGCCCCAACCAACTCTTATTCAAGATAGTGAGTAAACTTCCATTCAATGTAGATAAACCATGTGTTGGATATGGTATTTATCCTTCAGGTAACATGACATTAGGAGTACCGAGTCTGGCTTCTCTCAAACCTATAAGGGAGGCCCGTTGAAATCACCTACCATCTATATTAATTCTAGGTCCTCCGGTTTATAAAACATGAATGAGAGAAGATCTAAAACCTCTAACGTGATATTAGGAATCCTAGGTAAATCCCTATTTGGCGAGGGGATTCATGGCTATCTGATGACACTCCATCACAACAGTAGAGTTTATTGGCAAGTGATATGGCGATACAACCTCAACACGGTTGAGCCATGATAATATAATTTAAGATAGATTGAAAACAGATTTTTTCTCTCTTCCTTTGGACAAATGAATGAATGAGGAGTGAGGATGAGATAATCATGATTATGAGGATAGAGGAATGATGATCCAGAGAAGTCTAATGGAACATTTCTATTCAGCCAAAAACCAGATCAGTGTTCTTAATAAAATAACCTTAGTATATAATATGTTAATATTTCCATATCTGACACCAAAACAACAAAAACATTTCAAAACTACATAAAGCACGAACTTTCCAAAGCAAATAGCATCAGCTCAACTCTCATCAAAACATAAGCAATCCCTCTCAAAACTAGAAAACTTGAAGGAAAGAATTTAACTCCATATATGATTGAAGGTGGAAAGAGATAAATAGCTTCTAATCTAACTTGCGAATAAATGCAACAGTGGCCACACCGGACCCTTCTGCCCCATCATATATCATATTAGGATAGGTCTAGACATGATCAAGATTTATTCTTAATCTGCATGGTAGATAACCCAGCTTAACTTGCCTCGAATAATCAAATAATCAAATAAAGGATCCCCCACCTTGGCAAATCCTTCCATCCACCTTTTTTTCTTTTTTAAAAAATATTTCTCTTTTTTTTGGAGATCAATATGAAGGGAAGTACTCGAGGGAGGTCGGAGGTCAGAGGTCAAAGGGGAAGGCTGAAGGCCTACGTCGGTGATGATGGGGAGGAAGGCAACGGCAGAGGCCGGTGGGAGGTGGTGGCATTTTTTCTCTAATTTTTTCCATCTTTAGGAGTCCCAACTAGGTGGGAGGCTTCGACGACGAAGAGCGGTGGGAGGTGGCAGTGAGGAGAGCAGGGAGGAGACAAGCATCTGCAAGAAGTTCAGAAGATTCAAGAGGGCTCAAGAAGGACTTGAGGAAAAAAGAAAAAAATAAAAAAAAGGCTAGTGAAGAT
Source organism: Cocos nucifera (assembly GCA_006176705.1). Lineage (NCBI taxonomy): Eukaryota > Viridiplantae > Streptophyta > Magnoliopsida > Arecales > Arecaceae > Cocos > Cocos nucifera. The sequence goes on from QRFJ01000189.1 coordinate 1,238,753, forward strand.
TTTGAAAAACTCATATCTCTTTTTCAAAGATCTATGGCAAGGAAAGTACCAGAGGGAGGTCGGAGAGGAAGGCCATGCCGGTGATGATGTGGAGGAAAGCGATGGCAAAAACTGATGAGAGGTGGTGGCAAGGAGAGCAGGGATGAGATCGACCATGGGTAATTGTTAATATCTTTACCATGCATTAGCTGTAAACAAATGATAACAAAAAAAAAAAAATTGCAATGCACTTCAAAAGTTGCACATTACTCCACTCTTTTTTTAGATAGGCAATGATGAGAGGAAGGCACCAGAGAGCGATGGGACATGGCAGCAAGGAGAGTAGGGAGGAGACGGGCGATCGGGAGAGGTTCGAAAGATTCGAGAGGGCTCGGAAAGGGCTCGAGGAATGAGGAAAAAAGTTATCAGAGATTTTTTTTAAAATAAAAACTATTATGGGGGTGGGGGGTGAGGAGCGGGGGTTCAGAGCTTGCACGTGGTGTGCAGGGTGGGTGGGGGGAGAGAGGGTGCCATATGGCATATATATGGGTGGGGTGGGTGGTGGGGTGGGGTGGGGTGGAGAGAGTATAGATATATTTCAAATGGATTTAAACATGTTAAGAAATCAACCTATATATGGTAGAAATAAATTAAGCACATTTCAGATAGATTAATGATACAAGAGGATCATCGAATTTAATATGGACCATTTTAACCACTATAGATTAATGATGTAGGAGGATCATTGGACTTGGTGAAGCTATTTCTATTTGTTAAAATATTTCTGATCGTCTTTCCATCAGAACAATTATTACAATAATTTAAAAAATATTGAAAATATGCTTCTAAAAATTTTTTTTGTTAGAAACATTACTGACAAATAATTTATCACTAAATGGATCATAGATTTTTTTAATATTTTTTTGAATTTTATTAAAATATATTTCTAATGGATTTTTTGATAAAATTATTTTTGATAAATAATCCATCAAATTTATCAAAGATTTTGAGACATATCAAATTTATTTTATTTCTACTTTTTTGACGGCAATCAGTTAGTGATCCTCAGAAATTTCTGACCAATCATGTCCATCAAAAATTCTATCAAGGAAGTCCATTTTTCTAGTAGTGGTGAAGGAAGATTGCGATAGTGGGAGGACCAGCCATGCTTTGCAGTAGTCGGTAGGAGCACCAATGAGAAACCTCCGTAGCCAATAAAGGAACCCTAGGCGGCGAAGAGGACTTTCCACCTCCACGCGGTCTAATCCAGGAGGCGGAGCGTCAGGGTTCCTGTTGGAAGGATGGGCCGTAATTTTATTACTTTACTTAATCAAGAGAGATGAGATCGGTATTTTTTTTTGACACTCCTCTTTTGGCGTCAATTACTTTCTGTCAATATTTAGTATATTTTTTAACAGATTTGAGTTACCTATGTTTACCCATTAATAGATTTGATTTACTCATATTTAATCATTAAAATATAAGTTAAAAATTAATTATAACATTTTCATATTTGACAAATATGGGTATATACGATCTTTTTTTTTAGAATTTGAGCTTTTATCGATATATATACTTTACGTGACTAAAAGCGTAGGTGTATGTAACTTTTTTTGTAGTATGTTATCCGAGGAGATATGGGTATAAGTATATCTCCGACATAAAATCATCATGATGACTTACAACCAACTCACTAAACTTTGGTATTAGACTACTTGAATTTTTAATTCAGTGATAGAAGATTTTTAAGTGTAGTCAAGTACTTGTTAAGTCGATGTATGAGTCAAGATGGGATTGACCACTCCAAGTAAAATTGAAGAGAATGTCTCAATATATTTCAATTTAGCAAAATCTTGATCAGGATAATTTTTTTGAGGAGTCACAAGATTGAGTAGGTTGAGATACTTAAGGATGTACTAATCAAGAGTTAATAGTAAACTCTAAAATTTTCTTGAGCATTATTGGTCAAAGAGATGAATTATACGGTAACAATATTCTATTAGGTTACAAATGCTTCGCTATATTCGACTCTATCTAAACATCGGATACCATGGCTAGATGGTTACTTTGATTAGTATAAAAAATCATTTCTATGCTACAGACTTAGTGATCGAACTCATACACACTAGAAGTTTCAATCCGATCAGATGATGATCAATGATTAAGAATCATTGAAGGATATAATTATTAATATGATTGATAATTAATCTAATATAATTAATTAAAAATAATAATTAATAATTAGATTATTAATTGATTCAATTTGATTGAGTTATGAGGATTGGATCAAGTCTAATTGAATTGGATTCAATTAGGTCTGACCCAATTAGGTTATTGGATGACCTAATAGCGAAGAAAGGTGAGACTCTGATTTGATCAAATCTTTGACTTAATTAATTCTTGATTTAATTAAGAGATTAAGAGCCTAATTAGATTAGGTTAACTCATATATTTGGATCTAATCAAAAATTATTTGAATTGAGCCAAATTGGATAAGAACCAAGAGTCCAAACTTGGACTGCATCCTTCGATGCACCTTACCCTAAAATTGCCCACTTATCCTTGCCACACAAACTAGTTGTGCATGAGGATTCTGGATGCCCAACACCCCTTGCCACCCAATCTATGGAGAGGGTTTGAGTTGGTGGAGTTTTAATTCAAAAAGATTTTGAATTGAACTTCGTTCCAATTTTCAATTCCTCTTTCCTATCCATGCCGCCCAGCATCCTATATATATCCCTTTGTGAGACAAAGGTAACAAAATTTTTGAATGCTTTTGGCATGAGAAATCTAAGAGATTTCTTTGGGGACATGAGGATTTTGGGATGGGCTTCTAGGCATGTGAGATTCAGAGAAAATCATTCCTCCGTTAGGGAGTTTGCTAGGATTTTATGAGAGCCTAGAGAAAAGACTATTCTCTCTTATATTTAGCACATCCTCTTCCAAGTTCAGCTATGTAAGGATTTGTATGGTGCCCCCAAATCTTGAAAGGCCACAGGAGGAGTCACGAGTTGGATCCGAGGATACTAGGATAGGTGTGGTCCTAAGGTTAGGACATGAGTGGTCCTAGGATAGAGGTGGCATATAGCTTTCACAAGTTTGAGGTTCATGTGTTGAGGACCTTGAGGTGTTGTTCCTGATGGCTGCTCTGATACCAATCTATTGGAAACAATTCTTGCTACTCAATGCTTGTGGAAACAGCAACAAAAATTCGAGAAAAGGAATGGCCATTTTATTGAAATCCTAGCAAACCTTAGGACATAGAGAAAAGAAAGAGAACAAGAGAGGAAGAGAGATTTTCAAAAGAAAAGATTTGTATTGATTCCGTGCTTGGTTTACAAAACTCAGTATAGAGTATATATACTATCAAATAAGATCCAACCTAAAAACTCTTCCTGCAAACCTAATGTGATGCACTCCTCAAGCTCATGTACATCCATGTCTCCCATGCACACATCTATTGGACAAATCTCAGTCAAATCCATAGGTTAGCCCCCTTAGGATTTTACAAACCAAGATCCTATGTTCCTAGGATTAAACCCAATCCCAGGCCAAAATAGAAACCACATTCTATTCTGTTAATGGTTTGAGCCTACTCGGTTAGCAATCGGGCCATCTCGATGGTGATATCTCCTGTGAGAGTCCAAATCATCACTTTCTATTCTACTGCTCGAGCCAGCTCTCTCAAGATTCGAGCCAGCTCGATTTCTACTTGGAATGGCTCAGACAAGATCCAAGCCAGCTCTTCCAGCATATCAGCCTGATATGCTTTCTAGACTTTTGTCCGAGTAAGCTCCCTCAAAATTCGAGCTGGCTCATCTTTTGCTCGAGCTGGCTCTAACAGAAATTGAGCTAGCTCTTCTGAAGTATTTGCTGAAGCTCTTCGATGGTTGATTCCATTTGCTCCTTGCTCTCTTTTTACCTACTTTTAAAGCTTGAGAGCATTATATCTGAGCTCACAATCTCCATCTTGGTGCTCCAAAGTCTTTATGAACTCAGCTATTTTTATCAACCCCATCAATACCATGCAATTGTAAAAGCTATTCCATGGAAGTACCTTTGTGAGCACATCAACTGGATTTTTCTTGGTATGAACCTTCACCAGCTCCACTTCACCATCTTCTACTAGCTCTCTGATCCTATGGTATCTGATATCAATATGCTTGATCATCGCATGATACATAGAGTTCTATGCTAGCAACAAAGCACTCTAGCTGTCATAATGTATTCTGACTGTATCTTATGGGAATTTCATCTCAGTGCTAAGCTCTTCAACCATAGAGCCTCCTTCGTTGCCTCCGTAATGCCAATATACTTTGCTTTAGTAGTGGACAAGACCGTAATTGGCTGCAAGCAAGATCTCCATAAGACTGAACCTCCATACAAGCTGAATACAAAACTTATAGTCGAACATCAAGTATCCACATCTCCACCAAAATCTGTATCCATAAATTTTTTTATTAGCCCTTGAGCTTTCTTAGACATGTTAGAATGTTTCTTAGCACCTTTGCGCTGACTGTAGCAGATGTTGATCCCAACTAAATCTGCTAAGTATCTGAAGATATCCTTCAGTGCTCTCCAATATTTTTTTTCAGGCTGAGCCATAAATCTGCTCACTTGACTCACTGCATGGGCTAAATCTGGCCTACAACATATCATAGAGTACATAATACTTTCCACACTAGAAGCATATGAAATCTTTTCCATCTCCTAAATTTTTATCTCAATCTATGGTGACATGATCTTAAAGAGTCTGACATGCCCGGCTAGTGGTAGCTCAGCTGGTTTGGCCTCCTTCATTCTAAATCTCTTCAAGATCTTCTTGATATATCCTTTCTGAGATAGATGCAGTAGCTTCTTGGTTTTGTCTTTGATGATTTTCATTCCAAGGATCTTCTTTGAAGGCCCCAAGTCCTCCAGCTCAAACTTTCGAGATAAAGCTCTTTTCAACTCCTGCACAACTTTCTTGCTCTTGCATGCTATCAGTATGATATCAAGATATAAGTGTAAGTATAACTAAGATCCATCTTTTAGAGACCTCACATATACACATGGATCATGATCGCATCTGAAAAGTCCAATACTTCTCACATAAGTATCAAACCATTTGTACCACTGTCTAGGAGACTGCTTCAATTCGTATAGTGATTTCTTTATTAAATAGGCCTCTCTCTCTGACCCAGGCTTTCTGAAGCCCTATGGCTGCTTCATGTATATGTACTTCTTCAAATTCTCATAGAAAAATGCTATCATAACGTTCATTTGCTTCGGTTCTAAATCATGAGCAGCAACTATGCTCAACATCATCCTGATGGACGTATGTCTGACAATCGGAGAGAAAACTTCTCAGTAATCAATCCCTTCTCTCTATTAGTATCCTTTGGCTATTAGCCTAGCCTTATACCTCACTCCACCTTGCTATGAAGGTGCCTCTTTTTTGGTGAAAATTTATTTGGAGCTAATGGGTCGAGCATCATCCGGTAGATCCATCAGCTGTCATGTCCGATTTTTCTTAAGAGATTTCATCTCCTCCATCATGGCCTGCATCCATGAATCTCAATCTGAACTCTCCATGACCTCCTCAAAACTCTCTGGATCTTCATTGACAGTGATGAGAGCATAGAAAATTATCTCATTAATATCATATCACACAGGTTTGCGAATAGTATACTTCAGCTTATGCAGTGCCACTCTCCTTGTAGTATCCTACAAGTCTACTGCTTGTGGCAGCCTCTATACTTTTTTCAAGATAGATCGCTCTCCATGCTGGTCTTCTACAAGTGTATCACCATGCCTGCCTAACTTCACCTCAAACTGAACATGACCCGAGGTTGATGTTGAGGGCAAATCACCTGTATTTAAAAGCTTTTCCATACCATCCTGTATTATCTTCACAACTCCATCTATACTTTTCGACTTCAAGATGATGCTCTTTTTATCAAATATCATATTTTGACTGACGACACACCTCTGAGAATGTGAATTCCATAGCAAGAAATTCTTCACACATCGTGAAAATCCGACGAATATCATCTTCTATGACTTTAGGTCCAACTTGCTTCTATCGACTTCTTCTATCAAAGCATATGCAGGTTAGCCAAATACCTTTAGGTGGCTAAGCTCCACTTTCTTTTCATTCCAGAAAGTCTTTGAAAGTTCTCCATTCAATTTTCTATGAGAAGATCTGTTAACAAAAAAATATGCATAAATAATAGCATCACCCCAAAATGTTTTGGACAGTGATGCCTGCCTCAAGCTTCTGGTCTTCTCTATCAGTGTTGGATTCCTTCTCTCCGTGACACCATTCTGCTAAGGGATTATCTTCAGTATTTAATGGCATTTTATTCTATTTTTCTCACAGAATCTTCTGAATGCTAGGCTGACGTATTTTCTTCCATTATCAGACCTCAAACACTTCACTAGTTATCCTATCTTCTTCTCTATCTCAGCTCTCCAGATTTTAAATCAAGCAAAAATATCTAATTTTTCCCTCATCAGATGGACCCAAATCTTCTTAGAGAAATAATCTATAATAGTGATAAAATATCTCGCTCCACCTCGAGATGCAACAGTTGCCGATCCTCATACGTCTAAGTGAACAAGCTCCAAAATAGTTTCACTCCGCTTGGTACTGCTAGCAAATATAACTCTATGTTGTTTATCATAGATACAGGGCTCACATAGATCATCTTCTTCCTTTCTGAATGCTGGAATCGGACCTCTTCTACTCAACTCTGTGAGTCCCCTATCACTTAAGTGATCCATAGGATAGTGCCACAGCTTGTCGACTAGTTGCTCTTCCTGTACTGCTATAGATACCTTCGCACTATCTATAAACATTAAGCCCTCCATGCTATATAGGTTGTAGCTCAGTCTTCTCCCTTTCATCACCATCAATGCATCCTTGGAAATCCTCAAACACCTGCTGCCTGGCTGATAACTGAAAGCATATTCCTGTCCTTCTAAGTAACCCAGAGATATTAGGTTCTTCTTCAGTTCTGGCACATGCTTCACATTGGTGAATGTTCGTATGACTCCATCATATATATATCCTCATTCTTACTGTACTAATACTAGTAACTTTACATGGGTGATCATCTCCATGACTTATACTCTCTCAATCAGATCTTTCATAAAATGAGAACCACTCTTGATGTGCAGTATAATGATGGAAACATGCTGAATCCAGTGTCTAGTGATTGTCCAACTCTATTACTTCATCTAAAACTACTAGTATATCATCCCACTATCTTCAAATGATAGAGTATCACTCCCGCTGGTCGATCCATCCTTAGAAGCACCCTTCCCCTTTTCATTCTTTAAAAGTGAATAATTTCTTCTAATATGATTAGGTTGATGATACTTATAGCATTTTCAAGCCTTCTGATTTTCTCAAGATTTTAATCTATTCTTAGATTTATCTCGAGTCCTCTTCTTAGGCCTTCCTAGCCTCTCATTCATAGAAAGTACCTTTGAATTAGGATTTTCTCTAACTAGCCTCTCTCGTTGCTCGTTGGACTTGAGAACTTCAATCACTTTTTTGAAGTTTGATGTCTCCTTTCTATACACCAGAGTAGTAATAAGACTATCATATGCTGCTGGCAATGAACACAATAATAGGAGAGCTCTATCCTCCTCATCAATCTTCACATCAAGGCTTATAATATCCAAGCAAACTTGATTGAACTTCTGAATATGAAAAACTATGTCTCCTCCTTTGGGCATTCACAAACTATACAGCTGCTTCTTCAATCACAGCTTGTTTATCATGTTCTTGCCCATATACATGTTCTCCAATTTCTGCAAAAGCTTCTTTGATGTGGTTTTCATATTAATCTCCGACAAAATCTCATCAACGAGGCAAATATGAATTGTATTAAAGGCTATCTCTTTAAGTTCCTTCCATTCTTCAACAAAATTTTTTTTCGATCTTTTGCGAGTCAAAATCTTCTAGATTCTATTCTGCACCATTAGATCCTTCATCCTTTGCTGCCAAAGACTGAAGTTATCTTTGTCATTGAACTTTCTAAAGTCTGTCTTGATGGTACTCAATGCCATCCCAATCAAATTTTAATAACTAAATACAAAAGAGAATAAATAATGTTCAAAAGAATCTATTCAGCACCTTACCATAATACTAGGCAAAACTTTGATCTTCTGTCCACCAGATCTATCACTAACGCTTTAATGCCAATTATTATTCCAGATGGCTGCTCTGATACCAATCTATTGAGAATAATTCTTGCTACTCGATACTTATGAAAATAGCAACAAGGATCCGAGAAAAGAGATGGCCATTCTATTGAAATCCTAGCAAACCCTAGGGCATAGAGAAAAGGGAAAGAACAAGAGAGGAAGAGAAATTTCAGGGAGAAAAGCCTTATATTGATTCCGTTCTTAGTTTACAAAACTCAGCATAGAGTATATATACCTGATCAAATAAGATCCAACCTAAAAAACTCTCTTAGCTAACCTAATATGATAAACTCTCCGAGCCCATGTACACCCATGTCTTTCATGCATACACCAATTAGACAAATCCCAGTCTAATCTATAGGTTAGCCCCGTTAGGACCTTACAAACTAAGGCCCTAAGTTTCTAAAATTAAATCCAATTTTAGGTCAAAATAGAAACCACATTCTATTCTATTCACAGCTCGAGCCTGCTCGATCAGCAATCGGACCGACTCGACGATGATGTCTCCTACGAGAGTTTGAATCATCACTCTTTGTTTTGCTACTCGAGTCGGCTCTCTCAGAATTCGATCTGACTTAATTTCTACTTGGACTTGCTTTGACAGAAACCGAGCTAGCTCTTCTAACATATCAGCCTGATACACTTTTTGGACTTCTGCTCAAGCTAGCTCCCTCAAAATTTGGACTGGCTCATCTTCTGCTCGAGCTGGCTCTATCAAGAATCGAGCTAGCTTTTTTGAAGTATTTGCTGAAGCTCTTTGATGTTGATTTTATTCACTTCTTGCTCTCTTTTTACCTGCTTTCAAGGCTTAAGAGCATCATATCTAAGCTCACATGAGGGACTTGGTTGGTGCTCCAGAGACCTAGGGACATAAAGTGGAGCAAGAAATTAGAGCCAACAAAAGAAGATAGCCAGGTTAGAGCTAGGCTGGCACATAGGAGGGGTCGACCCCAGCCACAAAGGAATCGACCTCATCTAAAAAAATAGAGAGTAGTATTTTTGGTCGGCACACAGAGGGTCAACTCCATCCCCTGTAGGGGTCGACCTAGTCTTAGCAAGGGTCACCCCCATTCAGGACAATAGATCTGTGCAGGAATTTTATTTGATCTAGAATAGGATTTTGTTCTATGGGTTTTAAGGCCTGATTTGAGAGATCTTAAGGAAGGCTAATTCATGTATAAGTCATATTTAGATCCAAGGGATAAGAGCATGTAAAACCATAGGTGTACATAGATTTGAATGAGTACTTTCATATATTGGGTTAGCCTAAGAAAATTTTTTAAGCTAGAATTTATTAGGATTTATGTGGGATCCTTAGGATACAAAAAATCCAAGAATACTATAACTTTTACAATATTAAGTGGAATACAATATAGCTTTTCTTCTTAACTCTTCTTTCTCTTCTCTCTAGTTCCAATGCTAAAATTCTAGCTATTGCCCCTTTCTTTCTTCTTCTTATATCTTCTTCAATTTGCTACTTTAACATTCAGGTTCTACGTAAGAGATCGATCTACGATTATGACTTCGAGTAGCCATTGGCATAACAATTGATATTACAGCAAGATTGAGTGTGGAGAAAAAAGAAGATCAAATTTTAATAGAGGATTAGTAGTGAGGTTCAGATTTAAGATTTTCTCCAGACTTTGTGAGGAAGAAAGAGATCTAGAAGCTGTTGTCCATCCTTCCTAGTCAAGATAATTTTTAGATCTGCCTATTTGCTATTTTTGATTTGGATTGATCATAAAAGGTAGTGGGTTGAAGGTGGAATTTGAGAAGTTTGATAGAAAAAAAGTTTCACGATGTGAAAGATTAAAATGGAGGATCTGCTGGTTCAAATGGGATTGGATTCGACCTTAATGGATAGGCCAGAGGAGATGATGGATAAGGTGTGGGTGTTCTTAAAGAAAAGGGCATGCATCATGATTAGGACTTGTCTGGCATATGAAGCTTTATATGACATGTTGGAGGAGAGAATACCCAAGGACTTATGGTTAAGGTTACATCAGTTATACATGAGAAAAATTATGTGCAATAAAGTGATGCTGAAAAAGCAACTGTATAGTCTTTGGATACAGAAGGACGAAGATATTGTCGAGTATATTCAGTAGTTCAATCGAATGAACATGGACTTGCTCAATATAAGGATGGATCTCAAAGAGAAGAATAAGAGTTTGTTGCTGGTGTGCTCACTACTCAGGAGCTATGATTTGTTGGTGACGATGCAACTATATGGTAAGGAGATATTGGTGTATGAGGAGATCATATCAGTGCTTAGGTCCAACAAGCAGCGAGAGCGGATGACGAAGAGAGAAATCTTCTAGGAGGGCCTCATAGTTTTAGAAAGGCCAAAGAAAAAGAAGAAAAGGATGAGTAGAGGGATAGCAAGGAGTCCAGGAGATGCTTCAAGTGCGATGAAGCAGGATACTTTAAGTGGGGGTGTTTGCTTTGGAAGAAGTACAAGGAAGAAGAAAAGTTAGATTTTATTGGTTTAGTCACTAAAGAAGGATATTCAGATGAGCTCTTGTTGGTTTCAAAGAAGCCCATGGGGTGCAGTGTATCCAAGATGGCTTTGAAAGGGTTTGCGAAGGGTTTGAAGGAACAACGAATGTATTCGAGGTACAGCGGTAGATCCAGCAATGTAGCATTAGATGGTTCACCTCGGATGACTTAGTTATAAAGTCGGCTTTTATGACATCAGAAAGACTTTAGTTTCAGGCGGAGCACCAGATAGAGATGGCTTCACAGTTAGAGGGAGAGGTCGCACGAGTTTAGAGTGGAGGGGTGTAGAGGGAGGAGTGATATCCCAGCACCAGCATTAGATAAGCATAGTTTCAGATGGAGCAATATGTGTAGGTGGATAGATATAGTTCTGAGAAGATCATGTCGGATGGTGTAGTGACTGCCAGCATAAGAATGCTGTGGATTCTTTAGAAAAGTCCAAGATAAGTGGTATGGCTACTAAGCAAAAATATGTCTACAACTCTAAAGATTGTGTAAAGAAGTAAGCTAAAAACTTCAGTTGTGGAGGTGGTCATCCCAAAGACCTCAAAGAAAGCTCAACAGTTGAAGAAGGATAGCGATGGCAAGGTGTGCACAAGGGGTTGTCCGGGCATGCAGTGATAGTGGGATCATGCAGGAGGATATTGCTAAGTATGCCAAGACTTAGAGGCACCAAGATGAAGATTGTAAGAATTTGCGTGGTGCTTCCAAGCCTTGAAAGGCCACGGAAGGAGTCAGGAGTTGGCTCTAGGGATATTAGGATAGGTATGGTCCTAGGGCTAGGACAAAAGTGGTTCTAGAATGGAGACAGCATATATCTTTTACAAGCTTGAGGTTTAGGTGTTGAGGATCTTGAAAGATTTGGTTGGTGCTCCGGAGACTTGAGGACACAAGATGGAACAAGAAACTAGAACTAAAAAAAGAAGACAGTCCGGTTAGAGGATGGCATGCAAGAGGGGTCGACCGCAGCCACAAAGAGATCGATCCTATCTCAGAAAATAGAGAGCAATATTTTAGATCGGCATACAGGGGGTCGACTCCATCCTCTGTAGGGGTCGATCCGAGCCAAAGGGATCAACTTAGTCTTAGCAGGGATCGACCCCAATCGTGGAAACATATCTGTGCAGGATTTCTATTTGGTCTAGGATAGAGCTTTATCCTAGGAATCTTAAGATCTGATTAGAGAGGTCTTAAGAGAGGGCTAGTTCATGTACGGGTCGGATTTAGATTTAGGAGATGAGAACATGTATGGGTATTAAACCAACAAACCCATGGGTGTATATGGTTTTGGATGAGTGCTTTTATATATTGGAGTAGCCTAAGGGAGTTTTTGAGCTGGGATTTATTAGGATTCATGTGAAAATCCTAGGATATATAAAATCTAGGTATATTGTAACTTTTACAATATAAAGTGGAATACAGAATAGCTTTTCTCCCTAACTCTTCTTTCTCTTCTCTCTAATTCCAACGCCAAAACCCTAGCTGCCGCCTCTTTCTCTCTTCTTAAATCTTCTTTGGTTTGTTGGTTTAACATCTAGGTTCCATACAAGAGATCAGTTCACGGCTATGGCTCCGAGCAGCCATTGGCATAACAATTCATTAAAGAGAATCTTCGCAAGAAGCTAGCACTTCGTTAGCTGATAGATCGAGCTTCACATCGATATCCATAAAAGCCATTTATGTGTGCGGCTGAAGCAACAAACTAATCTATAGAATTTTAGAAGCTGCGATCTTCGCTTCGAATTTAGTTATGAGATTCGATCTCATATTTATTTTCTATGTTTCAGATTTTATATGCATGATATTGTATCATAGATCCTATAATAGGATGTTTATAGATTAGATCTAATACATGTTTAGATTAAAAAGTTAAATCTAAAGTCTTCTGCTATGAATATTTTTGAAAAAAATTTGAAAATCATGCATGAAACCCCTATGATTCTCCAACAGTATTTGGTCGTCAATGTTGAGAAATCAAAGTCCTTGGAGCCATCAATATTGGATGATGAGTCCGGAGAAAGATTACCATCCATGGAAGATCTTGTGGTAGAATGCGAAGAGCAATTAGCTGAAAATACTATTCTGGAATACATGGTCACAATGACATGCAAAGGTAAATGTGAATCCTTTTGTGTTGGATGCAAAGGGCAAAAGCTGAGTGCCGCCAAGTGGTTCACAAGGAAAGCTGGGTAAACTCAGTTTCCTCACTTGACATTCTAGATCCAGCAGGCACCTGCTCCTCTCAAATTTGGGGAGCCATGATCCAGGACGATCAAAATAATATAGAGTTAGTTCCAACCATTGCGGATAAGATGGAGGTGGTTCTAGCTACTTCGGTTGGGATAAGAATCGAGGTTGTTCCTACGGATCAAGAGAAGGATCAAAAATATTTTAACCAATTTAGATAAGGATAGGATAAGGAAGTTAGGTGGCTTTTTAAGTATTTTGTTCTTAACTTTTTGTAAGCCTGGATGGCTATAAATAGGAGCCTAGTTGGCTCCTGTAAATTCATTCCAGTTAGAGAGCAAATATACAGAGCTTTCTACCTAAAGCCATGCATTCTTTGTGTGTTTCTTTTCAACTATGGTTTCAGGTCTGGCAAATCCATTATGAAAACTTGGCCGAACTTATATAATTACCAACAAGCAAAGTACTACTCCCAGTGGTCACGATAGCATATGTGCCAGTTTGTTGTGGACACCCCTTTTGCACTTGATCACCAAATTGAACTGCTATAAGTATGTCATCCATTTCATATTGCATGCCTGCTATAATTTTGACTGCATCTAGAGGTATTGAAGTGGGTGGTGGTTTGTGTGCACCACTGTCTCCTTGCCTAGGAGGTAGACCTGTCAGTGCTTCATCGGTTGGTGTAGTGCCAAGAGTTCCTTGTTGTAGGTAAGGTAGTGTTTCTGAGCTCCTTAGAGCATCTTGGAGTGGTATACCGCTTGGTGTAGTGTCAAGAATTCCTTGTCATAGATTAGATAGTTCTTTTGAGCTCTTTGAAACATCTCAGAATAGTATACCACAGATTGGCTGTCTTGTATCAAGATAGCCCTTATGGCGTATCCTACGTGTTTGCCTCCAACTCGAAAGGTCGTTGCAGATTTGGCAAGAAAATAATAGGCACCTCATATATCTTCCATTGTAAAAGCTAGAACATGTCCTCATATTTTGAGTTCTATTCGAACTTTTGGTTGGCCTTCATTAGTGCATGCAGTGGGATAGCAAGGATAGCAAAGAATCGGATAAACTTTCGGATGTATTGGCAAGCACCCATGAAACTCTACACCTCTATCACATTTTTGGGCCGGGGCCACTCTTTGATGGCCCTCACCTTGTCAAGGTTGATCTAAAGCTTGCTGCCCACCACGAACCCAAGGTATACTAGGCTTTGCTTGCCAAAACTCATTTTTTAGGGTTCAAGTGGAGTTGGTGTTCCTCGAGTAGCATGAAAATCTTGACGTGCACCAGGTGCTCCTCTCATGATCAACTATAGATGAGGATGTCATTGGGGTAGACGATGAAGTCGTCGAGGAAGAGGCACAAAATATTGTTCATTAGTCACATAAAAGTGGTGTGCGCATTGTGAAGGCTGAATGGCATGACAAGCCATTCAAATAGGCCTTGTTGTGTCTTGAACACAGTCTTCCAAGTGTCGTCCTCCTAGATTCAGACCTAGTGAAAGTCAAACTTCAAGTCCAGCTTGGTGAAGTAGTGAGTATGCTTCAGCTAGTCCAGGAGATCATCAATGTAGATGGTGTGGTGCTTCCAAGCCTTGGGAGACCACGGGAGGAGCCAAGATATTGGCTCGAAGGAGACTAGGATAGATGTGGTCCTAGGGCTAGGATAGAAGTTATCCTAGGATGGAGATGGTGTGTAGCCCTTCACAGGCTTGAGGTCCAGGTATTGAGAATCTTGAGGGACTTGGTTGGTGCTTTGGAGATCTATGATATAAGATGGAGCAAGAAACTAAAGTCGAGGGATGAAGATTGTAGAGAAGGATAGTTTCTATAGATTAGCCAACTCAATTTAAAATTGGATCGGCTAAGTCTCAATCATCAAGCCTAATAGAAAGACACGTTTCAGGACTACAGGCATGACACGCAATTAAGTTGGCTCAGTCTAAAACTGAGCCGACTTAGTCTCAGGTTAGTCGACTTAATGCTGAGGGGGAGCCAGCTCGGTGCTCGAATAGAGTTACATAAGGGTCTGTTTGGGGCTAGGATAGGAACTTATCCTAGAGATCTTAAGGTCTGATTTGAGAGGTCTTAAGAGAGCTAACTCATGTATGGGTCGGATTTAAATCCATGGGATGAGAGTATGTGAGACATGGGTGTACATGGGCTCGGTGAGTGCTTTCATGTATTGGATTAGTCTATGAGAGTTTTTTGAGCTGAGATTTATTAGGATTCATGTAGAAATCCTAGGATATATAAATCTAGGTATTGTAACTTTTACAATAAGAGTGGAATACAATGAAGCTTTTCTTTCTAACTTTCTTTTCTCTTCTCCCTGGTTTCAACACCAAAATCCTATATTCCATCATCTTCTCTTTTTTTTCTTAGATCTTCTTCAGTTTGCTGGATTAACATCCAAGTTCATGCAAGAGATCGCTTCTATGGTCGTGGTTCCGAGCAGCCATAGGTACAATAATTGATATCAAAATAGTATCGATTGTTACAATAATTGGTATCAAAGCTTGATTGAGCGTGAAAGAGGAAGAAGATTAGGTTTAATAGAGATTAGCAGTGAGATTCAGATCTAAGATTTTTCTCCAGACTTCGTGAGGAAGAAAGTGATATAAGGATTATTGTCCACCGTTCCTAGTCAAGATAATTTTTAAATCTACCTGTTAGCTATTTTTGATTCGGTTTGATCATGGAGAATAGTAGGTTGAAGATAGGTTTAGAAAAGTTTGACGGTAGAGAAAGTTTCACGATGTAAAAGATTAGGATGAAGAATTTGATGATTCAGATGAGATTGAATTTTGCCTTAAAGGTTAGATCGAAGCAGATGATAGACAAGAAGTAAAAGTCCTTGGAGAAAGGGACGTGTGCCATGATTAGGGTTCGTCTAGCGGATGAGATTTTGTATGGTGTGTTGGAGAAGAAGACACCCAAGAATTTATGGTCAAGATTATATTAGTTGCACATGAAAAATAATATGTGAAATAAGTTAATACTGAAGAAATAACTATATAGCCTTCGAATACAGGAGGGTGAGGATGTTGCGGGACATATTTAGCAATTCGATCAGATGAGCATGGACTTGCTCAACATACGAGTGGATCTCAAAGAGAAGGATAAAAGTTTATTGTTGCTATGTTTGCTACTTGGGAGTTTTGATCCATTAGTAACTACACTATTATATGGGAAGGAGACATTGGTGTATGAGGAGATCGTATCGGTGTTAAGATCCAACGAGCAGCAAGAATGGATGATGAAGAAGGAGATCTTCTAGGAAGGTCTTATGATTTTAGAGAGACCTAGAAAAGGAAAGAAAAAAGGCATGCAGAGAGACAATAAGAGGTCCAAGAGATGCTTCAAGTGCGGTGAAGCAGGATACTTTAAGCGAGAATGTCTGCTTTGGAAGAAGTGAAAGAAAAGAGAAAAGTCAGATTCCATTAGTTCAGTCACTGAGAGTGAAGAGTTGGATGAGCTCTTGGTAGTCTCGGAGAAGCCTGTGGGGTACAGTGCATCTGAGATGGCTTTGGAGGGGTCCATAAAGTACGGAAGGTCTGAAGGAGAAGCGACGGTATCCGAGGAGTAGCGGTAGATCCAGCAGTGCAACATTAGGTGGTTGATCTCAGGTGGCTTGGGTATAGATTCAGCTTCTACAGCATCAAGAGGACTTCAATTTTAGGTGGAGCATCGAATAGAGATGCCTTCACAAATGGAGGAAGAAGTGATACAAGTTCAAAGTAGAGGGATACAGAGGGAGGAGCTATATCCTAGCACTAGTATCGAAGTTGTATAGATCCAGGTAGAGCGGATTATGTAGGGAGGCAGGTGTGGCTCTGAGAGGACTGTGTTAGGAGGAGCATTAGGATATGCAATAAGTGTCGGTTCAGAAATACTGCATGATCTTCAGAAAAGTCTAGGATAATTGATGTGGCTCCCAAGCAGAAGGATATCTACAACTCTAAAGATGATGCAGAGAAGCAAGGTAAGATCATTAGCGGTGGAGGCGGTCATCTCAAAGGCCTCAAAGAAAGCTTAAAAGTTGAAGAAAGATGGTGGTAGCAAGGTGAGTACAAGAAGCTATCAGGACACGCAGGGATAGCAGTATCGTGTAAGAGGATGATGCCAGGTGTGCCAAGGCTTGGACACACCAAGATGGAGATTGCAGATGGTGTGGTATTCTCAAGCTTTGGGAGGCCACGAAAGGAGCCAGGGTATTGGCTGCAAAAAACTAGGATAGGTATGGTCCTAGAGCTAAGACAGAAGTTGTCCTAGGATGGAGGTGGTGTGTAGCCCTCCATGGGCTTGAGGTTCAGGTATTGAGGATCTTGAGGAGCTTGGTTGGTGCTTCGGAGACCTAGGATACAAGGTAGAAAAAGAAATTAAAGTTAAGGGATGAAGACCATAGAGAAGGATAGTTTCTGTAGGTTAGCCGATTTAGTCTGAAACTAGGTCGACTAAGTCTCAATGATCAGACCAAACAGAAATGCATGTTTCGAAACTACAAGCACGGCATGCAACTAAGTTGGCTCAATCTAAAACTAAGCCGATCTAGTCTCAGGTTAGCTGGCTCATTGTTGAGACTGAGTCAGCTCAGTGCTCGGGCAGAGTTACGCAAGGACCTATTTGGGGCTAGGATAGGAACTTATCCTAGGGGTCTTAAGATCTAGTTAAAAATATCTTAAGGAAGCTAACTCATGTATGGATCGGGTTTAGACCCAGGGGATGAGAGCATGTGAGACATGGGTGTACATGGACTTGGTGAGTGCTTTAATGTATTGGGTTAGCCTAGGAAAGTTTTTTGAGCTGGGATTTATTAGGATTCATGTAGGAACCCTGGTATATATAAACCTGCGTATTATAATTTTTACAATAAGAGTAGAATATAATTGAGCTTTTCTTCCTAACTCTCTTCTCTCTTCTCTCTGGTTCTAACACTAAAATCCTATATTCCATCCTCTTCTCTCTTTTTTCTTAGATCTTCTTCAGTTTGTTGAATTAACATCCACATTTACGTAAGAGATCGCTTCTGCGGCTATGGTTCCAAGCAGCCATAGGTACAATAATTGGTATCAGAGCAATACCGATTGTTACAATAGTCAATCCGTGGTAAGGGGTATGGATTGTTGATGATGATTTTGTTGAGGATGGAGTAGTCGATGCACGTTTGCCATCTATCATCTTTCTTTGGCACCAACACGATCAGGAAGCCATAAAGGGAGTTACTCAGTTTGATAGTACCACTCTTGAGCAACTCAGTCACCTATCACTTTATCTCCTCATTCTTCACTATCAAGTTTTCATACATGCTGAGGTTTGGTAATGGAGCATCGCTAATCGATTCGATCTCATGTTCCACGGCCCACTTTGGTGGCAACCTCTGGACTTCCTAGAATAGGTCCTGGTGGTCACTAATCAGTTTGGCGACATTGTTAGTCTTTTCGCTGTATGTAAGAAAAAAATTCAATACCTTGCTGCCTGCCTCTTTAGATTCAACTGGCCAAATGACCAGCAAGGCAAACTTTTGATCGATATTGATCCTTCTCTTAGCCTTGGAAGCAGTCACCAAGTCTATAGTTGTTGACAATGACTTTCTAGTGAACACAAATTTCTATCTATTCTTAACAAATTGGTACTACTTGAGAATGACGGAAGAAGGTGGTGTCGCAATCCCATAGGTAGGGACTATCGAAGATGAGGCCGCAAATATTCAGCAGTACAACCTTGCACACCATTTCATCGATGTAGGCACCGGTTATTGTAAACTTCATACATACATACATACATATGCATATATATATATATATATATATATATATATATATATATATATATATATATATATATATATATATATATGAACCATGGTTTTTATAAATAATAATATATAAATATGAAAATATATAAATATAAATAAATTATATAATATATATTTATATATAAATAATAAATATATATAATAATATTATTATATATAATATAAATATAAATATATATTTATTTACTTATTTATTTATATAATATATATAAATATATATAGAGGAGCCGGGGCTCGTGCATAGAGGAGCCACGGGTGATGCTAGGAGAAGGGGAGGGTTGGGCAACAGATTTTTTATGATTTTTTTAGGATAATTTTATCTAAAATTTTTATTACAAAATTATTAAAGAAATGGCATTCTGGATAATTATCCGTCCTGAAGGCAATATAGATTGTCTTCCAAGAGGCAATGTAGATTATCAAGACAATCTGGATTGCCATCCAAAAGACATGTAGATTGCCAAGGCAATCTAGATTGTCATCCAAAAGACATACCAAATATAGTAATCTGGTAATCTAGAGGTTGTCGGACACTTAGATCTCCATTTGGCACTCATGACTACACAAATGCCTCTCCTGCACTGATACACTGTCATTCTACATTTATTGCTTGCTGTTGCATATGAGGGGCATGCCGTTTGAATCTAAAAAAGTAACCATCATATCTGGTATGTTATTTTGACCTACAACATAATGCTAGATGGTGATGTTTGCAGCATTGGATGGTGAGGATCAGGAGATCAGATCATTAATGTACCCCTATTAATTAGGTTATTTGAACCAAGCTTCCATTTTTTTGCACCATTGTTGTTGCGACCAGTGCTCTTCAAAGTTCTTCTTTCAGAAACTAGAGTGTCCTTCCATGCTTCCAAGCCAAGCACTCGGTAAGAAGAATTCTTGGCTGGTTCATCTCCTTTTCCCACATGCTTAGGGTTTTAGTCTATTTGCTTTAGGTCTCAACCTTCTCCCTTTGTTCGTTTGATTGTTCTACCATTTTGAAGATTTTTTGCTTCCATCTCCTTTAACCTAATGGTCCCTTACAAACATAAGGAGAATAGTATCTCCGAACCCTGTAGTTCTTCCTTTCCTTGTAGGCCTAGGGTAGCTCCACAGAAAGTCTACAATGAAGCCTCACAAGGTCGGAATAGGGCATCCCTGGGGCCCAACCATGAAGAATCCCATCTTCCTAAATTGGACTTCACAAAGGCTCCAGATTCAGTATTTCATTCCTTCTTCTTTCAAATTAGTAGTGCTTCAAAGAGATGATAGAGTTTCCGTCATGCTAGAGGGTTGTGTCACCTTCAACAAAAAGGCACTTCACTCTAGTCTTAGGTCTTTCCTTCATCCCTTTGTTTGCAATATTTTGGATTATTACAAAATTCTTTCTATCCAAATTGCTCCAAATAGGATTTGGGTAGTGATTGCCTTTATCCTGATTTGTAACATTACCATAATAACCCCTAGGTGCTCTCGCTTCCGATCTTTGTAATTTTTTAAGAAGCACCCCTGTGATAAAGAGTGGTAGTATTTCTTTCCATGATCTAGGTGTAAAATTGTAGATGGCCTTCCTTCTTCTGTTCATAATTGAAAAATTATGTATTTTTTTCATTTCTTCCGACCAACTTTGAGGATTGATGGTGCTCCTAAGCCTTGGAAGGCTATGAAAGGAGCCAGGATGTTGACTTCAGGGATTTCAGGGGCTTGGTTGGTGCTTCGAAGATCTAAAATTTAAGGTAAAGTAAGAAATCAAAGTCGAAGAATCAAAATTATAGAGAAGAGCTTTTCTGTAGATTAGTCGGCTCAGTTTGAAACTGGATCGACTAAGTCTCAGAAGACAGGCTAAATAGAGAGGAGCACGTTCGAGACTGTAGCATGGCACATAACTAGGTCGGCTCAGTCTAAAATTGAGCCAACCCAGTCTCAGGTTAGTGGCTCAATACTGAGATTGAGTCGGCTCAGTCTACGGATAGAGCTATGCGAGGATCTATTTAGAGCTAGTATAGGAACTTATCCTAGGGGTCTTAAGGCCTAATTTGAGAGGTCTTAAAGGAGCTAACTCATGTATGAATCGGGCTTAGATTCAGAGGATGAGAGCATAGGAGACATGGGTGTACATGGGCTCGATGAGTGCTTTTATATATTGGGTTAGCCAAAAAAATTTTTGATCGGATCTAATGGCTATGTATAAATACATAGATTGTATTAGGATTTTAAAAAGGTGCAAGCAATATAGATCTTTTCTTCCTTCAACCTCTCTTCTCTCTAGAGTAGTTGCCTTAGGTTTCTGAAGAAGCCCTAGAGAGAGGGGGTGCCTCCCTCAATCCCAAGAAGAGAAGTATCCTAGCATAGATCTAGGTCATGGATCTATGATACGCTGCCTTGGAGAATGTCAAAGGTCTCTTATGGTCCACCCTAAAGATCAGGAGCTTTCATAATATGGCATCAGAGCTTAGTGATGCCAGGATGATGTGCCAATAATTGATATCAGAATGATACCAGATTTCTTACAATTGGTATCAGAGCTTGATGGTGCATGAAAGCGAAGGAAAAGTCATATAGGATGAAAGTAGAAATCTGCACGGGTATTTCACGGTATGTCTCAGATCTACCTTTATTATTACTGTAGTTTGGCCAACTGGGAGCAATAGATTGATGGTGCAGGCTGAGAGGATTAACAAAAAAAAAATTTTTGGGGTGGAAGATTTTGGTGCATGATTTGCTGATCGATCTTGATGAAAAAATCGAGGTGTATGATGGTAGACAAGACAGAAAGCGCTAGAGTGCTGCAGTAGTGCTTTCCTAAAGATGCAAGATTGATAGAGGCTCGACGATGCAGCAATCGAGGAAGATATCTCAATAGAGAGCATCAGAATTCTCTAGAAAGATGGACAGTGTGGGGTTGTTAAAGAAAAATTTTTCAAGAGATAATGATCGAAGGAAGGCTGAAGAAGCGACTATACGTCCTTCAATTGCAGGAAGGTGGGAAAGTAGTCATATATTTATTCAATGGTTCAATCAGAGCATGAATTTGCAGAGTCCTGGAGATAGATGATCCATGGACATCTAGCAAGTTAGGACTGGATGACTGTAGAGCAACACAAAGATGAGTCAGGAAGCGTTGGAGTGCTGCAGGAGTGCTATCCTAGAGGTACAATGGCTGAGAACGGCTCGATGGTGCAGCAGTCGAGGGAGATATCTCAGTAGAGAGTGTCAGGAGCATCTCAGTGAGATTGGAAGTAGATCTCAGGAAGAGTCAGGAGGTCTCAGAGAGCACCAGGAGGTCTAAGATAGTTGGAAGTATTCTGGATCAGGTTTCTTCTGCAAGAGCATCAGGAAGAGTCGCAGTTCAGTGGAGGATGGTTTGTGTACAGCAAGAGAGGATCTAGATACCTATGAAAAAGTAGTATCAAGATGAGTCAGAGAGCGCTGGAGTATTGTAGGAGTACTATCCTGAAGATGCAGAGCTGAGAGAGGCTCGGTGGTGCAGCAGTCGAGGAAGGTATCTCAGCAGAGAGTATCAGGAGGCATCTCAGGAAGACTAAAAGCAAGTCTCAGGGAGAGCCATGGAGTCTCGAAAGTCTTGAAATGAGGTAGGTAGGTTTGAGCCCAGGATAGGATTTGAGCTGTAGTTCCTTCAGATGCAACTGAAGTAATGACTAATGTAGGGGCAGAAGAGGAGAAGGCTAGGGAGAAATTTTTTAGGATTCAGTCACTGAATTCAGAAGAGTTGGATGAGCTCTTAGATTTTAGAGATGCCTACAGATTGCAGAGGTATTCGAGATGACTTCGAAGAGGACCGCAGCGTATGGAGGGTTCGAAGAGACATTGACGATGTTCGAGGTACAGCGGCAGACTCAGCAGTGCAGCATTGAGTGGTTGGCCTCGAGGGACTCGATGATAGAGTCAACTTCTGCGGCATCAAGTGAACTTCAGATATAGGTGGAGCTCCATAGTGGTGGCTTCACAAGTGGAGAAAAAATTTAGCATGAGTTCAGAGCTGAGGGTTAATGTCGGTGATGCACAGTTTCTAGTAGAGCGGCATGTGCAGGTGGACAGGCATAGCTCTGAGAAGATCGTGTCAGGTGGTACAGCATGTGCTGGTGCAGAAATACTGTAGGTTCTTCAGGAAAATCCAAAAAAAATGATGCAGCTGCTAAATAGAAGGGATCCTACAATTTTAGGATGGTACCAAGAAGCAAGCACAGGTCTTCAGTGGTGGAGACGGTCATCCCAAAAGCCTCAAAGATGCACAATTAGCTAAAAAGAATTAGCAGAGATGATATTTGCACATGTGCTGTCAGGGTGTGCATCGACAGCGGGATCGTGCATGAATGCATTGCCGAGGGATTTGCCAAGGCTTGGGGCACCAAGGTGGAGATTGTGAGGATTGATGGTGCTCCCAAGCCTTGAAAGGCCACGGAAGGAGCCAGGATGTTGGCTCCAAAAATTTCAAGGACTTGGTTGGTGCTTCAGAGATCTGAGATTCAAGGTGGAGCAAGAAACCAAAGTCAGAGAATCAAAACTATAGAGAAAAACTTTTCTGCAGGTTAGCCGGCTCAGTTTGAAACTAGATCGGCTAAGTCTCAGAGGACAGACCAAATAGAGAGGAGCATGTTTGAGACTGCAGCATGGCATGCAACTGGATCGGCTCAGTCTAAAATTGAGCCGACCCAATTTCAGGTTAGTCGGCTCAATGCTGAGACTGAGCCAGCTCAGTCTGTGGATAGAGCTATGCGAGGTTAGTCGGCTCAAACTTCTCTTTTATTGATTAGATGTTTCATTTTCATAAGTGCTTGGATCTAAGATGGATGTGCTTCAATTCCTCTTTAGGTCACCATAAAATCTAGGAATTTTTCAGAGTTCACTCTGAATGCATATGTTCTTGAGTTCAACTTTATTTGGAAGCACCAAAGCTCATTGAGTGCCTCATTGAGATCGGCAATGTGCTAATTAGCTTTAATGCTTTTGACCAACATATCATCCATATATACTTTCATGTTACGAAAGATTCTTAAAGACTTCAGACGAGGTGCTAATAGGTCACTCTTATATTCTTTAATCCAAATAGCATCACCATATAGCAATACAGCACCCTTATAGTTATAAAGATTGTCTTCTCTTCATCTTCAAATGCCATCCAAATTTGGTTGTAATCCGAGATTGCATCCATGAAGCTTATGAGCTTGTAGCCCAATGTGGCATCTACTAACTGGTCTATTCTTGGTAATGAAAAGCTATCTTTTAGACAAGCTTTTTGAGATCGTGCAGTCAATGTAGATCCTCCACTTGCCATTAACTTTATTTGTCATAACCACTTTAGCGATCCATTCTGGATAATTTGTTTCTTGGACAAATCCTGCCATGAGAAGTTTTTCGACTTCTTCCTCTATCATCTTTTACTATTTCGGTGCAAAACTTCTTTTCTTTTGCCAAACAGGATGATAATGAGGATCAACATTTAGTTTATGTGTGATGACATTAAGGAGAATACATGGCATGTCAGATGCTAACCAAGCGAACACATTGATATTTTCCCTAAGAAATTCGATCCACCATTCCTTGAGGTTCTTAGATAGCTAACCTTTAATCTTGATAGTTCGATTCGGATCAGCCCCGAGCTTCACCTCAATGAGCTCTTCTACTGGTTCACCTCGACTTTCAACTTTGTCTCGTCTTGCATCTAGCTCCTCAATTGGTAAAATTTCTTTGGGCTTATTTTCTTGAACCATTGCCATAAGTAATGTCTAGCTAATACTTGGTCACCTCTCATTTCTCCAACCCCATTCTTGATCGAAAATCAAACAAGTAGGAAGTATGTTGAGACAGTGGCTCTTAGTAGATTAAGTCTAGGTCATTCCAGGATCACATTATATGTTGATGGTATTCAAACCACCAGAAATTTTAAGAGCACAGCTGCTTGCCGAGATAATTTTTCTGCGACTACGGGCAATTCCACTTCACCTTCTACCATGACTAAATCATCAAAGAATATGACCAATGGTGTACCGACCCACTTAAGTCATTCTTTGGGCAATTTTATTTTTTGAAACTAATTATAAAATAAAATGTCAGTAGAGGTTCCATTATTAACTAAGATTCTTCTTATATCATAATTTGCTATAGTCATTTGAAATGACAACAACATCATTATGAGAAGTTTGAACTCTGCTTACATCTTCATTAGAAAAATAAATAACATCAAGAAAAGAGAGACTTGCTTTCCTAATTCACCACCTCATTTGAGCAAATCCTTCAGCTTGTTTTCCTTCTTCTGCCCCTCTTTCGTCAACCGGTCCTAAGATCACATTGATGATGCTAGCTATTGAGTTATTGCCATGGTCCTCACATCGGTATTTACTTGATATGACCCCTCCATCGAGATTTTTTTCTTGTTTTGGATATTTTTTCAAGGTAACCCCTGTAGAGAAGATCTTCAATCTCATCCTTCAGCTGATGACACTTTTGATGTCATGATCGTGATTTCGATGGAATCGACAGTTTCTCTTCTTATCCCTCTTGTGCAGTGGTGCTCTCATCATTCCCAATCGACATACATATTCTCGGCGTTTGACTCCATTAGGATATCTTAGCACGAGGGACAGAATGTAGAGTGTAGTCATAAAAGCACCATTGGGGACTCTTTATCCTCCTACTTCTAGGGGTTGATATTTCTCCCTTTTTTTCTTACTCTGCAATCCTCTTCATGGGCTCTTTTTTTCGTGCCATTCTTCTTTCCTTCATTGAAGGACTTTGCACTCCTCAACTTGTACAAATTTTTGTGCTCAAGCAAGAAAATCAGCATAGTTCTTTGTGAAGTTCTTGTTAGGGGAGAATATCAGATGTTCATCCTTGAGTCCTTGCTTCATTGGCAATATTGCAATGGACTCATTGAAGTCACAAACTTCAAGGGTGGCAGCGTTAAAACATACCACATAGTCTCTCAGCAACTCCCTTTCTCTTTGCTTAATGGAGAAGAGACTGTCACTACTTTTTAGCTATGGCCTTTGACTGTCGAAATGTATCATAAATTACTTTCTTGGCTACTTGAAAGAGTAGATTGATCCTCGAGGGAGGTTGGAGAACCAAACTCTTGCAGTCTTTCTAAGGATCACTAGGAAGGCAAGATAGAGGAGGGTGTCTGATGCCCCCTACAACATCAAGAGAGCTTTGTATCCCTCTACGTGGTCAAATAGATCAATTGAACCATTGTAGGGCACAACCTACGGCATCTTGAACCGGTGTGAAATCAATTCACTCAGAATTTCTTGAAAGAAGGATGGTTAGGTGTTGAAGCTGAAGCCATCATTCTATTAATGACTTCCCATTTGAAACTTGCTAATACAATGTTCTAGCTCTCAAACCTTCCTCTCAAGATTATCTTCATGCCGGGAGTAGTGTCGGCATGGGGCGTGGCTTGAGGTGAAGTAGTCTTTCTTGGATGGCTTAGTGATTGATATCTTTGATCATCTCTTCTTGGACTTTGAGAGCATGGAGACGAGTGGTATGGGGCCAGTTCCATCAATTGCGATCATCAACATGAGGCTCAAGCCAAGCTTGAGTGCCAGTACCTCCACTCTGCCCCTCTATATGGGTCCAGTAGCTATGTTGGGATGGAGCCAATGGAGGAGCTTGTGGTTGCACTGTGCTCTGCTATAGTTGCTATACAGCGACTGCGAGAGCTTAGACCTGCTCCGCCAGTACATTGATCAGGTCCTGATTCACGACCATAAGCTATCAGAGAGACTGCTCTCTTATAGTTTGCTTGGATGACTATCGGCGCGACATGGTTAGGTGGTTCTATAATCTGATTCTCATCATCTTTCTTCAAAAATGGGATGAAATTCTTCTTCTAGCATTAATTTGTTGTTGCACCTCTCTAACGGTGATGATAGTTGGAGTATGTTGATGTCCGATCAAACTCTTAGTGATCTGCAAAGAAAGTCCGCAAATATCAGAGAAAAAGATGGGGGGTTCTTCGGCAGGGGATGATAGTTGGAGAGAGAGAATAGTAAAGGAAGATAATAAAAATAGTAAGAGATAGCATTCTAAGAAAGAGAGTCCTCGCAATTTTTCTTTTTTTCATATTTTATAGGAGAGAGTTTGTTAGGTGGTTAGAACCACCAGAGACAAAGTAATGGTTTGTTAGCAATTGGTTATGAGGCCAACCATCTATGCATGGGATGTGAGATGTCATTACAATCAAATGCCAACTCAGCATATTTCATGTATCAAAGACTTGTAGAAAGTCAAGGTAGAAATGGGATGAGATTGGTAGAGAACCAATGATGAAAACCTCATCCGAAAGCCGACCTCATGTAAATAGCTACCAACCGGTGACATTGATGATGTGCAAATTGTCCATGTCATGATGCCAAATGTTTGCCACATTATTGAGGATCCGACACCTCATAAGATGATTCAACCCTTGCCCAACACAAACCATAAAATATAGACCCTTTCATCTCAGCACAGACCATGACCTTAGGCCTTTTGAAGGGCCATGTTCTAAAATGGTCCGCGTCCAGGTAAATGAAGGAGATCTCCAATAGCAACCAATTGTACAAGACACCATCAGAACTGGTATTTTTGACTCAGTATTTAGTACAATAGGGGCACTTGGGAGTTTGTTTTTTTCTTCTTCTCTAGAAAAGAGTGTTGAAAATAAAATTATGAAAATGTAATTAAAAATAAAAATTTATTATAAGTGGGAGAATATGTAGTTGAAATCAACATTATTTGCTTGAATTAAGATCATGAGACTTCACTTGCTGTAAAGGCATTGGTCTAACTCTTATTCATCACTCTGGACAATATGTACAAGAAGAAGTAGATACAAAACCCATCCTATTCTTTTATTTTTTTTTTCCCTCTTCAAGCAATATCCAGGATTGGAACTTGGACCTCTCCAAAGAAAAGTCCTTCGGGGAGAGGTGTTCATATATTTTATTCAAGATGATCAATCGAAGAGTCATAAAATCTGGCAGACATCACCAAGAATGTTAATTTTGTGAATGTTGCATAAAACTCAAACACTATAAAAGATTAGGGCTGCAAGCATATTGGATTTACCCCCTTCCAATTAGGAACTAATCTAAAATTAATTTGGTCTAATGCGAACCAAAGCTATTTAAATTAGCTAGGATTTATAAACATCAGCCATGTCGACATTGAAGCCACCAATTCAGCCTTATCTCTTGCTAAGTCAGCCCCAACCACCTGGCAACCCATGCAAGAAGATCATAAAAATAACCCAACATGATTTTCTCAATTGCCTTGATACTGAAGCCACCAATTCAACTGTATCTCTTCCTGAAAGTCGGCTCCAACTAGCTAAGGAAGATTACCAAAATAACCCAACATGATTTCCTCAATTGCCTTGATTTGTTTCCACTTTTTCGCTGTATCTTCCATGTATTCGGTCATATAAAAATAGTACATATTATAATGAAATAGAACTGATATGGCCTCGGTCTATTTAGAATCGGCCGTCGTCGACCTATCCCAATAGATCGTCTGAGTGGAACAATGCGACACTTCTCCTACGGTTAGTTGTAGGTCGGCTTAAGCCGACCTACAATTTCGGCCAACCTACTGAAGATCGCCTCCTGGCAAAACGAGGTTGGCCTTCATACCTCATCCTCGTCGAATTCAAGTCGGCCGTCGAGCTACGTGAATAGACTCATAGCTCATCAATGACCGACCTACAACCATCCCTACTGAAACTACGTCCTCTCCGAATCAGAAAACTCGAATAAAGAAAAATCTTTCACAATCCAGTCTCCTAAGAAGGAAAGAAATCTTCTGAATCAATCCAGAGCGACTAACTCGGAAAGCTGCTAGAGTCTGAAATGGATACAACTCCAACTCCTCTTCTATAAATAAAGGAGCTTCGAGATCCTCTAGGTATGCTATTCAATTCGACGCTTTCTCTCCTCTTTGTTCTCCAATCTCCTAACTTGAGCATCGGAGGGTCTTCACCGGAGAACACTCCATTGGAAACTTTATTGCAGGTGAATGGGTGAAGCTCTAGCAAAGTTCGTCCTCGACCTCGTAATCCTCGGCGCTCGAGCTCTTCCATCCTCATCGACTGACCTCAAATCGAAAGATCCAGGAGCAACAGTTGGCGCTAGAGGAAGGGCCTCAGTTATTTTCGAGATTTAATTTTGAGGGAAGAAAGCACGACACTGGATATCATGAAAATTCGAAGGGGAACATCAAATACGTCTCAACGTTCTAGTGGTCGGAAGATCTACAATGCTCAATAGGTTAACACATCTCCACCATCAATCCAGGAGAATCCACCAATAGCACCGACGGTCTCACAGGAATAGTATGACACCCTACTTCATCAGGTGCAGGCACTATCAACTGCCATAAGAGGAATACAGCAAGCCGATGAGTGTTGTCCGACCAAAGAAGATTCAGGCCTAGTTCGGATAAAGTCGAAGGAACGACGCTCCCGTAGCCCTAGGGTGGAGGCCAGTCGTCATAGTCGACCTACTGGTCCTTTCCGTCGAAGACCTGAGTGCTCGCTAACACCAATTTCAAGAAGAGGCTCCACTCCGACCCATGAGACTCCTAAGCATCGAGCCACTCGTGAGGATGACATGAAGAAAAAGCTCAAAAAGATGCAACGGCAGCTGGATGCATTGCGGAAGTCGAGGCAGCAAGAGAAGGATTTGGGGTTTAATCTCGATCCCCCATTCACTTAGAAGATTATAGATGAACCCTTACCACATCAGTTCAAGATCCCTCAGATGGAGCTTTATGATGGAACAGCTGATCCCATAGATCATCTAGACAGTTTTCGAACTCTTATGCATCTACAAGGGGCTATCGATACAATACTATGTCAAGCTTTTCCTTCAACTTTGAGAAAGGTGGCTCAACATTGGTATTTGAACCTAAAATTCGGCTTCATAGATTTCTTCTACCAGTTGAGCCGTCTATTCGTTGCCCACTTTGTAAGCAGTCATCGGCAATGTCGTAACTCTGACTTCCTCGTAAGCATCAGGCAATGAAAGAATGAGCCTCTTTGAGAGTATATCAATCGCTTCAATGCAGCCACCTTGGAGGTCCAAAATTTAGATCCATCTGTGGCCATGATGGCGTTCAAGGTCAGCCTCCTCCAAAATGATCTTTTGTTCTCCCTCAACTTGGACTATTCAAAGGATTTTACTGAGATGCTAGAACGAACAGAGAAGTATGCCTAGATCGAAGAGGCTTGGGACCAGCAAGAGAGTAGCTGAGATGGTAGGTTGGGTCCGTCCCAAAAGTAGGAAAAGAAAAAGGACCATAAATGGATGCAGCACCATCGAGAGGACTCATGATTTCATCAATCACGCACCCCACCTCAGAGTAGGCGACCAACATTTCCAAAGCCGCGAGGTCGATCTAGAACTCCACCTTGGAGGTTCAATTACCACATCTCCCTCAACGCACCCCAGGCTCAGATTCTGATGGAGATCGAGCGGAGAGAAGATATACCTCGACCCAAGAAAATGATAACCCCTGCTCGAGTAAGAAATTTGAGAAAGTATTGCCGATATCATCATGACCATGGGCATGATACCAAGGAGTGCTTGCAGCTCAAAGAAGAAATAGAGGCACGAATCAGGCAGGGATGACTTTGGTGCTATATGGATGAACGACGAATCCCGATGAATCCGAGTCGTGACCAATCTCGGCAAGATGAACAGCATGGAGAGCAGCCGACTGTGGGAGAAATCAAAGTAATTGCTGAAGAAAATCTTGGTAGAAATACTTTGGATCGGGATCGACCAGGAGAGGGACTGAGGAAGAGGAAGGCAGATGGTAAAATTACTTTCACTGATGAAGATCTGGAAGAAATAAGTCAGCCCCATGACGATCCTGTAGTCATTTTCCTGAATATTGCTAATTATGATGTACATAGGATCTTTGTTGATAATGGAAGCTCGGTAGATGTTTTATTTTATGATGCCTTTGTTCGGATGAACTTAAGTTCTGAACTACTGACGAAGAGGAATGCACCACTAGTCGGATTTTCTGGTGCTATGGTTCCAATGGAAGGGACTATCTTACTAACGATAAAAGCTGAACGAGCTCCGAAGCAGACGGTTGTTGACATAACTTATTTCATTGTGAATAGTCCCTCTGCCTACAATGTCATCTTAGATTGATCAGGCCTAAATGCCCTCCAGGCCATAGTATCAACCTATCATCTGAAGATCAAATTCATGACTCTACATGGAATCGACGAGTTCAGGGAAAACCAGTCGGTCGCAAGAGAATGTTACATGACTACTTTGCATGGAGTGATGGCTGAAGAGCAATCCATGAATGAGTTAGACGTCCGGGATGAACAAACTGAACAAAGAGGCTCTCCGACAGAAGAACTGATCTCTATACCAATCAAGGATGATTCGAACAAGGTTGTGAAGGTTGGCTCAAGCTTATGTGAAGAAGATCGACAGCACCTCATCACATTTCTATGAGATAATGCCGATGTGTTTGCTTGATCAGCTTCGAATATGCCCGGCATTGATCCATAAGTCATGGTACACTGACTTAATGTAGACCTGAATCATCGTCCAATCAGGCAGAAAAAGCGAAGCTTCACCCCTGAATATTAGAGAGCGATACAAGAAGAAGTTGATAAGCTCTTGAAGGCCGGCTTCGTCTGAAAAGTTTATTATCCGGAGTGGTTGGCTAACGTCATCCTCATCAAAAAGGCCAGTGAAAAATGGCGCACATGTATTGATTATGTGGATCTCAATGGAGCATGCCCAAAAAATAGCTATCCTCTGTCATGCATAGACCAACTGGTGGATGCGACATCGAAACATCAGCTTCTATCATTCATGGATGCTTTCTCAGGATACAACCAGATCCGAATGGTATCCGAGGATGAAGAAAAACTTCTTTCATAACTGACCAAGGTCTTTTTTGCTATACGATCATGTCGTTTGGCTTGAAGAATGCTGGGGCGACCTATCAAAGACTTATGAACAAGCTTTTCAAAGAGCAGATTGGGAGAAATATGAAAGTATACGTGAACGACATGCTCATCAAAAGTACGACGGTCGAATACCATATTATCGAGCTAGAAGAAGCCTTTTTTATACTACGGCATTTTTGAATGAAGCTCAACCTTGATAAATATGCCTTTGGCGTCACCTTCAAAAAATTTCTTGAATTCATGATGTCACAATATGGGATTGAGGCCAATCCAGAGAAGATTCAAGCTCTTCAAGAGATGAAGCCTCTGAGGATGATCAAAGAAGTGCAGCGACTCACAGGAAGGATCGTAGCCTTAAATAGATTCCTATCAAGATCGACGGAAAAGAGCCTTCCATTCTTTAAAGCCCTTAAGCAATCGAAGGACTTTCAATGGATGGATGAATGCTAGACAACCTTCGAAGAACTAAAAAAATGCCTTGGCTCTCCCCCTCTGTTAAGCAAGCTAGAGTCTAAGGAGGTATTGTACTTGTATCTAGCTATTTCTTCTTCGGTAATTAGTTCTGTTCTGATCCGATAGGAGGCCAAGGTGTAGAAGTCGATCTATTACGTGAACCGAGTACTTCACGATGCTGAGACCAAGTATACGAGATTGGAAAAGATCGTCTATGCTCTCTTGATATCTACAAAAAAATTACGTCCATATTTTCAAGCACACACCATCGCAGTCTTTATAGACCAACCCATTAGATCAGTATTGTACCGACCAGATACTTCCAGATGGCTGGCTAAATGGGCTATCGAGCTAGGCAAATTTGACATCAAATATTTGTCGAGGCTGTCCATTAAAGCTCAGGCATTGGCGGATTTTATTTTGGAATATACAATTTCAGATGAGGAATCCAGTCATGCTGAAACCTCTTCAAGCGATGAATGTTGGACCCTGCATGTTGATGGATCTTAGAATGCCACGGGCTCTAGAGTCAGCCTAATCTTAACCAATCCAAAAGGAGTAGTAGCGGAATATGCTCTACGCTTCGACTTTCTGGCTTTCAACAATAAAGCTGAGTATGAGGCATTGGTAGCGGAACTTAGAATAGCAAAAGAAATGAAAGTTCGGCATCTTAGAGTACATAGTGATTCGCAGTTAGTGATTGGTCAGGTTCAGGAAGAATATAATGTCCAAGAGCCGAATATGGTAAAGCATCTACAGAAGGTCAGAGACTTGGCTTCTAGCTTTTTAGCGATGGACGTTCAGCAGATACCAAGGGTGGAGAATGTGCGAGCTAACCTCCTTTCTAAACTAGCAACCCATGGAATGGCCAACCTAAAAAGAAGCTCATACATGAAAGTCCTTGAGAAATCGAGTATTGAGGAGGTCACAGTAATGCAAGCTGATTCAGAACTGAGCTGGATAGATCCTATTCTCCATTATTTGTGAGACAAAATTTTGCCTACGGACCGAGATGAGGCGAAAAGATTGAGATACCTCGCTCCACAATACGTTGTTTACGATGAAAAATTGTATAAGAGGTCCTTCACCCTACCTCTGCTCGTATGCCTCCGTCCTTCGAAAGCTGACTATGCCTTGCGAAAAGTTCACGAAGAAATCTATGGTAATCACCTGGGGGGCAAGGCTCTGTCCCACAAAATATTACGGTAGAAATATTTTTGGCCAACCATGCAAAGAGATATAGCCGAACTGATGAGCAAATGTGACCAATGCCAAAGGATCTTAAACATTCAGTACCGACCATCGACCCCACTGGCCCCGATCATGACCCCTTGGCCCTTTGCTCAATGGGGAATGGATATCCTCAGACCATTTTCCATCGCTGTGGCATAGAAGAAATTCTTGATCATCGTGATTGACTATTTTACTAAATGGATGGAAGCAGAGGCAGTGGCTATGATTACCGAAGCTAGAGTTTGAAATTTTATCTGAAAGTTTATTATATATCGATATGGTTTACCCCGTGCCATCATAATCGATAATGGACGATAATTCAATAATCCAAGGTTTACAGGGTTCTATAATGACTACGGGATTCTCATAGATTGACATTGGTAGATCATCTACAGACTAATGATGAGGTCGAGGTGACAAATAGGACGTTATTGTAGGGATTGAAAGCTCGCATAAGCCAGGCAAAAGGATCGTGGGTCGAAGAGTTGTATAATGTTCTTTGGGTGTATCGCACGACACAACGTGTCCTAACTAGAGAGACACCTTTCATGTTGACCTTCGATACGAAGGCTGTGATACCCGTAGAGATGGGGTTACCCACGCTCCGAGTAGAGGAGTTCAATGAAGATAGCAATTCCTTCAGGATGAGGGCGAATCTGGATCTGCTAGAAAAAATCTGAGAACGAGCTCGAGTTCGGATGGCCAACTATCAATAGAGGGTTGCCCAATACTATAATTCTCGAGTAAAGAGTAAATCTTTTCTGGCAGGATAATTAGTTCTTCATCGAGCTGAGATTTCTCATCCATCCGAATGGTCAAAGTTGTCGTCGAACTAGGAAGGTCCTTATCGCATGGCTGAAGTAGTCCGGTCGGAAACTTATCGTCTCTATTGATCGGATGAAACTCCGATCCCAAGGACCTGGATGCCGATAATCTTCGGAGATATTATCCATAGAATGTAATTTTTACTATGAATTTTTATTCGATAATGAATAATAACTTCTTGCAGATTTTATTTTCGCCAACGCATGCTCCTCCACCACGGTCGAGGAGCGAAACACGTCTCTATCAAATTTTGCCAACGCGCGCTCCTCAATCATGGTCAAGGAGCGAAATGCATCTCTATCAGATGTCGCCAACGTGCACTCCTCAACCATGATCGAAGAGCGGAACGTGTCTCCATCGGATGTCGCCAACGTGCAATCCTTGGCCACGATCGAGGAGCAGAATGCATCTCCATCAAATTTTGCCAACGTGCACTCCTCGACCACAGTCGAGGAGCAGAATGCGTCTCCATCGAATGTTGACAACATGCGCTCCACGATCATGGCCGAGGAGAGAAATGCATCTCCATCGGATGTCGCCAACGCATGCTCTTCGACCACGTTCGAGGAGTGGAACGCATCTTCATCAAATTTCGCCAACGCACGATCCTCGGCCATGGTCAAGGAGCAAAACACGTCTCCATCGAATGTCACCAACGCGCGCTCCTCAACCACGATTGAGGAGCGAAACGCGTCTCCATCGAATTTTGCCAACATGTACGTCTCTATCAAATTTCGTCAATGCGCGCGCTCCACCGCCACAGTAGAGGAGCAGAATGCATCTCCATCGGATGTCGCCAACGTGCACTCCTCGACCACGATTGAGAAGCAGAATGCATCTCCATCGAATGACACCAATGCGTACTCCTCAACCATGGTCGAGGAGCAGAACATGTTTCCATCGGATGTCGCCAACGTGCACTCCTCGACCACGACCGAGGAGCGAAATGCGTCTCCATCAAATTTTGCCAAAGCACGCTCCTCGACCATGGTCGAAGAGCGAAACACGTCTCCAATGAATTACGCCAACGTGCGCTCCTCGACCACGACCGAGGAGCAGAACACGTCTCCATTGGATGTCGCCAACGTACGCTCCTCGACTATGGCTGAGGAGCGAAATGCATCTCCATCGAATTTCGCCAATGTGCGCTCTTCGACCACAGCCGAGGAGTGGAATGCATCTCTATCGAATGACGCTAATGCACGCTCCTCGGCCATAATCAAGGAGCAAATCGCATCTCTATCGGATGTGGCCAACACGCACTCCTCGATCACGATCGAAGAGCAGAATGCATTTTCATCAAATTTCGCCAACGCGCGCTCCTCGACTATGGCTGAGAAGTGGAATGCATCCCCATCAGAGCCCACCAATGCGCGCTCCTCAGCCATGGTCAAGGAGCGGAATGTATCTCCATCAAATTTCGCTAATGCACGCTCCTCGACCATGACTGAGGAGCGGAATGCATCTTCGTCAAATTTTGCCAATACGCGCTCCTCAGTCACGATCAAGGAGCAGAATGCGTCTTCATTAAATTTCATTAATATGCGCTCCTCGACCACGGTCGAGGAGCGGAATGTGTCTCCATCAAATTTTGCCAACATGTGCTCCTCAACCACAGTCGAGGAGCAGAACACATTTCCATCGGAGCCCACTAATGCGCGCTCCTCGGCCATGGCCGAGGAGCAGAACGTAACTCATGAAATTCATGAAAACATGCTCCTCAGCTATGGCCGAGGATCGTAATATATCGGCATGAATCGTTCGTCACTTCTCAGTCATGCCGCCTAAGGTCTACGCTAACTTACGTCTCGAAAAAAAAAAATCTGACGAAGAACATACGAACTCAACAACTTAAGCAAAAGAAGGCTTTGTATTAAAGTTTAGTATTTATAAGTGATGGTCGACCTATACAAAAATACCTCGGTAAAGATCAGGAGCAAAAAAAAAGGGCCAATCTAAAAAAAAGAAAAAGAAAATGAAAGAGAGATCGGACATACCCAATCAAAATGGTACATTATACTCCATCCAGAGCTCCAAATTCGTCGACCTCCGCTTGGTCTGGCAAGGTGATAATGGCTGGGGGTGGTGCCGGCACTGCATCCTTGGCAGCCAAGTCATCACGCGTGGGGCTGATGACATCTTCCATCTAGATCTCCTGATCCTCAGCTTCCTTGACCTCCTCATCATCCGACTCTAAGAGGTCCCAGTTCAGGTCAAGGAAGATCCTTCGAACCTTCTCCTTCAGATCTAAGCCCCCTTGCAGGTAGGAGAGCGATGCGAAATCCACCTTAATATTGTGGAATTCTTCCAAGGTGCGGAAGGCCTCGACCGCCTCTATCCTGATGGCCTCCGCTCGTGCCTTTCCAGCCTCCCTCTCTTCCAGCACACGAGCTTCAGCCTTGGTCAGCTCGAACTTCAGCTGCTTCACCCTCTTTCTAGGGGATCTGATCTCGTCCTCAGCCTTCAGCTGAGATAACTGAGCATCATCCATCCTTCGATTGGCATGGGCGGCTTTCTCCTCAGCTTCCTTAGAGAGGCGCCGAACCTCTCTAATTACCTTGGCAAAATGGTCCACATGATGGACGAGCTGAAAAAAAAAAAGAAGAGAAGAGGAAAAAAAAAAGAAGCTGAGCCGAGGAGTGAACGAAAGACCTAAGATGAAGGTCGGTAAAAAGGCAAACATGTACCCGAAGGAGAGAATTATAGGAGTCCTAGATGCGAAAGGCATCCCTGGCCTCTTCGAAGGTTTGGACGTCGGTCGGTAAGATGACCGACTTCAGCAATGAATAGGCGACTCGGTAGTCACCGAGGCCCTTCCTTTTGTCCTCGGTATCCGAGGAAACTTCCATCGGAGAGGCACTCCCCGGAACATCAGATCCATGATTGGACATCTGGATGGAGATCTTCGGCCCACCCGAGCTTCTTTTGGAAGAGGATCAGGAAGGTCAGGGGATGGACTCTCCTGGAGTTGCGGATCGAAGCGGTGTCATAGCCTTCACCGATGCCTTCTCTTTCCTCATGGCATTGGCCGCTCTCGAGGAACCTCCTACCGCGGGCTGCGCCAGGACAACCTCGATCCGAGCGCATTTGGGGGCCACGGCCGTGCTGGTCTTTCTCTTCTTCACTATTCGATGAAGAGCTTCAAGGTCGGATGGGTTCATCGCTGAACAGAAAAATATAAGATTTGGTCAATGATAATGACAAGAAAAGAAAAGACGATCCAAACAAAATCGCATGAGAACACTTACTCCTCGGATTAGTTGGAATCAATCCGACCTTAAATAAGTTCACCTCGATAAGAAATCTGGACAGCGAGAGAGGAGCAAGACTAAAGATTTGACTCAGGTCCTCCTCCTCAGCTTCGGATAGTGTTGGAAGTCTGATAGTCGACCAATGAGATTGCCCCAATGATGTGCTAAAACCCCATGATTGCTCGACCGACACAAAAAAGAAGCGCTCCTTCCAGTTATGCACTGAGGAAGAAGCACCTCAAAAAAGACGGTGTCCTCTCCGAGGAGAAGCATACCACCATCCAACCTCCGTCAGATGCTCCTTCAAAGTGAAGCAAGCTCGGAGAAGATGGGAGGTAGGCTCGATCCTGAG
This sequence comes from Cocos nucifera, assembly GCA_006176705.1. Classification (NCBI taxonomy): domain Eukaryota; kingdom Viridiplantae; phylum Streptophyta; class Magnoliopsida; order Arecales; family Arecaceae; genus Cocos; species Cocos nucifera. The sequence continues at coordinate 1,276,482 of QRFJ01000189.1, forward strand.
GAGGAGGCAGTGGATGAAGAAGCCTAAAATCGATCGTCAGGAGTTCGGTGCCAAACAACAAAAGCTAATCTATACAGGTTCAAAAGCTCGACAATTAAAAAATGAAAAGGCAACCTAAGGCCGGCCTTTAGCAATTTCTCATAAATACCGATCCGTCCAGGTCGAGGAAAAGCTATACGCTCCCCAGGACCGGCGACCTCTAACTTGAAATCATCGAAGACATGGTACCTGATCCTAATGACTTCCAGGTCCTCTGAGGTGAGGACGGAATCTATTCTAAAAGGGCCATAGTCCGAAACTTTACGTTCTTTGGATCGGCCCGGGGAACCTACTATCCTGAAATCGTAATCCTCGTCAGAAGGGCTATCCGAGCTCCAAGAAGATCGGGACAAACTAGATTGATTCATGAGTACGGAGGAGACTGACCTAAAGGGCGAGGAGGCCGAGCAACAAGGGAAGTTAGGGCAGGATCGACAGTAGCTCGACTGAGTCCGAGCTATTCCTCGCGTAAAGTATCGGAGTTCATCCTTTAAGCAATAGTAGCAATCAAAAGAGTAATACAGATCCTATTTATAAGAGGCATGGACGGCTCCGATCTACTCCCATTTCATCTACCCTCTTAGATCTTCGCCAGGTGTCAGATATCCGTTGGTCGGGATGGGTAAACCCAGAGTAAAGCAACGGATGGTTAGGTTTCATGGCTGATAGACTTCTCCCAATCTTGTCATGCTACCGATCTCCAACACTGCAATGCGGGCATGATTTGAAGATCGATCTCGGCTTCAATAGGATACTTACATCGATCGCTCAGAGGTAGATCAACCTCATAAGTGGGGAGTAAACTGTTGTGGAATGGGGCTGGTATGGCTTTAGTCTGTTTAGGGTCGACCGCCGACCTACCTCAATGGATCGTCTGAGCGGAACAATGCGATACTTCATCCACGGTTAGCTGTAGGTCGGCTTAAGCGGACCTACAATTTCGACCGACCTACTAAAGATCGCCTCCTAGCAAAATGAGGTAGGCCTTCATACCTCATCCTCATCGGATTCAGATCGACCGTCGAGCTACGTGAATAGGCTCATAACTCGTCAATGACCGACCTACAACCATCTCTGCTGAAACTACGTCCTCTTCGAATCGAAAAACTCGGATAAAGAAGAATCTTTCACAATCCCATCTCCTAAGAAGGAAAGAAATCTTCCGAATCAATCCAGAGTGACTAACTCAGAAAGCCGTTAGAGTCCGAAACGGATACGACTCCAACTTTTCTTCTATAAATAAAGGAGTTCCGGGATCCTTCAAGTATGCTATTCAATTCGACGCTTTCTCTCCTCTTTGTTCTCCAATCTCCTAACTTGAGCGTCGGAGGATCTTCATCGGAGAACACTTCGATGGGAACTTTATTGTAGATGAACGGATGGAGCTCTAGCAAAGTTCGTCCTCGATCTCATAATTCTCGGCAATTGAGCTCCTCTATCCTCATCGACCGATCTCAAATCGAAAGATGCAGGAGCAACACATATAATTCCATGTATTAATGAAAATAAAGTGAAGAAAATTCATCAAAAATCTGTGTTCTTATTTTTCTTTTTGGTATCAGAGCCATGCAAGGGCATGAAGACCTCTTGCCTTCAAAATTCCATAGCTGCAAACACACCAAAATACCCTTTTCCCTCAAACGCCAATGCTGCAAATTTTGTAGCGCTGAAATTAAATGATAATAATTACTTACCGTGGGAGACACAAAGTTCTTTCCCTGATTGAAAGTCGGTACCTTCTCGGTTTTCTCACCAGTGAAGCAGCACCTCTATCAGAGTTTCTTAATCGGGGAGACGGTCAAAAGATCTGCAATCCAGAGACTACACTTCATGGTATGGACAGATCGACTCGCGAAGTCATGGATGGATGGTTAGTGCTCTCAAAAGACGTCCTCGGGCATGCAATCGGCCTCATGACTGCTGCATAAGTTTGGAAAGCACTAACCGAAAATTCAATTGCTCATGAATTCGATCTCCTGGCTCAACTCCGGCACATCGAAAAAAGGAATAAGCTGTCTATCTTCATGAATTCAAATCTATATGGGATCAATTGAATGCAATTGGTAAACCTGTGTCTAATGCTAATAAAGTTTTTAGGTTACTCAAAGGACTTGAAGATAGCGACGAGTCTTTTAAGACAACAATGCTTAGGCCATCGATCCCAACGTATGCTAAAATTGTTCCGTAGCTTCGAAGCTGTGAGTTGAGAACAAGAAGACTCTATTGGTTGCCAATCTCTCCCTTACGTTCGTTGCTTAACATAATCGAGGCAACACCAGAGGCAAAGGTGCCCCAACCACTTTCAATTCACAAGGATGTAGCTTTTCTCAAACCAGCAAAGATGGAAGAATTTTCTCTTCACCCCACACTTGACCGAACAGTACCCCAAGCCAACGCAATTAGCCTCCAACCATCCCTATATGCCAAATATACAAGAAAACGGGGCATGAAGCACTTAAATGCTAGCATCGGTTCAACAACAGTTTTCAGAGTGACGATTTATCTCAAGGCCTGACTGCTTTATATATCTCCAATTCTCGCGACGATAAATGGCATCTCAACATCAGAGCAAATGTCTATATATCACTGACAAACCAAATACTCTTAAAGGGTGCTTAGTTTGCGATTGAATTCGAAATCGAAATAGATTGGAATCAAAATTGGAATGACCAATCCTTTTAAGTGTTTGATTCATGATCGAAATCGGAATGGGAATGAAAATAAAAATTTAAATCTATAGAAAAGAGTGAGGATTGAATTTTAGATAGATTGAGCCATTCCCATTCCATCCTGAAATCGAAATCAAAATGGAACTTCTTCCAACCAAATGGTTGGAATGAAAGTCATCCATTTTCATTCCGATTTTGGATCCCTACTTCTTCCAACTAAGTACCTCCTTATTGATTTGATTTTTTGTCATATTTCCAACAATATAATGATGGAAAATGATGACTCACTCAAAATTACTCATATTGATACGAGTCATATTGGTAATAAATCATGCATATTCACTTCAAAATGTCCTTGTTGCGCAACAAATAAAGAAAAACCTCCTATCTGTCTGATAGCTAACAAAAGACTACCCTTGTTATTTTTTGTGTTTGACGGTTCTGGTTTTTCTATTAAGGATTTCAAGGCTCACCAGGTGCTAATTTTGAGAATTAACCATCATGGATTATACACCAATAAAGACTCACAGTTGGCCACATTTTTCTCTCAATTGCATAATCGGCAGATGAGTACACTTGGCATCATCGACTGGGGCACCCAAATAGCCAGATACTGCAACATTTGCAAAGTAATAGTTTGATTACATTTAATAAGTCAACTAGTTATCTCTGTACTGTCAGATCAGTAAGGGTGCAAAATTATCTTTTCCTTTGTCGGATTCCCAAAGTTGTTTTCCATTAAAAAAAAGTGCATTGTGATCTATGGGTCCTCCTCCAATTTCTTCTATGCAACAATTTCATTATCATGTAGTGCTTATTGATGAGTTCTCGTGATACTATTCGCTTTATCCAATGAAGCAGAAAAGTAAATTTTTTGCTATATTCTTATCTTTTCAAAAATTGGTTGAAAATTAATTTGACCAAAAGATTAAGGTATTTCAATCTGATGGAGCTACGGAGTTCACTAATAATGGTTTTTATTGATTATCTTTATTACGGCCAATCCACTTGCGCCTGCGAATCAACATCGAAAAATCTACAAAGATAAGTCTCTGATCGGAGTTAGCTCCGGCGGGAACCTTTCGATGCTTAAATTAGTATGATGGATTGGTTGAACAGGAATCTAAAAGCAAAATAATAGAGATTACTCTAAAAGTATTAGATGTGTCCTACCAAATTGATCAGGTTACCTCTTTTTTATAGGTGTCGAAGTAATAACCGTTGAATATGTGGATCCCTCTTTTTGGGTATAGTATGATCATGGGTAAGTAATTAAAACTATCGACTAATCACCATCGTTCGCTCTTTTTGGAAGCAGTTTTGTAGGGTCGATTAGAAGTCGGATAGGTTATTTGGAGAGCTCCCGTCGGTCAGTCGTCTGATTTGGAGCTGACCGATCATTGGTCAATTGGCTTATTTTATGTGCCTTATAGAATGAATAAGGAGAGCCCGGCATTCATTTCTTCATTCATAGCTGAGTCTCCGATGGATCATCAGTCGGCTGATGTTGTACCGATCGGTTACCGGTCGGCTGGTTCTGTACCGATGAGTCATCGATCGACTGACTTTTTATGGATCGACGATCGGTCAGTCGGCCGATAATTAGTTGGTTTATCATACCGCACATCCATCGGATGGTAACACGTTAGCATTTCTATCGTTATGTCGGCGGATGTCCGTCGAAGACCGATGATCCATCGATCATAGGCTGGTGAGTCGAGCGACGGATTAATATCCTCCAGTAGTTGCCCCCCACGCCCAAGCTCAGTGCGATGATTTGACAGATATTTTATCTTAATGCACCGAATGCAGGGGGTTAATACGTGGCATCGCTTTGAATTTCATTCTGCCGTCTATCATTAATGATCACCATAACCTTTGATAAATTTATTGTCCGACGCTTCGAAGATCGTAACAGTCGCCATTAACAGACGCACGATTGTAGAGTCCGAGGGATTTGACGTTCAGCCACTCTTCAGCCGACACGTGTCAGCATCTAGTGAAGCCCCTATGCATCTCGACCGTCGCTGGGTCCTATATATATTGGTCCCCCCTAAAAGTTTTTCTTCCATCGCTTTCAACTGTAGTAGCTTTCGGAAACCTCGCTTGTTCTCTCGTCCTTTAGATCCCAGGTTCAAAGTTCGAACCTTCTCTCTGACATCGATAGCTTCTACTTTGACAGCATCGATTGTGAAGCAGCTTCAAAATCAGTATCGAGTCCTGGAGAGCTTTCGGTTGTTGGCTCTTGGCCCCGATGGTCGGGTGAATTTGCCTCCATCGGATTTTATAGCCTTTTATTTGGAAAACCTTAGGTCGGACCTTAGGTTTCTTATTCTGGAGTTCCTCCGGAATATTTTTGACTATTATAGGATTTGTCTGATCCAACTAGCACCGAGCTCCATTCGATTTTTGATTTCTTTTGCTTTGTTGTGTCGGTTAATCCCGACGACTCCTCGGCTTTTTTTGTTCAGACATTTCTTTGCCCTCTAATCCCATCTGAAGGCCGACGGATGGTGGTACTTCACCCTAAGGAAGGGGCTTTCTTTTATCACCGGTCTTCCATCGTCCATTCACGATAGGAAGATCCAATTCCTTTTTGTTTCTCCTCCTTCTTCCTGGGGCTTTCCGTCAGCGTGGGGAGAGCCACATATCCTTCCAAATGAGAATAGTCAGATGGATCTGGCCGACCGAGAGGATTTCCTTCGGCTGAGGGATATGAGGGTTTCCCCACAGAAAGAGCTGATTATTGAAGAGGCTCTGTATGATGTCGAACTTAGTCCGGCACCATCCGTAGGTACACGTGGTGTCTATAATTTTGTCTTTTCTTTTGTTCAATTGGTTTTCGACATTGATCTGACTCTGTTATTCGATTTTGTAGGAATGTGCCTTCCTCTTGGAATCTCCGAGGATGAAGTCCACCAATTTACCACTCAAAAGAGGGTGGCACCAAGTGCCAGCTCATCGCGCACATCGAAAAAAGTCGAGCAACTGGTTCTTCAGCTACCCTTGCTTTTACTGATGCACCCCCAGTGGCACCTTTTGGAGCCGTCGGTGCCCCTTTCATCGCCCTTCGTGCTCCAGTGGTGGCAGCATTTTCTTAAGCCCCTCCAGCCATCATACGGTCAGAGGAAGACGTCATCATCATTAACATACTGGCTATCGCTCCCATGTGAAGAGATCAGCTGACTATTGCTGCGCCCGCTCCACGGCCAACTATGGTTCATCGGGGGCATTCGCCGTCTCCATCTATGCCTGAGTGGATGTCAGTGCCTCCTTCAGAATAATCATCTGCTAAAAAAAAAGGGAAGGTGCTAGTTTCCTCTACGCTGGCTGGGAGTGATGCTTCTAGCCGCAGATATACGGACTCTAAATGAGTCGATGTTCGGGTCCCCGAAGGTGGTTCAGCTTTTTTGCACCTCCAGTTGGCGAGGAGTTTGGTTCACGCCATTCTCCTTCCGAACGATCGGGTGTCGAGGAGTCAGACCCTGGCCAACTTGTTTGGATCGTTCTATCCGACCTTCATCGAGGTAAGCTAATAACCTCTCACTATCTTCTTTTTCTTCTTTCTTTTTTTTTTTTGCTAATTTGATTCATCTTTCGTGAATAGTGGGCTCACGATATAGCCAAACTTGAGTCGGCCTATCTTAGAATGACTGATTTTTGACATGCATGTTCCGACTCTGTGTCAACATGCCAAACGTAATGCGACGATCCATCGGTTGGAGGAACAGGAGAAAAAAACCGCTGCCTAGGAAAACAATTTGTCCGAGGAAGTCTCCCACCTTAAAATCGAACTTAGGTTGGTACGAGCCGAACTTGAGTCACTTCAGTCTGATCTTAAGTCGGCTCAGGTAGAGGTGAAGGCCTAGAGGAGTCGTGCTAAGAAGAAAAAAATGCACGGTGGCCAAGATGAAGAAGGATCATGATAGCTGGAATAAGGAAGCAGAGGATTGTTATCAAAAATGGCAGTCTACTGAAGAGAAAGTATCTTCGGCCAAGGCAGAGATCTAGGTTATGCAACAAGATCATAGTCGGGCAAAAGAGCTAGGCATCGAGGAATTCAAGATCTCGTCCGACCTGAAGGCCCTAATCCTTCAAGGAAGTGAAGCTTCTTACTGGATCGGGTTCGGCAATGGTCGGATTGCTGTCCAATAGCTCTTTCCTGACCTTAACCTCAGCAACGTCATTGTCTCTGGTGCTGAAGAAGAGAAAGAGGGAGGAGATGGTGTTGAAGAAAAGGAGGAGGAAGGAGACAATAAATCATCCACGGGCCCAGCAGATGATGGTGCTCCCATCACCGTTCTTGCTTCAATCGAGCTAGCTATTTCTGTAGTTCCCCTGGCTCCAACCGAAGGTATCTCGGGTCCCTCCACACCGATGGGTTTGGCTTCTCAATTGGCTGCTAAAGTTCCATCAGAGAATGAGGAAGCTGCTCCGATTGAAGTGGTTCTGCTGACGGATGCTACACCGATAACTGAAACTGAAGCCATTCCCGATCAACCCTCAGAGCAGTCGGTCATCGAGTAGATTTTGTACTTTTGTTTTGAATTTTGTAAGGACCAAAGATCCATTTTTAAACTTCTACTTTAGTAATAAAAAACTTTATTTGTACTTATTTCTCATTGTGTAACTTTGTTTTACGTCGCGACTGTAAATGCTTTGGTCGATCGATTGTTGACCATCCATCCAACTTTTGATTAGCTTTTAAACTGACTTTAAATTAGATTATTTGCTAACACTTCGTCATTTGTTAGGATATTTATAGGTCGGGGACAAGCCAACCCTAAGTTCATTTCTAACCGACTATTAGTCAATTTTTTACCAACCGATAAGTAATCGAATCATTAAGGTGTTTGATGATCGGATTTAAGCCGACCATGGATCGATTTCTAACTGACTTTTTGGTTAGTTTTTTACCGTCCAACACTTGATCAATTTTTATGACGGTCGAATGCAAGCCAAATATCCTTCGATTCGGCAATGGCCAAATCGGCAAGGGTTGCATCCTTTTCTAGTCAGAGAGAATCAACTAGTCCACAACTAAAAGTGTGATGCTTTTCTTTCTTTATCATTTGTAAGGAGGTTATACATCAACATTATTCGACAATCGGTGGTTCTATTGTAGAAAGTTGATTATACCGATGATTTGGGATATCCGATTGAAGGTGGCCGAACCATCGATTATCGATCATCCTTCATCCATCAATTGTAGGATTCCACCGAATGAAATATGCCAACCGTTCGTTGGTTATAATATTTAACCGATAGTTGGTTGGTCGGATTCTCTTCCATTATTTTTGAGCTTGTGTCAATTTTTATCTGGTCGACTTGTCCAATTTTCGACCAACTAATTTTTATGTTAACCAATCGTTATGTATGGAAGAGACATCTTTATGGAAGACTACACAAAATTTTATTTTTTGCATTTGTCCAAAGTACATGGAGCTGATCTCATTGATAGTATACTTTAGGATTGGCAGCATTTCACGTTTGGGGGACTTCAATTCCATCAAGTATTTCAAGTCGATATGCTCTAGGTCGAAGAGTTTCAGTCACTCAGTAAGGCCCTTTCTAGTTTAGAGAGAGCTTTCCTTGGTCTAGCAGCTTGGATACTTCCATCTTCCGTAGGACTAAGTCTCCCAGGTGAATCTCTTTTGATTTAATCCTTCTATTGTAATATCTTGCAACTCGCTGTTGGTAAGTAGCCATTCTAAGTTATGCCTGTTGCCAAACTTCAAGTAACAGATCTAGGTCGGTCCTTTGACAATCCGAATTACTTGATTCATCATATTTTTCTACTCTCATTGATGGTAGTCCGACTTCAACGAGTATCACTGCTTCCATCCCATAAGATAGGTTAAAGGAAGATCCGCCCATTGGGACTCGAGGAGTGGTTCGGTAAGCCCACAGCATCGATGGTAGATCTTCTACCTGGAGGCCTTTGAACTCATTAAGTCGGATTTTTAAACCATGGAGGATTGTTTGATTTATGACTTCCACTTTTTCATTCGATTATGGATGGCTGACGAACGTTAGCTTGTACGCAATGTGATACATCGCACAGAAATCTTTGAAATTCTGATTATCAAACTATCAACCATTATCAATTATGATTGTATGTAGAAGTACAAATCTATAGATAATAAATCTCCGAACAAAATTCTTCATTTTACTTTCTGTAATTTGCACCAAAAATTTAGCTTCCATCCACTTTATGAAATAATCGACAACGATGACTAAAAATTTTCTTTGCCCGGATGCCAGAAGAAAAGGATCAAGTATGTCGATCCTCCATTGTGCAAATAGCCATGGTGCTACGATCGATGTCAGTTGCATCGCCAACTAGCATTGGATATTCATGTACCTTTGGCATGGCTCACATTTTTGGACAAACTCGATCGCATTCTTCTGCATTGTTGGCCAATAATATCCTTGTTGAAGAATTTTATAGGCAAAAAACTTATCCCTCAAGTGGTTTTCATGGATTTCTTCATGAACTTCTCGAAGTGTGTAGTCAGCATCGGAAGGCCCTAGGCACCTCAACAGCGGGAGGAAGAAAGACCGCTTGTAGAGTCGTTCGTCCATCATGATGTATTGTCAAACCATCCATCTTAAGTGCTTCGCTTATGATGGATCATCGGGCAAGGTTCCTTTGGTCACATATTTGACAATTAGATCCATCCAACTCGATTCATCGCTGATATGCAATACTTCTTCCATCCTTTCGATGCTTGGCACATCGAGGTATTCGATGTTGGTTCGACCAAGTTCATTTGAAGTGGTGATAGTGAGTCAGGAGAGTGCATCGGTCTGAGCATTCTTTGCTCTAGGGACGTGTGAGATGTTGAAGTATTTGAAGGTAGAAGTTTGATCTTTCACCTTCTCCAAGTATTTTTGCATCATTGGATCGCGAGCTCTGAAGTCACCTTTGACTTATCCCGCGATGAGTTAAGAGTCAGTGAATATTTTCAGTTCTCTGATACCGAGCTCTCTAGCAATTTTCAAGTCGGCTAGAAGAGCTTCGTACTCGACTTGATTGTTGGAAGCTTTGAAATTAAATCAGAGAGCATATTCGACGACTATTTTATCGACATTTGCCAAGATGAGTCCTGTGCTGCTTTCAAGAGCATTTGACATCCCGTCAATATGTAATACCCAAGCTGACTTATGATCGATTTCAAGGATATTTTCTACCGACTTGCAAGTTATTTTTTCTTGATCGAGCTTATCATTCGAGATGGTACATTCAATAATGAAATTGGCCAGAACCTAGACTTTTATTGATAGATGAGGATAATATTGGATGTCAAATTTACTGAGCTTTATCATCCATTTCACCATTCTGCCTGAGATATCTAATTGATATAGGATCGACTTCAGAGGTTGGTCGGTAAAGATATGAATTGTATGGGCTTGGAAGTGGGGCCGAAGCCATTGTGCCGAAATGATCAGAGCATAGATCATATTCTCCATCTTTAAATATCAGGTTTTGGTATTATGAAGGACTTTGCTTGCATAATAGATGGGGTGCTGTACCCGACTTTCATCCCCTCTGACCAAAATCGAACTAACAACTTCGTCGGATGTGGTCAGGTATAAGTATAGAGGTTCTCCTTCCATCGACTTTATAAGCAATGGAGAAGTTATCAGATATTTTTTTAACTCTTCGAAGGATCGTCAGCATTCGTTAGTATATGAAAAGTCCTTAGTTTGTCGTAGAATTTTGAAGAAAGGAAGACATCTTTCGACAGACTAAGAGATGAATCGATTGAGCATAGCGATTCTTTCGTTAAGCTGTTGCACCTTCTTCTTCGAAGTTGGATGTTTCATGTCAATGATTATTTTTATTTTCTTGGGATTTACCTCGATTCCTTGATGTGAAATAAGAAAATCAAGAAACTTTTCGACCGTCACTTCGAAAGTACATTTGGTCAAATTTAGCTTCATCCGATGTCGTCGGAGTATGTCGAAAGCCTCTTCTAAGTCTCGAACATGGTCTTGACTTTGGATGCTTTTTACCAGCATATCGTCGACATATACTTTCGTGTTTTGCCTAATTTATAATTTAAAAATCTTGTTCACCAACCGTTGATAGGTCACTCCTCCATTTTTTAGTCCAAATGGCATGACTTTATAATAATAAATCCCTTTATCGATGATGAAGATAGTTTGCTCTTCATCTTTGGGTATCATTCAGATCTGGTTATAGCCCGCAAAAGCATCAATAAAGCATAGGAGTTGATGTTCCGAGGTTGCGTCGATAAATTGATCTATTTTTGAAAGAGAAAAACTATCCTTCGGGCATGCTTCATTCAAGTTGGTATAATCAATACAGATGCACCATTTTTCATTGGCTTTTCTCACCATAACGATATTTGCAAGCCAATCAGGATAATAGGCTTCTCTAATAAAGCCTGTCGCGAGGAATTTTTCCATCTCTTCATTGATGATCTTTTGTCGCTCGAGAGTGAATGGTCTCTTTTTTTGTCTCATCGGCTTGATATTTGGATTGACATTCAATCGATGAGTAATTATTTCTGAAGGTATTCCTGGCATGTCAATTACCGACCAAGCAAATACATCGGCATTGGCTCTTAGCAATCGAAGCAGCTATTCACGCTCCATCATCTGAAGGTGCGATCCAATTTGAACAACTTTAGTCAGATCATTCTCTTACAATAGGATGGAGACCAACTGTTCAGTCGGCTTACCTCGATTTTCATCTTCTCATTGATCAAGGCCTTCCAGTGGCGAAGAATCTTTTGATTTATTCTCCTTCGTAGTAATTGCAAGGCAATGTTGGGCGATCTATTGGTCATCTTGCATCTCTCCGACTCCGACTTTAGTCGAAAATCAGATGAATAAAGGATATGTCGATACTATTGCTTTGAGGGCATTGAGTCCCGATCTTTCGAGTATAGCATTGTATGCTGAAGGGACTCTAATGATCATGAAAATCAAGATGATAGTACTATGTCGAGGTTCTATTCTCGTAGTTAATGAAAGATCTATCTCTTCCTCAACATCAACGGCATCTCCAGTAAATCCGACTAAAGGGATGGAGACTTTTTGGAGTCATTCTATCGATAATTTCATTTGAAAGAAAGTCGAGTAAAATAAAATATTAACTAAACTTTCATTATCTATGAGGACACTTTTTACATGATAGTTCGCTATCGTCGTCGAGACGATGATAGCATCATCATGAAAAATTTGAATTCTCCTTACCTCATCATCTGAAAAAAAAATGGGTTCATCGAATCATCACTTCTTGATCGATTCTTCTTCGGATGTTACCCTCCTAACTTTTGATCGCCCAGAAATTATATTGATCACTCTGGTCATTGGTTGGTTCTGATGAACTTCCTTCGACGTTGATGGTTGATCGACATGAGACTAAGTTGGATGATTAAGTCGGTACTTGGCAAGAAATCCCCATCGGATGAGAGGCTGAATCTCATCTTTCAGCTGGAAGCACTGTTTAGTATCGTGATCGTAGTCATAATGGAATCGATAGTACTTTCTTTTATCTTTCCCTCAATTTTTCATCGATGGGGGTCGAGAAAAATAATTCTCTCCCTCAATCTCCATCAAGATCTATGCACACGGATTAGAGAGGAGAGTATAGGTGTCGTACCAATTTTTCATATTGGTTGGTACTGGGTTCAGTCGGGAGAAAACCATTTTTCTATTTGGAGTGGGCCAGTTTGGTTCTGTAGGAATGTCGTTCTTCCATTACTTCTTCTTCTTCAGACCTTTTTCATTTGATTGGTGCCGGCCAGAAGTGCCTTCTTTTGTGTGAATATATTTATCCACGCACTCCAAGAGCTTAGCATAGGTCTGGGAATGGTTCTTCTCCAATGGATAAGTAAATCGGGAGCCCCACAAATCTTGCTTCATGGCTGAAATGGCCACATCCTCATTGAGATTTTGGACCTCAAGCGTGGTAGCATTAAAATATGCTACAAAGGCTCGAAGAATTTCTCCCTCTCCTTATTTGATCGAGAAGAGGGTGTCAGAAGTTCATGGCATCCTCCTGCATGGTGCTAAAGTGAGCCACAAAGAAGTCTTCAAGCTGCTCAAAAGAGTCGATGCTTTTCGATCGGAGCTCAGAATACCAGGCTCGAGCAACTTTCCAAAGGATGGTCGGGAAGCCAATACACATGAGGGCATCATTTATCCTCTGGATCATCATGAGAGCCTTGTAGCTCTGGAGATGATCGACTGGATTGATGGAACCGTCATATGGCTCCACTTGCTGCATCTTGAATCATGATGGAATTGGTTCGTCTAGGATGCACGAGGAGAAAGGAGGAAAAGTCTGAATGTGGAGTCCCTCGGAGGACCCCCCTTTAACATCCTCCTAGATCCGAGCCAGTCAACAATCGATTTCTTTGAGCTTTCACTCATAGGTATCAAACCGATGCTGACGAGGTGTCCACGGGGTTGATCCTCATGAGGAGCTGGTTGAGGAGGAAGTGGTTGAATCCGGAGGGATTTTCCTCTTGTGCCGATCTTGATGAGTAGGCGAAAAAATGGAACATCGTGATCGATGGATGGTTCCTCACGAACGGTGGGGAGATGGAGTTTTTGCATGACGAGAGCATCAAGATGGTCACTACAATGAAGAAGAGGTGGAGCGCCTCGATATAAGGCGGCTGTGTCTGGATGGCACAACCTGTGCCATCGATCCTTCAGCCGCCATGCATGGCTATTGTTGGAGGCTATGTAAAGCCTCCGTTAACATTCAGATCTGCTGCATTAGTGCAGCTAGTTGCTAGACTTGTGCATCCACCGTGATCGTAGGATGCGAAAAGTCCAGTTCTGCCACTGTGGATGGTGGAGGAGGAAGTACTTCTCATCAGAATGACTGTCCGACAGAGCTGAGTGAGTTGCGAGCGCATATTTTTACCATCATAATAGTTGATAAAGATTTACTAATCATTTTTTATCTTCTCCCTTTCCAGCGCGTCAATTTGTTGCGGTCAATCCATCTGTGCCTGCAAATCAATGTCGAAAAATCTGCAAAGATAAATCCGCACTGATCGAAGTTGGCTTCGACGGAGACCCTCCAATGCTTAAGTTAGTAGGATGGACTGATCGAACAAGAATCTGAGAGCAAAGTGATAGAGATTGCTCTAAAAGTGTTAGATGTGTCCTACCAAACTAACCAGATTATCTTTCTTTTATAGATATCGGAATGATAACCGTTGAGTATGTGGGTTCCTCTTTTTTTGGTATAGTATGATCAAGGATAAGTAATTAAAACTATCCACTAATCACCGTTGCCCGCTCTTCTCAGGGATGATTTTGTTGGATCGATCGAGAGCCAGATAGATTATTTGGAGAGCTTCCATCGGTCAGTTGTCTGATTTGGGACCGACTGATCATCAGTCGATCGGCTTATTTTATGCCGATGGATCATCAGTCGGCTGATGTTGTATCGATCGATCGCTGGTCGGCTAGTTTTATACCAATAGATCATCGGTCGACTGACTTTCTGTCAATCGATGATCGATCGATCGATCGATAGTTAGTCGATCTATCGGACCGTCCATCCATCGGATGATAATGCATTGGTATTTCTTTCGTTATGTTGGTAGATGTCCGTTGAAGATCGGTGATCCATCGGTCATAGGCTAGTGAGTCGGACAGTGAATTAACATCCCCCAACAATCTTGTTAGTTGTGGCATACGTCATCAATTGTCTTGCCCAGGTACACTAGAACAAAATGGTGTCTCTAAGAGAAAGCATTGGCATATTGTCAAATTAAGGCTTTCTGCACTCTTTGAATCCTTCATGCCTCTCCATTATTGGGTGGAGGCTTTCTCCACTGTTAATTTCTTGATCAACCGACTCCCCTCAGCCTCCTTGAACATGCATAGCCCATATGCTATTTCTTTTAACAAGGAGCCTGATTATTCCATACTATGGGTTTTGGCTCATGCTGCTATCCATATTTCTACAACCATGCTGCCAACAAATTTGATAAATGCTCCTTGCCACGTATATTTTTGGGGTACAGTGAGAAGCACAAGGGATATCGGTGTCTTCACCATTCCATCGGTCAGGTCTATATCTCATGGCATGTTACTTTTGATGAGAACACTTTTTCCTTCACAGCCACACGATGAAGCTCGGCACTCACCACAGGCTGCCTCTAACCAAGCACGAGAACTAGCTCGCCTATTCAATGAAAAATCATGTAATTCCGCAGCTTTAGTCATGGTATTAAATGAGAATCCCATGCAATCAAATGAGCTTCCCATGCAGCCTAGCCATAATCTCTCTCCCTTGGCTACTATCAATATGTCACATGGTGCTCCTTCATGCATTAATGATAAGCCCATAAGTGATGCACTTCCTATCCATGACTCCACTCACTATAAGAAAACTCACTATTAGCGATAGCAATTGCACCTCCCTCTGCTATCCATGACTCCACTCACTATAAGAAAACTATCTATTAGCGGCGGCTAATTATCATCGCTAATAGTCAGTTTGACATTACTAATTGCTGTCGTTAATAGTCAGTTTGCCATTGCTAATACCATCAGTAACAGTTAGCCATCACTAAAAATTCGATGGATATATCTTAGTCGGTAATTGTTATTATTAGCGACGGCAACTATTGCTGTTGCTAATAATGTAACTAGCGACGGTATTAGCGACAAAGATGTCATTACTAAAAATTTTAATTTTTATTAATTAAATTAATAAAAATATATTAGCGATGATATTTTTATCGTTAATACCATCGCTAATAGTTTTTTATTTTTTAAAAAAATTAAAAATATATTAATGATGGCATCGTAGTCTTTAATGTCATTGTTAATAATTTTTAGTTTTCTAAAAAAATTAAAACACTATTAGCAATGATAATTTTTTTACTAGTACGGTCGCAAATACCTTTTAAATTTTAAAAAAATTAAAAAAATATTAGCAATGGCATTTTACATCGCTAATACCATCGTTAATAGTTTTTATTTTAAAAAAAATTATAATTAAATAATTTAAAATATGCTAGCAAATAATAATTTTCTAAAATTAATCAAAAATAAGATAATAACTATTTAACATAATCATAAATATAAAATTAATTATATTATATTAAAAATATAAATTATATAATTTTATATTGAGATACTCCTTTATAAATATTAAAATTATATATAAATAAAAAAAATAGATAATGTCATCCTCGTCCTCCTTGTTATCCTCCTGCTCATCTCTAGCAGCTAGTAGATGAGAGCTGGATGTCCCAGCATCATGAAATGAAGAAAAATAAAATATTATTCATAAGTTTCGATATCGAGGTATATCTTTCAATACCCTTCTTCAATTTTTGAACAGATTATTCATGCACATTTCATTCAATAATACAGAACTATAGACACCTCCGATCTATTAATTGGATGATTAAATTAAATTTTTAGCTCTTAGATCTTCTTTCTCAAGTCAAGCCTAGTCTAAATATGTGAAGCTTCTAAATATAAAAATTTAAAATAAGTAAAAAAATTTACTAATAAAATTATCTAATATGATGGTTGGGATAATGAGCTCAGCTGGTTGTATAGCCATGGATCTTGAAGAGCCTCCATGACCACATCGCGAATAGCATCTGAGATACTTTGAGATCGCTAGCTTAAAAGCCTCTACATGACCTCCTCCATATAGGCATCGCTTCAAATCTGGGACATCGAGATCTATGAGGATGTCGAAGAGAATCAAGTCATTGGAGAGTCGAAGCTATGGTCGAATCCTATGATCGGCTCCTACTCACCCCTCCGGTGATCCTGAACCATCCCTCAAGGTCAAGGATGGGTTGAGTGGATGAGTCATCATTGTACCATGCAATGATGTGCTCCACATAATTAGCCTACATAGTTTATAAATACATTAGTTCTAATATATTTATATATGTGATCCTGTAACAACTTAATTAATACCGTTTAAAATTCTTACCATAATTTATCCCGATCTAGAATTTAAATAATCATTAGTCCTTCTAGACCGGTGTATAGCCTCCCATAACTATAGCTAGCTTGATGGATGATTCAATTGCCATATCTACAATAAATATATAATAAAATTAAATTAATTTAAGCATACATATAAAATTTTTTACAGTTCTAGTGAAGAGTTTTAGTATAGATTTCTTACCAGTCTATCGTTCACAACATGCATGCCGATGGAGCCACCCGTGTGTCTGATTAGATCCTGCTGAGCAGCCTAATTCTACTGGGCCCTCTGCTGTCTACCGGCATACTCCTTACTGCTCCATTGGGGCACATAAAATAATAACATAACATATAAGATATAACTATATTTTTTTAATAAGAAAACATCAAAATCTATACAATATTAAATTGTCTCAGCATAACTCTTTTTTCTAAAATCTTCTTACAGTTCATTCTCTCCCACAGAAGACTCTGCATCTAGATAGATCATCTTCTTATGTTTGCTCTTTTGATGAAAAACCAAATATAGCTTCTCTTATGAAGGATCGAAAAATTTAAAAGTTACTAGATTTGCATCGACATTATTCTATTAAACTAATAAAAAATATAAAGTATAATAAATAATTAAACAAACAAAAAAAAGTGATATGCAACTCACCTTTCTTGGCTCACTTCTCTTAGTTTCTTCTTGAGCAAACTGATAAAACAATAAAAAAATAATAATTAAAAAATAATCAACAAGAAACAACATTGTTAACCCTATCTTGCTCTACTAAGTGCCCTAAACACCATCCTTTTTGATCCTTTGAATCCTCCAATAAACTAACAAAATAATAATAATAATAATAATAATAATAATAATAAAGAAGAAGAAGAAGAAATACTACTATTAATTTTATTTTTGCGTATTGAATCGAAACAAAGAGAGAGAGAGAGAGAGAGAGAGAGAGAGAGAGAGAAAGCATTGCTGCTACTTGGGGGAAGAACCATCCAATTAGGACTCCTGAGAATGAAAAAACCAGGAAAAAATATAGAAAAAATCATGATAGAAAAATTAAAATATAAGATCTTTTCTCAAAGATTGATTTTTTTTTTTTTTTCCTTTCTAAGAGACCCCCCAAAATCACCACTAAAAAAAAAAAAACTCGTAGCATGTCTCCTTCCGGTAGTCCCCACATCGTTATCATGAGAATCCCATAAATCAAAAATTTTGTAGCCAACAAAGAATTCTTTCCATAAAAAATCTCCAAATCCTACCAAATATCAAGGTTCTATCAAGATTAAGCTCTCAAAACCTCAATGGACCACCTCACACCATGACAACTCTCTCAAAAGCCTAATTGAAACCTAAGAAATGTCTCTAATCTTTCTCAAGTGCCCTCCTTCCCCACAGATCTATTAGAAAGATAATAAAATGAAAAGAAAAAGGAGCAAAAAGAAAAAAAATGATCATTTATGAGCAAAAAGAAAAAAAAATATTGATCATCCATGTGGAAAAAAGTCTTACAGTGAAATTTTTTCCATCTTTCCTATATTTTCATTGATTTTTCCTATGTTTTCCCATCTTTTCTCTATGTCCTCAGGAGTCCCAACTAGGTAGGAGCTTGAAGCAATCTAGGGAAGCTTAGATGATGGTTAGGGTTTGTGTTGGGTAATTTTTTTTTTATTTTCTTTCTTTTCATTTTTTCCTCTTATTCGGAGATCTATGAAAAAAAGCACCCGAGGGAGATTGGAGGAGAAGTCGGACTGGTGGGAGGTGGCAGAGATCGATGAGAAGGATGGGAAAGAGGTGCGCATTCGTAACGGCTCGGGACCGCAAGAAGGTGGCACAAGTCAAGGCTGTAGGATCAAGCCGGTGGGGTGGGGTTGCAGGCTAAGGGTGGTGGGGCAACGGTTGTGAGCTGGTCAGGCCAATGACATCAAGATCGATGGGGTTAGGATGGATGTGAGCATGGAGGGATGCAGGCTCGAGGCCGTGAGGTCGGGCCGGTGACAATAGGGGCGGCTGAGTCAAGATGGCTATGAGGTCGAAGCAACCGTTGGATGCCGAAGGGACGGGGTGGGAAGGGAGGAAAGGAGGGTTGGGGGGGTGAGAGGGGTTTGCGCACTGCAAGGGGAGGATGAGGGGCAGGAATAGAAGAGGATGAGCATAGGAGCAAATTTTTTTTTTCTTAGTAAAATCATTAGCGACAGACCTCCATTACTAAAAATAAAAATTCTTCACTAATACTTTTATGAGAAAAAATTATAATTTTTATTAGCGATGGTAAGTTTGCCATCACTAATGCCGTCAGTAAAAAATCTATCATCAATAATTTTTCTATATTTTTTAAATATGATATAATTTTAATAAAGTCCATCTTCATCATTTATTATCTAAATAATTATTATTAAAGTATTATCACAAAAGATCACCTCAATCCGATAGTCCTAGCTATATTTATTAATAAAATTTAATTTCAATAGCCACGAACGATCACTTGATGATCTGATAGATAGAAAATATTGATAGATCCAAAAACTTACAATAATAATCTTGATGATATTTATAGGACACTATCAAAATTTTATATTAATCGAACATCATTATCATAGTTAATTTAACATGGGATAATTTTGATCGTTAAATAAAAACTAAATGATCAAAAGGTCAAATTGCATCCAATTAAGATAAGTTTTTAGATAAATAATCTTTTCTACTACTTTAATTATTTGTACGGTAGTAATCATAAAATCTAAACCGTGCATATATGAACCATCCATATTAAGTAGATGTTATAAAAGCAGGATTATAATTACTTAAGGACTTTAAGAATGAGTATCAAAAGATCATATACAATTTTGGATCGTTCGTATATGTGCATTTTGGATTTTATAATCACTACCATACAAATGATTAAAGTGTTTGCAAAAGATCATTCATCTAAAAAATTATCTTAATCGGACATCGTTTGATCTTTTGATCATTCTTTTTTATTTAACGATCAAAATTATCTCATGTTAAATTGATCATGATAATAATATCAGATTGAAGTAAAATTTTGATAGTATCCTACAAATATTATCAAGATAATCGTTGCAAGTTTTCGAATTCATCGGTGATCTCTATCTACCAGATCATCTAGCAGTTGTTTGTGGCCATCGAAATTAAATTTTATTGATCGATATAGCTAGGGCTATCGAATCGAGATGATCTTTTATGACAATACTCTAATGATAATTATTGAAATAATAAATAATAAAGATGAGATTTAAATTTTAAAATTATACCATATCAGAGAAAATAGGAAATTTTTTTTATTTTTTGCGATGATGACTCCATTGTACCATCGCTAATACTTTTTTCGCCGTCACTAATAAATTTAATGAATAAAAAAATTCCTTTTTTGTAACTTTCATTTTCATAGTTAATATACCATCGCTAATGCTAATAATTATGATAAATAAAAAAATTCTTTTATTATTTGGAATGGCTATTTTTATTGCTAATAATGTGGTTGCTAAAGAATATTAGAGATGGCATTTGCTATCGCTAATACATTTTAAGTCATCACTAATAAATTAAATAAATAAAAAAAAATTATGATAAAATTTTCTGTCGCTAATATCATCGTCACTAATGATCATTAGTATTGGCGAAGGCTTTCATCATCGCTAATACTTTTTCTACAATCGCTAATAATTATAATAAATAAAAAAAATATTTATACCGATGGCTTATTTTTTTATCAATAATGTCGTCGGTAAAAAACATTATTAGGGATGGCAAATCTGTCATTGCTAATAGCCATCGCTAAAAGTTATTTCTCTTGTAGTGACTCAAGCATCATCTCCCTCGTTGCCTTCTAATTGAGTGCTTTTTACTTCATCGTCTCACCCTATGGTGACTCATTCTAATGTCAGTATTCACAAACCCAACCCTAAATATGTGAATGTTGCTCTATTATCAATTTCCTTCGAACCTCGTAGTATTGCTTCTTCTCTTAAACATTGGTCGGAAAAGGAGCTATGATTAAGAAATTAAATGTACTTACTTTAAATAAGACTTGGGATCTTATGCTGCACCTTCCAAATGTGAATGTGGTTGGTTATAAATGGTTTTTCAAAACTAAACTCAATGCGGATGGTAGCCTCGATCAATTAAAAGCCTGCCTTGTTACTAAGGACTTTCACCAAGAAGAAGAAATCAACTTCATGATATATTTAGGCCAATCATTAAATCAAATACTATTCACATTGTTCTTACTATTGCTATAGTTCGAGATTGGTCTATCCAGCAAGTTGATGCTAAAGATGCCTTCCTACATGATCATCTCGATGTTCCGGGCTTTATGGAATAACCTTTTGAGTTTCGAGATCCCACACGTCTCGATCATGTTTATGTACTCCGTCAAGCTCCGTACGGTCTCAAACAAGCCCCTCGAGCTTGGTTTGACAAAATTAGTGACATTCTCGTTGGCTACGGCTTCTTTTACGGCACTGCTAATCAATCTCTATTAGTATTTCAGCATTGCAGCCATGTGATATTTTTGCTCTTATACGTCAATGATATATATATATATAATAACTTTATTCACAAAATAAAGTCTATAACAAAAGTTAGAACAGAGCCCAGAAGCATCAATGTACAAAACGGCTCAGTTGACAAGATACAAAGGCTGGCAAAGTAACAGAAAATAGCAGACCTACGGGTGACCAAGAAAAATGTATAAGCAGCTGAAATACATGTGTCAATAAGGAGAACTGCAAAAACTGTATCCGAGCCTGGAATCAACAATCCGCAAATACCCAAACATGGCAGAAAGATGTTAGCATTCATAGAGCAAAATATGCTGACATTCTGGGTTGTATGAGACCAAAAGCTGTAAATATAGAGGAAAATCCGAACAAAGCCTCTTAGGATTAATTCCCTGTTGAAGGCATGTTCTAGGAAATAGACGCCTATAGACATGGTATCCAGGTGACTATCGTAGAAGAGAACATGATACCATTCCAGAAGTTTGGAGTACAGAAGTCCATTTATTCTAACGTAAACCACTGTGACTGTATGTGAAAAACTTGTTGAATCTGCATGAAGCTTACTGGTAACAAGTAGATGAAGGTAAGCAAGTATTAGAGGAAGCATAGGCGAAAATAAACTAATGTGGAGCATTCTAGACAGCCATAAAAATATAGGAAAAATAATGCAGCTTGCATGCTGAAGATGATATATTCTATAGCTAGTCAAAACAAATTTCTAAACAATAGCCTCCAATGTACTAGAGGTAGAGTTTATGTGTGCATTCCCATCAGTATCTTTGTTCCTTGAGACGTCATTTGGGACCAAATGATACCCACAAAACGGAGCAAGCAAGCAAGAAACACCATACCAGATGTGCCCCATATGTAATATATGCCCACCATTCCCATCAGTATCTCTGTTCATTAAGACATCATTTGGGACCAAATAATACCCGCAGCATAAAGTAAGCAAGAAAAAAAATATTATAGTCATTTATTATCTTGTATCTAACATAGGATCCTACAAACCATCAGGAAAAAAAAAAAAAAACTTATACGATGCTTGAGAAATTTATAGAAAAATAATAAAGCTTGCAATGTCGTGTGGTTTTATGATTTCTTCAAATGCTCATGCAGGATGCAATTAGAACAAGGAAAACGGTAGGAAGTCCGAGGGAGAGAAAAGTGGGTGAAATTTTGGTTGAGTCTGGAGATCCAAGGAATGGTGAGAGGAAGATAGAATGGTATGGAAGGGGGGGAATAAAATTAGATTTATAAAATCGATCTAGAAAAAAACATCTGTTTGTATCAAAAAATAAAATATACAAAAAAGCTAAAGAAATTCCCGACTGGAGCAGTACATATTTGTAGACGTCTTTTTTTTCTTTTTATTGTTTTGGAAATAAGGCAGGAACGAGGGAAGAACAGTTATTGTGGTCAAACAAATTTATTCTTAAAATAACTATTCCAAAGGAACAAAAGAATAAATAACACCCTCTTGGCCCTTGGGGCTTATGTCGATGTATGCGTTAAATTTACCAAAAGAATAGAAAAATGTGGGAATAGAATGATACTGTAATAACACCCTCTTTGGGCTTTGTCTCGTTTGGATGGCTATAGGAACTCGAGAAACATAAGACCCTAGCTAGGTTCATGACAAACCAGGCCTTTCTGGAGCAACATTATGCCAGCCCAAGCCTATTCACATTAAAGCCCACATAACTTAGCTCTAGCCAGACTTCTCCTAGGCCCTCCATTTTAAAACAAATACAAGGAACCCTGGTCTAAATGGCTCCAACAACTTCAGCCTGGAATACAAGGATTGCACTCTTGCCAGTTGGCATAAACAATGTTCAATAGGCATCCTTTATTTTATTTTTTTTTTGTAAAATCAATAGGCATCCTTTGTTAATATACTTTTACTATTTTTACTTTACTATGGGAGTATTTGGGATTGCAAATATTTATAGGTCTATCTTTATAGACCTATCCTCCTCTTGTATCAGCTATATGAGAAAACAACAACTATTTTTTTGCAAAACATATTGTTTTATTAATATTTGATATTTATTATTATGATGACTATTATAATAGTAATAGATATATAATAATAAAAATATTGATAGTAATTTTTTATCACCTTTTACTTGATAAAAATAAAACTAATTAAACTGTACAATTTCATTTAGGACAACATTGATGCAAAAAAAATTGTCCTTTGAAAAAATATTTAGTTAAAAAAATGATGTAAATGAAAATAATGCTTGTTATTAAGATCAAATCAAGTATTATAACACTAAATAATGTGTCATAATAAATTAATTATTAAAAAATAAGAAATTTATTTATCAAGAGAGAAGGTTTTAAGATTTTACAACTTATTAAGGGCAAAAGATCAATTCTCATCAAGAGTAGAGAATTTGATGAATGAATAAAGAACTATGGTAAATGATAACCTTGCTTATTATCAAAATAAAGAATTGTGTCAATGTTATTGTTCATCTAAAATATAGAAACATATTAAACAAAAGTCTTACTTATTATTTCAAATAAATAAATTACATTAATAATGTTATTGATGTGGGCATCTATATAGTGAATTACAAATTGAATCTCTATTTTAATTATATATAATGGATAGATGATAGACGTATGATAGAAAAGTTTCTCAAAACATCGAATAGAGGTTGTCAATTAGCTAAGATAAATCTAGCCGTGCGAGCTTACATAATTTACTAATTCTGTCCACTCAAAGAACTTATGTAGCATAAATATCTAACGCAACAAAGAATATTATACAATCAATCTAAAGCATTACTGATTTTTCTTTCTTTCGAGACTATTGCTGCCATCCCATCATTTTACCTGTCCACTATATGATTAGACACATCGAAGCAAATCATTTCATGGCAAAAAGAAAAATCCACCAATGGACTCGCAAGTAGTGAAATAATCATACTCAATTTGACCAATAGCCTACTAAACTGTATTCAGCTCCTCATATTCCCCCCTTCAGATGCAAGGGGAGATGGACACGCTTATTTCACAATTTGTATATTTGGCCATGCATCCCATCCCCTTACGACATGATATGTGGGCTCACTTGTGGACCAGCTATCACCATAGATTTCAACACTTGAGTGGGGTTAGAAAGCTAGGCTCCAAGATAGTTAGCATGGGGATGAGAAAGTGCACCAGTAGAGAAGGACATGCAGGACAAATGACATGATAGAGCTGGGACTCCTTTTCGTAGGAAATGGATGTCGATGTTTCCCGGGAATCGTCGAGGACTGCCGAGTGCCAGGGGACGAGTCCGGATGGCTCGGATCGTATATTTCGCACAAACGAGCGATTGCTCTACTTTCTTCACGACATCCGTTGGATCTCAACCTCTGCACAGATCTCGAAGCGACAATTGCGAGATCCAACGGTGGATCCACCGGAAGGGAGGTGAATCATTCTTTCGTGGGAAAGATACAACCCGCACCCGTGTCCGGAAGCGGGAAAGATTTGATAGGTGACTGGGTGAGGAACAGAGCCCGCGCGAATCGCGCGGTCCGAACCTGCTGCCAGGGGGCTTTGTCTGTCCGAACCCACCTCCGTTGACCAGCCACCACGCCTCTTCCTTTTCCGAAGTTAGAACAAAAAATTTTGAACCCAACGTGACCGCCCATCACTGCACAAGAGCAACGCAGTTGCCATTGCTGCATTTATGAAGTATGTGTGTGTGCCTCTCTCTCTCTCTCTCTCTCTCTCTCTCTCTCTCTCTCTCTCTCTCTTTTCTTTTTTCTTTTTTGATGCCAACATTTGTAGAGTTTTACGTGGGGCATGGGTATACCCCCTCTCTATTGAGGCATAACTTGAATAGAATGTAGAAGTATACTAGATTGATTTTGCAAGAGACTAGTGATAATACAAATGAAACATTAGAAGTATGTATTGAAAAAAGATTTTGAAAAAGAGTGGTGCTTTACTGAGGGTTCTGGAACAAGGCTGCTTCTCATAGGTGCTATTGATGATACAAGCATTTTTATATTCTGTTGCACTTAAAATGTGCAAGAAATTTTTTATGAGAGTTTTACTAATGGTCAAGAGCTTGCATGTTTGAATTTTGCTTTCTTGTTTGAGGATAGTTGATGAACTAGTTTGGTCGATGGATAAAAGCTTTCTAGGCTTTACAAATGTCTTAATTAAATAATTTTCAATCCATCAAAATCTTTTGCATACAATTAAATTTATTGCAAGTTGTGTTAAGATAATAAACTATAAAAGAGCATCCTTACTAGTCAAAAATTATATATATGATAAATATCAGTAGCAAAAGTAGAAAAGAAAATTCTGAGACATAATTAACTCCAACAAGATAAAGTGCCCTAAGTTATTAGAGTCTTTAGAAAATAAACAAGTGTATAATACTAAAAACAGATGGCTAAAATCTAGCAGAACAACGGGTGATACTTCGAAGGCAGTAACTTATACCTGCATGGGTACTTAATATTGCACCAAACCCAAGACCAATAGGATGCATTAAATAAAAATCACCCGAAATGCGTCTACACCCTTGGACCAGAGACCTGCCATGTTGAAGTCGGTAACAAAGAATGTATTTATGAATCAGTCGTACGAAACCTCGGTGTAACCCAAATTGCTGTCTTGGTGTACGTTCTTGTATCTCTACAAAATAGTGAACGGCGAGATGTTGGAGATAACATTTGTACAAACTTTTACTGCTTTTATTTTTACACCTTTTGGAAACAGTAAATCTTGACATCAATATCTCTAAAAATTTAATAAATAATTTTTAAAAAAACTGTCATACACATCATTCAATCTAGTTTATTTTTATTCTCAGATTTTTTTTTTCTTAGGGTGTATGAACCCATGGGAGATTAATATGACAATTGTCATATCATCATGGTCTTAACAACCAAAACATTATCACTATATATTTACAAAGAATTTTTGTTTTGTCAGCATATATAATTATGTTGCTACTATAGTTTATTATGCATTGTAACCGCTATTAGCAGTTATTGCTAAAATAAATGATAAATATAATTTTTGATCTAATGCAACACATTATTCACAATGACTTACAAATAGGGACATATATATATATACACACACACACACACTGAGTTTGGGAGAGCTTGATTCTGGTCAACCTTGACTGGCTGAAATGTAAGATCAAGTTTGGATTGTTTTATTTGACTAAGTTTGATACAATGTAATTCTCGATCTACCTAATTGCCAACATATTTCAAATAGCTTTATAGACTCATAGGACCCTATAGTAAGGCTTTCAATTATGATTCTTTTCAAGTCGGATTTAAATCTGAAAAATAAAATCATGTCCAATCCAATTTATCTAGCGATCCCAAACCAAAGAGGATCCCCACTTTATGTTCGTACATAAATAAGAAACCACATGTTGTTCCACCAATATCTTCTAGGTCAAGCATTGATTCTAGATAAACTAATGCTACGGAAAGTCTGCTAGACCTTTCATCATTTTCCCATCTATTACGATGGTATGAAGGGATTGGTTTGATTTAATTTATTTGGAGTTGATGTCACTCAAAATGATTGGTGGCACCATAGAAGATCACTTGCTAGTGCTATATTAGATGAGGCAATTTAGCATATATTATGTAGAACAGTACTTATCTTGATACTTTTTTTTTTTTTAATTTTCTTTAAGCAATATGGTGGCAATGTGCAACTAAACTTTGAATCCTAAACCACCCTAAAGGCAAACCCTTAGAAAGGTAATTAATACAATTTATTGATGTTAATTAGACTGATTTTGATGAACAAGAAGTAATAAATATAAATATATGAGTAATTAATATAAATTATAATAATATCCCTTCAACTTTGAACTAGGTACCCTCTCAACTTATGTTTCAAACCAACCCTTCATATTTCTAAATTATTCCAAACTAGTCCTCCAGCTCCCTAACCATGAAAATATCTTTAGCACGCCATCATAAAAGACAAAATTGCCCTTCTCCCTCAGCAAGATTGCTCTCTCCCAAACTCTTATCCTCCTAAGCTATCTCCCCCTCATCCTCATCCTCATTGCATCCTCAACCTCCATTCAAGGCCTTGTTTGCTAAGACTCCTCCCAATCGATGGAGTCCTTCAACCTCCCCTTAGAGATGGCATTTTGAAGAATGGAGTTATAAAGAAACAAAATAAAAATCAAAAACTAGAACACCATGGTATTAAAATGCTTTAAATACACTGCACCTTTGAAAGTTGTCTCAGAATTTCTTTAGCTGAAAAGATTTGTATAATCAAATTTAATCACTGCTATGGTTCTTGCTACAATGGTTAGGGAATATGATTGAGGCAGACTATTGACCAATCCTCTTTCTCTTGTTTCTTCAACTATTAATCAATCATAGAAATAGAAAAAGTCCATGAATATTTTAGGTATTTAAATCTCAAAGTCTTGCAATTTTTTGTCCTTCTATTTTGTTAGTGAAGATGGATAACCCTGCTCCTCTAATCTGCTCTTATTTTGTTTGGAATTCTATCTCCTTGTAACTTATTATAGCAATGTCAAAGTCATTAATATAAGGGAAATGTCTTCCCCACTGCCTTTTAACTTTGGAATTCCACTTCAATATTCTTCCCTAATAAGTTACAAATATGACCAAATACTCATAGATTAATTAATACTAGTGGAGAATTATAGTGACACCCATTAGTATTTGGTCAAATTTGTAACTTATTATAGCAATGTCATATGTACTCAAACTTTGGCTGTCCTTTTTGTCCATCTCCTTCAATTTCATTTGAAAGTCTTGGCAACTACTCATTTGTTTCCAAAAGGCCCTTCTCCTATTATTTGTATTCTCATATTCCCTACATGCCCCTAACCACTTGCATCACCATCCTAGGGTTACTGTTCTCTTTTGGACCTCCACCACCAAGGAAAAGTGGAGCTCATACTTTCCCAAGAATATTCCTAACCACAGATACCCCTAATATAAAGGAAAAAAATTAAGAATTTGATGTAAAGTCTAAATGACAAAAATAAGAAATAAAACCTCTAAATAGAAGTGGTTAATCTATAAGGAGTTCTTTACATAAGATTTATGCTTTGATTGGTAACACGCCATCCATCTCGAAGATTATGGCCATCTTTCAACTATGCCAAACAAGATAGCCTGTAATTTAAGACAAGTTGAGAGATGATTGACAGCCATTCATCTCTGAAATAAGCTACTTGTCGCCCATTCAAGAATTTACCGTACATCTTTTACGTATTGTATAGGATTCTGACATAATGTAAAGGCCTAACTCTCTCTCATCGATCCAGGATTTTCTACGGTATGTTGTACTCTACAGAATACTGGGCAGATGAATGGCAATTAAACAAGGTGCGTCGTGTATGACACGTAAGACTATCTTGTTTTGATGGCCATCCATCTTTTAATGTCGGCCATCAAGTGCAGCATGGTACTCTATGGTGGACACCGTGCACGGCAGAGGATCCGTGCTGCCCTCTCATCTTGGACCTCCTCTCCCCTCCTTTTCCATAGAAGAACAAAGGAACATGAGATCTTTTCAGACAACAAGGCATGGCCATGGCCTGCCGGCTTCTTGCTGACTGATCCGCCTCATACTCCTTGGATCAAATCTAAAAGCTTTAAACTCTCAATAGAAGAAAAAGAGAAGAAGAGCAAAAAGACATGAGGTGATGGCACGAGCAGCTTGCACATGCTTTGTTTCATCCACTATTTCGTCTACACTTCCTCTTCTTCTCCCTTCCTTCTATTAGATCTTGAGTCAATCTTTCTCACAATCCATAGATTTTAATTTTCTTAATCTTTCTGATTTAAAGTTCCAACTCCACTGCGATACGTCTCACCATCCGCTATGATTTGACATGCGAAAAGAAAGCCACCAGACATGGCTTTCCCTTCACCTCTCCATCTCCTCTTCTCCCCATAGATCTTCGGTCTATTGGCCTTCTAGACGACTTCTACTTTTTCTCTATCTCCCTCCTCCTTCCCCTTCTATCACCCACTTCTTTCCTTATATTTTATCTCCTAGTTTCCTTTTGGGCTTGTTCGGCTGGGGGATGGACGAATTCTCCCACTTAGGTGGTGGGAACCCTAGGGGGTCTTTCATATACCTTTCCTCCTCCTCGTCTGCTGCCACCGGCACCACTATGGCATCACCTACTCCACTACGGAGCTCCGACGCCTATGGACTGAGCTTCTGCCCTCCTGCGCTGCTCCAAAACCCTAGCCCTCCAACCTTCAAAGACGAGGCTGGCTCCTCCTGGTACCAGTCTCAGAAGCATGGGGAGACGTCTCGGGGTGATGTGGAGACTATCAAGGCCAAGATCATCTCCCATCCTCAGTACCCGAGCTTATTGGGAGCTTATATGGACTGTCAAAAGGTTACCCATTCTAAACTCTATAGTCTATACTACTATACATCTATAATTATATAATCCTCATGGCTTACCATCAATAATTCCCATGTGCTTCTTTATAGGTGGGAGCACCACCGGAGGTGATCGCCCAGCTCTCGGCCATGGCCCGAGAGCTCGAGGGGTGCCCTGGCTGCCCAAAGGAGGCATCCGCCGACCCCGAGCTTGACCGGTTCATGGTGCCTCCACAACCATCTCTTTGCCTGCATCTCTCTTTTCCTTATTATTTGCTTTTGACTCGTGGGGCATAAACTTTATTGTAGGACACCTACTGTGACTTGCTAGTTAAGTACCGGGAGGAGCTAGCGAGGCCATTGCAGGAGGCCACAGACTTCCTAAAGAATGTGGAGTCCCAGTTTAATGCTCTCACCAACAGCGCCTGGGCTTGCTTCTTCTCTACTGGTAATATGCGGGAGACTCTTCCATTATAATATGATCAAAGCTAGGGAATCCAAGATAAAAGGAAAACACTTTATTTCATGGGCTTGGGATTTATTATTCACTATTTTTCTTTCCATATCGTCAGTGAGAAAGAGGTGAAGAGAGATTGTAGGTCATGTGTTTAGGGTTCTACCAACTTTACTCTCCAACAGTGCAATGCCGAAGGGTTTCGCAGTTCGACAGTAGAGAAAAAAAAGTCTAGAAACATTTACGAGGTGGCTTTCATCCTCCACTTTTCACGCTAGGCTAGAAACTTGACCGATTTGTATTTTTATTATAGGTTTTAATTTTATATTTTTACCTTCTGTAAATATATAAATATAATAACTTGAGATATGGGGTTGGAATTTAAAGATCGCATAGGTAGGCTCTCTAGAACCCCATCACGAGCTGTAGAACACCCAGCGCTTTTGGTCTCAACCTCTCGTCTCCTCATCTATTTAGGTACCCATTTATTTATTATTACTATTATTGGTGTTATCATCCTTCTTTATATATTGTTTATAGAAGAAGAGAGCAGCAAGAAGACCTTCTGTTGTCTAATAATATATAAGCGTACGGAGGAGAATGAGGAAACCACTCTCCTTTTTTTTTTTTTTAAACCTTGGAGTGGGGTGGAGGTGTCTAATGAGCTAGCATTTGTTTTTTTCTTCTTTTTCTTATAAGAATATATAAGCTAGCAATTTGATCCAGGATCCTTTCACTTCAGAGTCTTGTGTCACCACTGTGGATGGGCGGCTCTCCTTTATCACCTGTTTTTGGTTCTGACAAGGCCCCTCTTTACACCTCCTTTCCATCGAAAAAGGCCCCTCTTCAGGGTGCAGAGAGAATACTTCTTCGAGAATAAATGAATAATAGATTTTTTTTTTTTTAATTAAGGATAAGGGAGGCAAAATGAATAATAGTATCATGGCTCTTCTTTAACTTCCGCCGTTTCAGAATCTCTCTCTCTCTCTCTCTCTCACTCACTCACCCACCAACGTGGGATGCCATTCTAATCACTCTCCCACCCACCAGCAATTCCAGCTACTTCTACTACTTCTATATAGTACATTTTGTCAGGTTTTGGCCGGCCCCATGGCAAGGGAGCCATCCTAGTAACTTGAAGATGCAACACTACACGTGTAATGGTACACTATACTCACTTCTTCAAAGTATATAAGGGATTATATTTTTTCTATTTTAGTTTGTGTAGTATATAATGGATGAACGTAGGCAGTGCAAGTAGGTTTAACACATTTTCGAATGCTCAGAACTGAAGGATTAATGGGAACAGTACTTCGAGGATGGTTTAATTGGTTTCTTTAGATTATGCATGGTGCAGTTTTATTAGGTCACAAACCGTTTTGCGAAGGGGTACTGTTTGTCGTCCAAGGACTTGGTCATAGTTGGTATATACTAGCATTGGAGTGAACGCAAATTTGCTCTTTGATGGAATAGATTGCAGTTAATTTTTACCCTCTGCTGTGAGGTGTCTTAGCAGTTCATGAGGTGAACTGTATGGATTAAACGTCTCTTCTTTTTGACCGGGAAGAGCTGTCAATTTTGACAATTGATTTGGGTACAAAGATGTTTTTTATTTAAAAAAAAAAAATATGGGAATGCTTAAAGTGTCAAGGAAAGTACTCGCAAGATAACGCTATGCCAATGGGGAAGAAATGATTTGCCAACCTAACAATCTGCTGAAAATCTTTGACAGGCTACTTAACCTTTTTCACTTCAGAATAGTTGGGAATCAACATAATCAGACCCCTTTAAGTCCATGCTTTTATAAGATTTCCAGGCTATTCTCCAATCATAGCTTTTTCTTGGTGCAAAATTATTATCGTATGTTTTTTTTTCCTGATTGAAATCGTATGCTTATATACAGCTGCTGCTTTATATATCCTACTAAACGTAATACCTAAAGAAAGTATATCCTTGTTCTATATTCTAAATTCTATATGGTGGTAACAGCAGTTGCTGTTCTTGAAGACATTCCTTGGCAACTTTCGGACAGACCCCTTGAAATTGTGTACATCCCTTCATGAAATGGAGCATAAAAATAGTTATAGAATGGTGTTTAAAATTCAAGAACTTGAGAACCAAACGGGCTCCCAAATGTTCTCCTCATTTTATGCTATGGAACTCCTCATTTTGTTGAACTTCCAATAGTTTCATTTGGAATTTTATGATGCCACTTTTGAATACAGTATATTTGTAATCTTTGTTCATCTTTAAATACTTGATGCCAGCATCTCGTGTATTTTATTAGTATGATTCCTTTTGTTGGTGGCATCGAACATACGTACTGATATTAGCTTGCAAAGACAGTGGAGTTCCTTAGTAGAGTAAATAATGTAAAAGGACTCATAAAACTGATATCAGAAATAGAAGTCTATGCCTTAGTTTGACTTCACAGAAAGCATTTGCATGTAAAACCCCATCATCGACTGGATTATTCTAAGTCTCTGGTGTTTCATCCAGTTCATTTGTATTTTGGACGAAATTGGTGGGCTATATCATTCTGATAATGTCTTGTTAGCACTATGCACTAGATATACATGTCACATGCCAACTTTCAACTCTACACTTATTTTCCAAATGGATTCAAACTAAGATATAGCTACAGAATAAAGCCTGTTAAAGACCCTGATTCCATGTTATTTTTGACTTCTCCTTATCTCAATCTTTCTTTGATAGCCTTTTTAGTCTTGTATTTCTGTATATTTAGCCGGTAACAACCCAAGACTTCACTTAAAAAGGCTAGCTAGAAGTTTCTTTTTTCTTTTTTCTTTTTTTTTAAGTGAGATCCTGGATTGTTACAAATGATATGAGAGTCAATTCAACCTATAGTCTATGTGGATTAGAGGACACTGCAAGATGGGTTCATTAGGACTGATCACCGGCCAATCACAGTGTTTATGAATAGATTTACATGAATTTGAATCCCTAGCCTGATAAGGGCACCAAGAAAAGTATGTGAAGATCCATACGAGCGTGTGTTTAGTTCCATATTGATTATTCACTGAGAAGATCTTGAATACTTGAATATAAAATTAAAGAATCCAAAAAAATTATCTCTAAATTTTTTAGATAAGGTCCTAAATTGTTATATAGTCAATATTCAGTCTCCTTAATTTAGCCACCGGCTCCAATTCTACATGATGGCTTCAAAAATTGGACCATTGATGTTGAGGCTTTAGTGAAACAATATTTCAGAAAAAGTTGTTGCCGCTTTTTTTTTTCTTTTTTCTTATTATTATTTTTTCCCTCCTCCCTAACTCGTTATTATCATTGTTTCTTTTAGCTTTTTAACTTGTTCCCGTGGAACCTGCAGATGAGAAATGTCAAGGTGTTGGCTCATCCGAACCGTGCGAGATTGACCCCCGTGGCGAGGACAAGGAGCTGAAGCGCCACCTTCTAAAGAAGTATAGCGGGTACTTGGGCAACCTTAGGCAAGAGCTGTCCAAAAAGAAGAAGAAAGGGAAGCTGCCAAAGGAAGCGCGACAAAAACTACTCAATTGGTGGGAGCTACACTACAGATGGCCATATCCTTCGGTATGTGCTATAACATCAGCTCATATATACATATATATGTATCTATATCCTTTCATTAAAAACATTACATGACACACTATCTACCATTCCTTATGGCTTCATATATTGCTTTGCTTTTTGTCAAAAAAAAACAACTGTAGCTAACTTGGATCCAATTCATCTATGTATATGTTGATCAGGAAATGGAGAAGGATGCCCTGGCGGAATCAACAGGCCTTGATCCAAAGCAGATCAACAATTGGTTCATAAACCAAAGGAAGCGGCATTGGAAGCCATCGGAGGACATGCAATTTACCGTGATGGATGGATTCCATCCACAGAATGCTTCTGCTGGTGCTCTCTTCATGGAAGGACAGTTCATGGGTGATGGCATGTACCGCCTTGGCCCATGATTCATGCTTGGTACAACCGACTTAGAATTCCTTTCAGGCATAGATGTAAGCCTCTGGATATACCATTATCTATATATCATTATTTCTGAATTGTTATTATACCAAGTCATCATAAAAGTACTTAATTAGTAATATTAATTGTAGTTTACTCATGTTCTCAGTTTCATAAAAGTTGCCACATATCATACATGTTCAGTGTTAATCTTTGGCCTTCAACCCTCCAGAGGTCATTGCTGTGTTCATAGTGCTAATCTTTCGGGATAGGATGCTTTTGTTTGGCTATGCCGCTTTATTGTTCTGATGTGTAGGTATAGGATGCTTCATGCCTTTTCTATTCTATCTTTCATTTGAGAAATGTGATGGGGATATCGGCCTAAATGGGCATGCCGGCTGGTTGGTGAGCCAGCCTGATTAAGTTCAATCCAATCTGTTTTTAATAACAAAATAAGTTGGATAGGGATGAAAAATTAGACCCTTTTAGAAAACTAGGCTGGATCTTGATTTTATAATTTTCAACCTGACCTAGGTAGCTTGTATGTTGCAGGTCTAATTTGGATTAACAAAGAATATCCTTTTATTTCTTCCTAATTCTTTTTTCTCTAATCCATTGAGTAAATTTTGACTTACATTCATCCCTCTTTGTTTGTCCTAGCAACCCACATTTTCTCACCTGCTTTCATTTTATTATACTTAAGCATCCATAGTTGGCTTTGGTAGATCATATTCACGATATTCTAAATTAAGTTTGTAAACTAGTAATTAAGAATGTTCTTTTTTTCTAAAAAGGAATATTCTATGTTGAGTTCAGAATTTTTTGAATGAAAATTTATTTTATGTTTGCATGATTTTAGTTTTATCTGAACTTTTTGATAATTTATATTTAATTATCAATATTATATATTAAGATATAAATGAAATGCTAAATACTTAATCAGAATTAATGCAAATTCATCCCAAACTAAGGAGCCCCAATCAATCTGATTCGATGAAACAATGGGTTGACTTTCGGTCTAAAATTAAGATCCAAAAATATATTCAGGTTGGATCAAGGTCAAGCATGCCCTACTCGAAGTTTGCAACCCTTGACTGAAATGAGGAGTGTCTATCGAGATAAGGCTAGTTAGCCAGCTAGATGCTTCATATAGGTCTTCTGCATATTCTACAGGTTTTCAATTGTTTTCTAAACACCAATATGTTATAGTTATGATCTTAGCCTTCAACTATTTCTAAAATAGTGGTACAAGTTATCTGCTTCATTGATATTTAAAAAGTTAGCTGGATCCCAACCTGCTAAAGTTATAGGGTTTTCTTCAAAGAATTTATAATTACAAGAAATACAATGTATTGCCGAGCTTACATTAGGATGTTTATACCAAAAGAAGTAAGTCTCTATTGTGGTAATTATTTCTTGATGTGGCATATAATTTGAAAGTACAATGAGATCAATATCCACCTCACAATTTATACCATTCTCCAATAGAGATTTTAGGCTAGCTAACTACTTGGCATGCTTCTGCTAGAAGAGATTCTAGGTTCAAAATTGGATGGTCACATTTTCTAGAAAAAATAGGAAAAAACAATCTTAAATGTAAATTTGCTGACTATTTTGTATTTGCTTTCATTGGAGTTTAAATGATAAATTTAGTGGCTGTGGCAACAATAAGATCAACAGTTGCTATGTTGCCATCCTAAAATGAACTCAAGATCTCACAATTAGAGGGGATTCAATGATTCAACCATAATTGTTTATTATTTTTGATATTTGAATGGAACTTGTTTTATAAGATGTGCAATTACAATCTATGCTTGCTATTATAATCTTTAATTCATTTCCTTGCTTGCATTTTCACTAAGCAATTCAGGTTTGAGGTATTGACGAACAGATGTACATATCCCCTTGGTAGATAATAGGATGCTTTCTGTAAATTTCAGCTAATAACAGTAATTTTGAACATGTAATAAACATTTATAAGATCTAGACACAGTCCTTAATCGTGACTCTTGCCTTCTCCCTCTAAGGTATAAAAAGTTTAAAAGATCTATAACGTGCTACATGCATGTAACTAAAGAGTATGCATAGCCATTATCATAATAACATCCCTCTACATTATTTAGCTTCTTGTGAGCCCCAAAAATTATATACCTTTTCTTCACATCTAGTTGCCTATATCTCGGGATGCCAACTGAGTGAGTGAACTTTGCAAGCTAGTTCATGTTTGGCTCAAATTTGAGTTTGAGTTCGACTCATCTGGTTAGCGAACAAGTTAAACTATAATGAGGCTTTGCTTACTCAAGCTCAGCACAATTACATGTTTTGATTATTTCTTTACCAAAATTCTCCATGACTTTTCTATACTTTTGCAGGGCTTTAGTCCCATAACTTTCTAAATTCCTCTTCCATCTCACCGATGACAGATCCCGACCTTGTTGATGCTAAGCTAGGCTTGTCACTATGGTTATAGCCCAACTCCTCCTCCCTTCTATTAAATGCTTCTGGATCAGGAAGGCAACCAGGGCGGCCCAACGTCACCTAATATGGGGTCAGCGCAGGTCAGGCTTGGGTCAAGCATTTTTAAAAGACCGAGCCTGGGCATTCGACATGAGGCCCAAATCAGACTAGGGTGGAACCTTTATAGGTCAGATTGAGTCTTTGGGGGCGTTTTAGCCATCTCTCATTTAGAAAGATGAAAGAGAGAAGGCACAAGATCCAGTGCATGAATTGTACCATAAAGTATTGTACAATACTTAATAGTTGCTATCAAAAGATGGATGACCATCAACAACAACGATGCACTGTATGTGGCACATAAGGCCACTTTGTTTGATAGCCCTCCATCTCTCAATGGTGGTCATCAAGTGCTGCACAGTACTTTATAGTATGATCCATGCACCATAGAAGATCCGTGTAGGAGATAAGAGAGAGGGGTAACTTACCTTTTATGGTGGTTAATGGATGATAAGGACATTATCTTGATGCCTGACTAATAGCGGAATCTAAGGATAAGAGTATAAAGCTGATTTGTTACTATATTGTTTTGGTTGGAATAATAATTATAATTTTATGGGCCTTCAAATAGAAAAAAGCTCCAGGCCTTCAACAATCAGGTGCAGTTATCCATCGGACGACTTGCAAAATAGAAAAATTACTCTCCCATAACACCTTATCATGCCCCTAGTGTCACGCCCGAGTAATTCTTTGTGCACCGCATATAGTGTAATAATAGTGCACCATATTTCTCATTGGACCATGTAGCTATGCTTTCCAATACAAATCAAATGCGACAGTTCAATTTTTTGGTTTGAAATTTTGAATGATAAAAATATTTCTTTGTTCTGAAAAAATTATGACATCCTGCGGCCTGTTATAACATCCTGAAGGTATATTATGACTTTCTAAAAATAGAAAGTCTTAAGGGGGAAGTTATAAATTTTTCAATGATAAAAATGTCCTTCCCTTCTTATGACTTTCTATTTTCAGTAAGTCAAAATATGTCTTCAGAATATTATAACAAGCCATGGGATATCATAACAGATCATGGGATGTCACAATTTTTTCAGAATAAAGAAGTATTTTCGTCACTCAAAATTTTAAACTAAAAGAAAGAACTACAAGCATTTAATGAACTTTAGAAAGTGGGGGCTATATGGTCCAATAGGATGATGTGGTGCACTCTACATCAATTTTATTATACGTGCAAAATATTTCTCATCATGCCAACAGGGAGTGGGGTGGGAAAATGTACTAGGCTACATAGAAGTACTACTTGGAGATAGAGCTAGGAATTGATCTTAAGCCACTCGAATAGTTTGATTCAAGGTTCCATCAGGGTCAACTCAATTGTTTCATGTGAACACCTCGGATTCTTTGCAGCCTTTATATGGAACTACCAACAATGTAGTCAGTTTCTCAATATATATTTTAAGAGCTATTGAGAGACCCGCTATTGATTTCTTTTTTTCCTTCACATATCTAATATATATATATATATATAATAATACTCTATAAAAAAGTATTATGATATTATCATCTCAACATATTAGATAATTTTAATTATGCCATATGAATTATTATTTTATTATCTATAATTATTTAAATATTATTTTTTAATAATAATAAAATAGTATTTTAAAAATTAAAAAAATAATATTTTAAAAATAAAAGTAAAAAAGAGATAAGAAATAAAAATATTTTTTAAAAATTATTATTTTTAAAAATAAATATTATAAAAATAATAATATTATTTTTTAAATACTAATTTATTATTATTTTAAAAATATTATATTATTTTTTTATTTTTAAAAATAATAATATACTAATTTATTTTTTAAAAATTTTTAAAATAATATTTTTATTATTTTTTAAAAAATAATATATTTTAAGATCTGAATCGATCCATCAGATCAGATTAGATCAAATCTAATAAATTATCCGCAAATAGAGCATGATACTCTATCGATTTGTAAGTCAAATTTTTGTATTTAATAGCCTCCGAAAGTTTACAGAATGTATGAAAAGAAGTGAGAGGAGGGGGTACGATTGGATGGTGATCAGTCCTAATGAAGAACCATGATAGGCCGGCATTAGTAGAAACAGAGAAAGTATGTAAATAGAAAAGAAAAAAATAAAATATTATTTTTTAAAAAAAAAAAGAAGAGAAAATTTTTCTCTCTTTCTTCAGTGACGGTGTCGGAGGCGACGGTACCAACAGGGATGCCGAAGAGTGCGATCGAGATCGGCATTTATTAAGAGAGAAAGGGAGTGGTGGTGAGACGGCAAGAGGTGGGGGTGGCATCGATAGGCGTAGAGAAGGTATAAGAAGAAAAGAGAGAGCAGGGATGCGATCAGAGTCGGCATTTGCCAAGAGAGAAGAAAAGCCATGGTGGGGCGATAGGAGGTGCAGTGGAACCGACAGGCGCGTAGAAGATATGAGAGTAAGAAAAAAAAATATATATAATAAAATATTATTTTATAAAATAATAAAAAATATATCATATACATAATAGATAAATAAATAAAATATTAAAAATATTTATTATGAATATTTATTATTAAAAATTTTAATAATTATATATCATAATTATCTACTCAATGCAACATGCAGGTCTTTGACTAGTTCCATGTAATGATCGCCGCATGGTTCATGGTCGCCATACGGCCACTTGTGCTGACTTCAAAGGAATCCTTGATGATTAGGAGTCTTCCGATATATTCAATGTGCTTGACTCTTCCACATAATTTTACCATTTTAATTCATTTTTGTCCATATGTGAAACTATGATTTGAGATGACGTTCGTGTTTACACTACTGAGTGAATCAACCATAATATTTATAAATCCTTGGCAATTGGAAACCAATACTTACCAATGTTTCACTGGACAGGACGCCTAAATCGAATGGATTGCCTTAATGAAGATACCATATCACATAATACTCCACCAAAAACTCCTACCATCTCAAAAAATTACTTAGGAGAGATCGACCGGGATATTTATAGGCAGTGAAGTTTTCTTATCTTAATTATTCACTCCTCCTTAGAAATTATAACATCTGTACAACAAAATGTTGGCAACATATGGATCTTATTAGTTCTTGTCATTAATTTTAAAACTATAACATTGAAATAGTTCCTTCATACTATACCCTTTTTTTCATTTATTTTCTTTGTTTTACAATTTCATAATTACAAGCTAGGCCACAGAACTTATTCAATCTCATGTACAAGAGCATACAACAATATTAAGAATGCAGCTCCTTATTCTGTCAACCTTCTTTGTAGTCATCTAAACTTTCATAAGTTAATGTTCAGTAGCAAAGAAGAATCCCCTTTGTCGACGGTGAACGTCTGAGAGAACTTCTTTGTTAAGGTGATGATCTCAACATTGTAAGTGCCATGAAAGCCTCTGAATTTGAATTCTCCTTGTTCATCAATATGACCATGAGAAGTAGATAGCCACTCTTGGTTCAAAGCCAGGTACCTTCTACCAGCTTCATTAACATCACCTTCAGCATTAACCAAGTGCCCGTTGTACCTCACAAACAGCTCCCAGAATCCCCACAGCATGATGCCTTCTACTGCTGGATGCGCATAGGCCTCCCGAAGCATGACCTCCAAGTCGTCGGCTCGAACATACTCATTGTCTGATGAGACATCCAATTCAGTAAACCAGATTGGAAGACCAAGTATCCCCAACTTATCCAACGCAGAACATACAATTGGCCCAACTGGATAATCTATGTGACCCTGTATTCCAATTCCTCCAACTGGTGCACCTTGGTCCTGGAGACCAAGGATTTGCTCTATATACATCTCAGGAGATGCTCTAGTATCAGTTCCATCCTCCACATGGTAATCATTCACAAAGAGGGTGGCAGAGGGATCCAGCTGATTGGCAGTCTTAAACATGTAAGCTCTGATATCCTTTCCCAGCCTATCCTGATAGAAAGAGCCATGAAGCATCTCGTTGTTCACATCATAGTGTCTGAATCTGCCCTTGTACCTTGTAAGTAGACCGTTCAGACGGTTCTGAACGGCTGTCATTAGATCATTCTTGTTTAAAGATTTAATCCAGGATTGGACAACGCTATCCACCGCCCAGAAGATACAGTGGCCTCTAGCCTCTATCCCATTCTTCTCACACAAGTCCAAGAGCTCATCAGCATCAGTGTAGTTAAGATTTCCTTGCTGTGGCTCTGTCCAGTACCACTTGAGCTCATTGCCAAACACTGACCAGTTGAAATTCTTTACAAAGAAATCGACGAAGTCGTCGTTATCGATGTTCGTTCGATTGATACATGATCCCAAGGGGAAATTGTTCTGTATTTGTTTGACTTTCACAAATGCTCCCCATGGAATATCGGTATCCGATCCTGTAACTTTTAATACAACATCTCGCTTTCGCACCTGTTAAGCGATCACATAAGAATTAAGAAACTTCAGACATAGATTAATAATTTAAGGCTATTAAGGAATGTCACTGCCTCTACATGGCTCCTAACGTGGACTGAGAAGAGGTGGGAAGTGATTCAAAATTGGCAGTTAAATTAACAGGAGAGGCCAAAGTACGAAACTAAAAATTTTG
Source organism: Cocos nucifera (assembly GCA_006176705.1). Taxonomy (NCBI): domain Eukaryota; kingdom Viridiplantae; phylum Streptophyta; class Magnoliopsida; order Arecales; family Arecaceae; genus Cocos; species Cocos nucifera. The sequence continues at coordinate 1,317,558 of QRFJ01000189.1, forward strand.
ATAAAGAAGCAGGATTTATGAAGATCACTACAAATGGATGTCATAAGTTTACGCGGTCTTGATAGAGAGAAAGGGATTACCACATCTGTCTGCTTCTTTAAATGCTTAAATCTTGCTTTCCTGTCCACAGGAAATATCTGAAGCCCAGAAACCATGAGATCGATTCCAGACGAAGGACCCTGAACATAAACTATGACTCTGGAAGGTTTCTTTTCAATCCTAAATGATCCCCCAATTTCATACCATCTATCATCATTAGCTTTAACTTGGCCCCCATTGACGTATTGGCTATCTACAGCTAGAGTAACATTGATATTCTGAGGACCATTTCTTTGAGAACCAACTCGGACCCAAGCTGATACTTGGTATGTCAGATATAACTCCAGCTTGTCGGTGATTGTTTGAGAAGGGCCCATCCAGCTCTGCGTGCGATTTGTTGCAAGAATATAGCGACCACTTAGAGGTTCCCGTGGTCCAAGAGAGTCTTTTGCCATTGGAGGAATCAGATGAGGCGAGCCATTAGCGATGTTTAGAGTGCATGAACCAAAAGGAAACCACCCATTTAGGCCATCACTGAGACTGCTGTTGCCGATTATGTTGACTCCATAGAGAACATTCTACAAGAACAAAGATTCAGCAGTTGTAGAGCAATACCTTCTCATAATAGCAGGGAAAGTTATAGTGCAATATTCGAATATACAATCACTGCTTTAGCTGCAGAATTTTTATTCTCAGAGATATATAGTTTCCACTTACCATTTTCATGCACTATCAATAGCCACAAACAATTTGGTAAAAAGAGTCAGGCACATGATTAGCATCTGCTTAAGTTAGATTTTTATGAAATTAACAGTACAAAGAAAAAAATTTGTCAGTGGTATGGAAGATAAGACGGAATCAAAGGTTTGAATATGAGGATTTGAGTGATTATCATTTAAAGATTTTAATGCAAGCATCAGTCCCTGAAGAGGAATGAGAACCTCATAAATTTGTTCCCTTTTAAACTTGCATCCAGAGCTTAAGGTTCCTTGCTCATGACTTTATTTAGTATGTTAAACCTTCATTACTTAAGAAACACGGAAAAGGCGACACAATTTTCTCTAGTATAGTTTGTAAGTACAAGGAGTCAATTATTTTCGCTTGGATATTAGGATGCAGATGCTGACGCATGAAACAAGAGAACCGATACCAATATTTTATCAAGATCAAAACTGAAAAATTCTGCTGGACTTGATAATAATTGCATCAAAAAATGAGAAAGCCAAAAATCAAACAGAAGACCTTTTTTTTTTGATAAAGAACAGAAGACATTTTCAATACACAAAATATGTCCAGCTTGCTTTCTGCAGAGATCAAGAATCAGATATTCACAACTTGGAACAAAAGTTCATGAAACCAAATCATCTCTAGAATTATAACGTATAAATGTATGGTAGGAACACAATCTACCAACCTCAAAATCAGGTGGAGTTGATGGTGGGATCTTTTCTGCATGTTTAACTACTAAACTGTCGAGAAGAATATCCGTGCCAGCAGGTGGCCCTTCTATAAATATGATAGCTTTTGAAGCAACACCATTCAGAAGAAACTTCCCTTGCAACTGCATCCAATCCTTATCGGTCGCTTGCAACCTGAACAGAAACAAGTCTTCAGAAACTAAGAATGAGAAAAGAATCCATAGACATTGTAGCTTGAAAAAAATACCACGGAGCTGATGTCTTTTCCTATATTGTACCTTGATTATAGTCAATTAAAAGTAGAGTAGTTGGATGAACTATAAGAAGATAGAAACTCACTTAGCAATGCCTATGTATTGCTCGCGGCCATTTGCTGCTTGAACCCATAGAGTTGCTCGCACGGTGGCAGTAGTAGCATTCCCAAAAATCCTCACAACTGCAGTGACCTCATAAGCAAGCTTTCTTTGCACCCTGCCAGTGATCTCCTGCTGAAGTCCATTCCAGTTTTGAGTGCGTTCGGTTGCAGAAGCAAAGGATTTGCCGCTCAGTGGGAGTATTTTTCCATCTCCCATTGAGTCATGTAGAGCAAGCTTGCATCCCCTTCCAGACCAATTGCTCAGGCCATCGTCGAATTGAGGGTTCAGTATGATGTTCTCATCTCCATCACCTATGCACCTTGTGTTTGCTTCCTATCATGAACAAAAGATTGCAGCACATTTCTAGTTTTAGTAACTGAAAATATGAATCAAGTGAATATATGGTACAGAATTAGCCTTCCAGATCAACAATTATGGAGGATGGGGTAGTATTTTCACAAGTTTGTGAATCAATGTTCATTTTGTTTCAGTATCACATTAGTCAGAAGAAAAATAAGAGGTGGGTTAAGGGAGGATCCTTAATGGAGGCACATGGTGATTGGAGATTCAGCTATATCACCACTTGTTAATTCAATTACTACTCTTCATAACCGAGAAGAGGTTTTGAAGTTACACATAAAAGAAGATGATGTAATTTATTGACTGGTAAGTAGGATGAAAGGTCCAAAGAGAGTAGAGAGAGACCATGAAAGATTAGCATAGAAGATACGAGTTTTTCCTTTTTTCCTATTTTTCTTTGTGTGGATCAAGGTAGACCTTAAAAGGAACGGTGAAGAAGGTTCAAAAGGTTGGCCTCCATGGATAAGATAAAGCTGGGCCTCGCCATTACAGTTTACAGGCGTGAATTGGAAGTCCCAATCCAATTCCTTGACCAAAGTCAGAAGGTCTGTATCAGTTTTTCTCGACAAAATGTGACATACTCTGTTTGGCGAATGTATTTCTCATCTAAAAACGTGAGACAACTGAAACAGGAATTAGAATAGCCATATTCCCCGATACATTTGATTCATAACTAGAATTGAAATTGGAATCGGAATGGGATTTAAATACCAGCAGAGAGTTGGGATTAGACTTTGGGGTATATTTGGTTGAAAGGAGTTGGGCTCGAGAATGGAAATGGAAATGACTCTTGTTCCAACCATTTAGTTGGAGAGAATTCCATTCCAATTTTGATTTCAAGAAGGAGTGATAATGCTACAATCTCCCAAAACCCAATTCTAAAGTCTCCCCTGGTATTCAAATCCCATTCCAATTCTGATTTTGGCCGTGAACTAAATGCATCTTGGAGGATTGAGCCATTCCTATTCTCCTAGAATAGGAATAGGAATGAGACTCTCCAATCAAATGATTGGAATGGGACTTAGTCATTCTCATTCCATTCCAAAGTCAACTCTTCACAACCAAACATATCCTTGATGAACTGGAGGTGTGTTAGCATCAGGTTCCTCCATGGAGAGAGAACGAGAGATGGAGAGAGAATCCAAGATCAAATAGTACAGCAGAGAATAGATACCACGTCCTAAAACCATCCAAAGAATAACCAAACAGACAAGAAAAGAACAAAATCCACGTACCTCATACGTATTGGCACTGCTGCTGTGTCTGTCAGCCATAGAATCTTATTCTGGTATCTTATAAGGGCAAGACAAAATGAAAAAAGCAGGGACAAAGAACAATAGAATTGTAAAATGTTGGGTGGCTGGGAGGAGGAGAAACAATAGCACGAAGATTAAAACAAGTTCTTTGTGAGCCAAGCCGACAGCCACCCCTCCATATATAAAGCTCGAGAAGAAGTCCAGTCTCTTCAAGAAAGGAATAAAAAAAAGAAAGCATGGGACCGGCCAACCAACCAACAGAATTCTATTCAAACTGAGATTGCACGTTAAAGAAAAAAAGGAAACGGTGTTTCTGGATTTGGTTATCCAAAGGGAAAATGATATTGTAAAACTTAATTACCTCTTCAGATCCAAACCACCTTTTTTCTTTTTCAATAAAGAATGGTCGGAGAGGATCTTTTCGTAAGGTGGTAGGTTGCTTCAGCTTTGTCCTTGCACTTTTAATTCTGGCCTGATCCTAATCTTGCACTGCAATAGAAGGCCTTAAAAGGTTTTAGTTTACTCTTTCCTTCTCTTTTGAGACCTCTTAAGTCATCAGGAGGCAGGAGACAACTGAAATCTTTGGAGTAAAGGGAATTGTTTTCTTATCTGGAGATCTACTGAGATTCCTGATCTAGGCGCAGTGTTAAGGCTCAGGTTGCAGTGAAGCAAAGCAAAACAGGGGACTCCAAGGTCTGCTTTCAATCACTAGTGTTTTTGAGGTTCATCATGTCAAGCACAATGATCCTGATGTCAATCAGATGGTCCCCGTCCAAATATGAAATCGGTGTGTGATTCATCAGTTTTCAACCATTTTTGAAGTGGCCAAATTTTCAGCTCACATCTTTTATTGTCCCCCTTTTAAGTGCATAATTTGCAATGAATTTCTAACAAGAAAAGAAGGGAGGTTTTTCTAGTTTCAAACCTCAAGAACACTGCACTCATATTTGCTTCAGATTTTGGAGTTTTTTTTAACATGGGTTGGATATAGTCAAAGGAAAGAAACATTTAGCTATCCCAAATATATGAAGAGCCAAGAAGCTGAGTTCAGATTGCAAAAGAGCATAAGAAGCATATAATTCAGGAATTGCATGCAAAAAAAGATAAATGGCCGAGGAAGGCAGCAGCTGCAAGGAGATGAAGCATGGGATCACAGATAAATGACGGTACGAAACAACTAGATGATGATGTAGACTTTTTGTGGATTCTTAGAATTTGATTGCGTGCATCTACTACACTTGACTCTTTCTCAACTTCTCAAGTAGCAGAGGAAAGTTTTTTTTTTTTTTTTTTTTTTGATGAACAGGGAGGCAAGTGCCACCCAATTTTTATTGAAAAGTGCATATTTACGGGGGCTAATTATACAAAAATAGAGAAAGGAGGAGTGGCATCATAATAATATAATAGATAAACAGAGTAACACATTAAGCATTGGTTCAAGAGGAGAAGCCTGACTTTGAAAGCAGAAGAACCTTATCTTGGAGCCTTTGTTCCAATTTTTCAAAATCTGACAACAACTTTTGATCAAGCATGGAAGACTTGGTCATTGAAGAGGCCTAGATCAAGTACATCAATAGTAAAGATTGTAGCTTGCTTTTTAAGAAGATCTGAGAATTATACTCTTTACAGCATATCCAACAATAAGCAATGAGCAATGTGAGCACTATATGTAAGCTATCCAGGTTTGGCAAAACAATATGCATCTCCACTGAAAGCAAAGGTGCTCTTCCACAAGAATAGTCCATTCTAAGCAAAGCATAAGCAATTCAGCTCCCAGCTAATAGCTCAATCAATTCTGAAAGTCTAGCTGAAACCAAATGAATTTTTGACCAGATTTTTCCAAATTACGGCAAGAGTGAAGGTTGGCAAAGAATAGACTAATCATTGAAAACATTAAAAACTTCTGTAGCCATTGAAGATAGAGAGGATTTTTTATTAAAAAAAAGTCGAGAGTTACGCTCCTTCCAACATGACCAAGCAACTGCCGCTAGGAGCATTAGAACTAGCCGCTGATTTTGAATGGAGAAGTTACGTTTAACCCAATCCGTACAAAGAAATTTAAAGAATGATAGAGGTTGCAAGACACCAGATGGCCTGCCAAATGGATAAGAAGAAGATGCAAGTAGAGAATAAATGATCCATAGATTCTGATAGTAGATTACAAATTGCACACCCACCTAGAAAATGCCCAATCTTCCTGCCAAGTATTTTCCTAGCATTCAGCCTGTTTTTTCAACATAACCACATGAAATATTTGAATTTTAGTGGGATGCAACCCCAAATCATCGGAGCAAAGTTGCATTTGATGCCAGTGGTATTAAAGAACTGATACATAGAGGAAGTGGAGAAAACTCCGCAGGTGACAGCCTTCCAAACAATCTTGTCATCCTCAGAATGTAGATTGATCTTGTTCAATAAACTAGACAAGTAGCTGAATTCAGTTCTAACTTGAGAGTTGGTTGAGGGGAGAAGTTTGAACTTCCAACTATGGATTCTTCTGTTGAAGAACAAGGCCACCAAACCATTTTTATGCCTATTGAGAAGAAATAGAGAAGGAAAGATGTATTGAAGTGGAGCATCGCAGAGCCAATTATCTTTCCAAAAGAAAGTATTGCACCCATTTCCGATAGTATGCTGAATTCTATTCCAAAAGGAGGGTAGGGCACGAATGAAATAAAGAGGGAGAGAGGAAAGGACAGAGTTTACCAAGGTAAGACATCCGGCGAAGGATAGGTATTTGCTTTTTCAAGTGGCTAATCTTGATTCCACCCATTGAATTAGAATCATCCACTCAGCTCTTGATAGTTTATTGCTTCCAAGAGATAGACCAAGGTATTTGAAAGGTAGAGATGAGATATTACAATTTAGCCATGCAGCACATTGGTCAATTGTGCCTTGATGAGTGCCAATAGGAGAAATGGAGCTCTTTTGGTAATTAATGTAAAGACCAGAGCAGAGAGCAAAGCAATAGAGGATGATCTTCAGGGTTGCAATGCACTCTTTTTTAGCATGAGTGAAAACGAGAGTGTCATCAGCATATTAAAAGATTTTTGTACCTCCTGGAGACCAAGGATTGCCTATCCCCTCAATGATACCATGAGAGGAAGCTTGGTTCATCATTTTGCATAAAGGGTCAATAGTAATGATAAAAGAAGAGGTGACAAGGGGTCACCTTGTCTAAGCCCCCTTTTGCAAAGGATCCAATCACCCAATTCACTATTCACTGACACAGCTACTTTAGAAGAGCCAAGAATATTTTGGATCCAGCCAATCCATCTGGTTGGAAAGCCGAGATGAGTCAAGACATCCATGATGAAAGCATGAAAAATTTTGTCGAAGGCCTTAGAAAAATCCAGCTTGCTTAACACTCTATCCAATGAAGCCTTTTTAGATTGGTGAATGATTTTATGAGCACATAAAAAGTTATCCAGGATTGATCTATTCTTGATATAAGCAGTTTGAGCATGGTCAATAAGATTGTCAAGAAGAGGTTGTAGTCAATCGGCAAGGATCTTGGTGAAGATTTTGAGACAGCTGTGAATCAAGCTAATCGACTGGAAGTCAAAGGGTGATGCCGCTGCCTCTTTCTTGGGAATGAGAGTGAGAGTAGCATAGTTGAGCCGAGTAAGATCAGAACTTTTCTCATACAGTTGAAAGAAGAAAGCCAAGAGGTCAGTGCCAACCAAATTCCAAAAATACTGAAAGAAAATCATTGAGAACCCATCAGGACTGGGGCTTTTATCACCTTTGAAACTAAAAATAGCTGCTCTAATTTCTTCAAAGGTAAAAGGGGCTTCAAGTACGCTAAGATTCAGATCTGAGTGTTCGTAGAGTTCATCCCAATCAAGATTAATTTGAGGCATGAAAGAGGTGCCAAAGTTGTTTCTAAAATAATCTTTGAAGATTCCCAAGATTTCAGCTTTGTTTGTGACCTCTGACCCATTCCATGAAATATTGGTGATCCAATTGATTTTTTGCCTGAAGTTAGCTGATTTGTGGAAGAATGCCGTGTTATTATCACCTTCAAAAAGTTACTTGACCTTTGAACATTGCTTCCAATAAATTTCTTCAAGCTTGTAAAGATCAAGCAAAGCTCGTTTGTGCTGCTCTCTTTGATCTCTTTCAATGGGGGAAAGGATATTTCTTTCTTCCTTTATGTCAAGTACCTAAATTTGATGTAGAAGTCTATCTTTGTTCCCATTTGTAGCCCTTCTGAGATTGAGGGACCAAGATTTGAGTGCTTTCCTGGTGGCTCTGATCTTTTGAACAATATTCAAGACAGCATCCTTAGTAGACACTACTATAAAAATGGTCTATGGCAGCATGTACTATGGCAACAATTTTTAAAATCACTGCCATAGATCCTACGGCAGTGATTTTCGTTAATTACTATTATAGGTCAGACCTATAGTAGCGATTTTTGTAACCACTGCTATATGTGCGACATATAGTAACGGTTAATGAAAATTACTACCGTAGGTCGGATCTATAGCAGCGGTTAGTGAAATCACTATCATAAGTCAGATCTAGAGCAGCAGTTAATAGGAACCACTACTATAAGCTTATTTATGGCAGCGGTTAATTGTAATCGCTGTCATATATATATATTTTTTAAATATTATATAATTTTAAAATTCAATATCTATCTTTATTATTCATTATCTAAATAATTATTATTAGAGTGTTGTCGCAAAAGATCGCTTCAATCCGATGGCCCTAGCTTCGTCGATTAGAAAAATTTGATTTCGACGATCACGAACGATGATGCGATGATCTAATAGATGGAGATCTTTGATGGATTCAAAAATCTACAACGATGATCTCGGTAATGTTTGTAGTATACTATCAAAGTTTTACTTCAATCAGATATCGTTATCTTGGTCAATTTAGTATAGGTTAGTTTCGACCGTTAAATGATAAACGAGTGATCAAAGGACCAAATGGTGTTCGATTATGAGATAATTTTTTTTATAAATGATCTTGGCTACTATTTTAATCATTTTTTATGATGATGATTATAAAATTAAACTCGTGAGATGAAGAACGATCTAAAATTATACGTCTTCTGATAACTATTCTAAAACTTCACTGGTTATTATGCTCGTGCATTTGCAATATCTGCTTAACATGAATAGTTTATACAAAAATAATTTAAATTTTACTATCATCACTATATAAAATATTTAAAATTATAACAAAGATCATTTAACTAAAAAATTATCTTATAATCGGACGTCGTTTAACCCTTTGATCGCTTATTTCTAATTTAACGGTCAAAATTATTTCATACTAAATTGATCATGATAACGATATCCGATTGAAGTGAAATGTTGATAATATGCTACAAACATCATCGAGATCATCGTTATAGATTTTTGGATCCATCGAAGGTCTTCATCTATTAGATCATCGCATCATCATTTATGATCGTCAAAATTAAATTTTTTTAATCGATGAAGCTAGGGCCATCGGATCGAGATGACTTTTTGCGATGATACTTTAATGATAATTATTTAGATAATGAATGATGAAGATGGACATTAAATTTTAAAATTATATAATATTTTAAAAAAAAATAAGAAAAAATTATTTTCAATCTATGGCAGCGGTTATCAAAAATCTCTGCTATAGATCTACGGCAGCGGTTATAGAACCGCTGTCATAGATCTATGGCAGTAATTTTAGATAACCGCTGTCGTACATCTATGACAGTGATTCAATAACCGCTGCTATAGGTTAGGTTAAAAATTCTCAAATTTTTTCTGCTTTTCTTTCGTGCGCGCTCGATCTCTCTCTATCTATCCCCCTCCTCTCCATTATCGATGAGGCTTCTTCCCCCCGACCGATGTCGCCCTCCTTCCCTCTCGACTGGCGCCATCCCTCCTTCCCCCTCTCCCTCCGGCCCCCGCATCCCCGATCGCCCCTCCCCGCCATCCGCCACCCCCACCCTCCCCCTGGCCACCCCTCCTTCCCCCATCCCCGGCCGCTCCTCCCGCCACCCCCATCCGGCCCCTCCATCCTCCCCCAGGCCGCCCCTCCTTCTCCCCATCCTCGATCGCCCCTCCCTGCCATCCTGCCACCCCCCAGCGCCCCCATCTCCGACCGCCTCTAAACCCCCAGCTCTCCCCCCCCCCACACTTTCCCTCTTCGACGCCTCGCCATTGCCCCTCCCCAGCCCCCCCCACCCACCCCCCCAGCACTCCCCACCACGAGCCCCTTGTTTTCCCTTCTGCCCCTACTCTCTCTCTTTTCTCTTTCTCTCTCTTCTCTATCTCACTATCTTGCTTTTATTTCGTAGGTTACCTCTAGTGCCGTCGTCCTCCTCTAGCATCATCGTCGGCGACCCTCGGAGCTTTCGGATGCGACCCGCTCTCTATAGCCATAGGTATAATTTTTTTTAATTTTATAGTATTATTTATTAATCATATATATTTATAATAATTTATAAAATATTTATAATAAATATTATAAATATTTATTATAAATATTATAATTATCTGCATGCCATAGTTTTTGGGCCGTGCCGTGGCGGTAGCCTTGGGCTGTGCCATGTCGGTGGCTGTGGACTAGATCTATCAATGGATTGGGATTTCGGATCGAAATCTGGATATTCAGATTGGACCAATTTTAATTACTGATACCGGAATCCAAATCTGAATATCCGATGGGTCTGTACTTGAAGTACCAGACCCAGGATCCTAATGGATCCCAAAAGGTCGGACCCGATTTTCGGGATCCAAAACTAAGAAATGGAGAGACTGAGAGGAAGACCGACAGATTGAGAGAGGGAGGACCGATTGCTCGTCGACCACCAGCAAGGGAGATCGAGAGTGGGAGGGAGGGAGGGAGGGGGTCCGACCTCACCGATGAGGGAGATCGAGAGAGGAAGAGTGGGAGATCGAGAGAGCGAGAGAGGGAGGGAGAGGATTCGACCTCGCTGGCATCACTGAGAGGGATGGGGTCCGACCTTACCGACGAGGGAGATCGAGAGAGTGAGAGAGGGAGGGTGGGGTTCGGCCTCATCGATGAAGAAGATTGAGAGAGGGAGAGAGAAAGATTAAGAGAGGTGAAAAAGCTGGGAGGGAGGAGTTCGGCCTGGCCATCGTCGATGGTGAGAGAGATTGAGAGAGAGAGTGATTGAGGGGATGGCACACAATCAAGCCAGCTCAGGCCATGATCAAGCCGACTGGGGGAGGACCCGAGCTGGATGTCTCAAGCACAGAGCCGGCTATCTCAGGCATGGAGCTGGCTCAGCTTCTGAGCGAATAAAATTTGATATGCCTTTCTAAGGTTCTAACTTTAAGCCCTAAGGAGCCACCATCATCTATTTTGTTCTTCTTTCAGGTTTCTGGATTAACACCAAGATTCACGCAAGAGATCGGATCTATAACTGTTGCTCATCCTTAATTATTTATGAATATAATTCATGTTGTAGAATTTATTGCATAATATTTTTTGGATGTTTATATCTTGTTATTTTTATTTATTGCATTGCATAATGATAGATCCGTCAATTGATTAGTGTACATATTAAAGACTATTTATTGATGCTATACTAATATTATTGTTCAATATGTTATATTGATTAATGTTCATTAACGTTGTAGATCACGATGGCACCGAAACGCCATCCAACTTTCACCCCTATCCCTCGATGGACTACGTACAGTTCAACATCCGAAGAGCAGTCAGAGCATACTCCATCCACCTCGACATTGGCTGCTCAGAGACCTCTATCGTCGGCATCTACTCCATCGATGACATCTACTCCATCGACAACATCTACTCCACTGATAGCTGAGCCTCTACCGTCGTCCATATCTGAGACACATGGTACTACGCAGGCATCTGAGTGTACATTTTTATTATATTAGCATAACTTTATTTTTTATATAGTATTTATACACTTATATATTTGCATAACGTATTTGTATTATAGGTGCATCATCCAGTCGGATATTTTTCGATCCCACACGTATGGCATACGTATGGAACCACCAGCATCAGGTGATGGTCTATTATGATGTAGAGGAGAGGTCGGTATGGGAGATGCATTTCTTTTTCGGAGTGCTTATGAGGCGGTCGGACATCATTTTCATAGAGTCCAGAGACTGGCATTTGATGGATGCTGTCATTAGGGATTGGGTATGGAAGGAGATATGGATAAGTACGTGCATCTTAGTTATATTTATACATTTTATATGTTTACACTATATATGTTTGATTAGAATAATTTTGTAACTAATTTTTGATAACTTTGTGCAGAGGAGGTACAATTTTCTCAATCACGAGAGGGCTCGAGATGTCCGATTGAGAAAGATCGAAAAGTTGTACTGGGGTTATAAGGTCAAGCTCTATAGAGGATGGCTTGAGCACCAACGAGATACTTCGAAGGAGCTTATTCCTTGGATACAGGACTGTCCTCCAAGTCAGTGGGAGAGGATGGTTAGACACTGGAGGAGTCAGGAGTTTGAGGTAAAATTTTTAATTTTTAAATTTTTTAATATGCTTAAAATTTTATTTAAATATTTTTAAAATATTTATTATTTATTTAAATATTTGTTAGGCTACCTTCCGTTAGAATTGAGAGAACCGTGCAGTCTAGGAGTATACACACACTCTAGACCACGAGTCTATGGCCAATCATATGCATAGAGAGGTAATTAATTTTAAATCTTACTAGATAAATTAAATTCATATTTTTTATCATCTTTCTGATAAATTTATTTTTTATTATAGTTGATGAGAAATGGAGTGATGCCCAGCCGTAGCGAGATCTTTCGATCTAGCTGCACGAACAAGACAGGCAAGTCGATGAACGTCGTGATCGGGCATATTTTTGTAAGTATTAAATATATTAGTATATATGATTAATATTATAGCATTTCTTATAAAATTTTATTTTAATTTATAATTACAGGATCAGTTAGATGCGCTCACGAGCAAGGGCCCGGATACCTCTAGGCCCCATGACCATTTATCTTGGATCTTGGAGCCTGAGCACTCTGGAAGGATCCGATGCAGGCTCGGACACACGTCGATGAGATACTGATCCGAGGCGAGCGTCTTCTCACAGACTTTCGATGTCGTCAGTCGGAAGAAGCTTGAGGAGATATTGGCACGGGCGGATCATACTACGACGTGGGTAGATCGGGCTGAGAAGCATGCATCTCATCTAGAGGATATCGTGAGAGATATGATCTCGATGCTCAGCGTGCATTTTAGAGTCATGGGCTTCGAGGATATGTTGGCCCATATTTCAGCTCCAGCTTCGGCTTCGGCTCTGGCTCCAGCTCCTAGTGATGACGACGATGATGTAGATTTAGGAGACTTTTGATATATTTTATTTTAAAAAAAAAATATTATAATAAATTTTATTCAATAATAAAATTTTATCATTTTGAAATAATTTTTGTGTTTATTATATTTTCTTATATTATATATCTGTATATATCAGATAAAATATATAAAAAAATAAAAATTTTAATTTTTTTAATTATTCAAGATCTACGACAGTGATTTTATAACCGCTGTCATATCCGTGCCAACTACTGTCATAAATCTCTAGTGCAAATGGTATCAACCGCTGCATTAGACCTATGACAGTGGTTAAAAAATCGTCGCTATAGATTATCTATGGCAGCGATTATGTAACCGCTGCTATAGATAACCTATGGCAGTGGTTATATAACTGCTGTTATAGATCGATCTATTACAATGATTTATAAACCACTGCAATAGGCTATCTATGGCAGTGGTTTAAACAGCCACTGTAACAACTGCTGTCATAGAGCTATGGCGATGGCTGTAATAGCAGCGATTAAATAATCGTTGTCATAACCTATGGCAATAATTTTTTAGGCTATAGCAGCGGTTACGAACTGCTATCGTAGCCCTTTTTTATAGTAGTGAGAGTCATTTGACTGCCACGCATCGGCAACTATCTCTACAAGATCAGATTGCCCAAGCCAACTTCGATCAAATTTGAAGGGTCTGTGTATTCTTGGAGGAATAACAAAAGAGAGCTTAATAGGAGTATGATCTGAATATGGTTTGGGTAGTGCAGTTTGAATGGTATGAGGGAAAATATCATCCCAATCCGGTGAGAATAAGAACCTATCAAGTTTTGCCATGATTGGAGACTCACGATGATTACTCCAAGTATAGTCTTGACCCTTTAGAGGAGGGTCAATTAGCTGAAAGGATCGGATGAAGAAGATGAAAGCTTTGGAGATCTTGGTTGATTGAGGAGTACCATTTCTCTCACGAACTTTATAAGTTGCATTGAAGTCGCCCCCAATGAGCCACGGTCCCAGAAAGGAAGCTCTGATTCTTCAAAGTTCTCTCCAAAATAAAATTTTTTTATGATGTTTGGTTGGTCCATAAACCATGGTAAAAGTCAAGTTTATATTCAACATATTGTCTAACCAATGAATAGAAATCGAGTAGTTACCAATCTCTTTCCTTATTCTAGCTTCGTTCCAACGTAAAAGTATGTCGCCCGCAGATCCAAAAGAGTTGCACACCTCTCATGTAGAAATTTTACCTCCGGAGATGGATCTAAGAACAGCAGAGGAAGGTGAATTTAATTTTGATTCTTGGAGGCCAACCACATGACAATCATTTCTTGCAATAAAATCTTTGATAATCATACGTTTTGCAGGTTCTTCGAGACCCCAGACATTCCAGCTTAGGAGAGACATGTTAGCAAGAGCACAACCAAAGCAACAAGGATGAAGCCAAGGGGAGAAAAGGGAGTAAGACACACATTAGAGATCAGAGCAGAGGACATCCAAGGAAGAGTGGATGACATAGCATTGCACCATCCTAGCTTGTGAAGAAAAAGTTGAGACAAAGTAGATATTTTTGACATAACTAGCATCCACAACTTAAAGCAAAACCAATAGATACAAGAAATCAATGGGCATCTAAGACCTTGGTGCTTCATTTTCCTTCTCTAGAGCCAGCAGAATATGAGCAAAACGGTTAGCTTCATCATCTGTGATCTTCACTCCACACTTCTTGCTCCAGTCGACCAAAGTTCCAAGGGCGAAAGAGTGCAACACTAGATTTTGGCACTCTTCTCATAACTCTCCATCCACAGCATTTATAGACGATGCCTCAATAGAAGATACATGGCTCGACTCTTTAGGAATAGTGGGTAACAGCTTAGTTGACGTCCCATTGCCTTTTTTTTTCGAACCGAGAGGAGCTTGGACGTAGCAAGTCTCATAGATTGAAGGGCTTTCTGATGTTGAAGTCGCTTGATCCCATAGATTGGAGGGGTAACATTTGTTCCACACTCTGAACAGTCCCAGTTCCAATTCCACATTCGCCATTTACCATAGCGGGGGCCAAAGGAATGGCAAGAGGAAGGGGCGTTTGGGAGGTACCCAAGTTTGACTCCACCGACTGAGACATACCCGAAGAGGTTGAGAAGATAGGCGAACAGGTTGGTTCACATGTTTGTGAAAGAAAGTGAGAAGTGAGGGCGGCCTTAGTAGACGAGACCGGGCTTGAAGCGGTGGGGTTGATAATGTTGGGTTCAGAAAGAGTGGTGATGTCCTTAAGCATGGATGGTCATGGGGGACTTGCAGGCCAACTCCATAGAAGGGCTAAATGATTTTAGTTTAAAGGTGGGCCCACTCAAAGAGGATGGTGGGCCAGGCCAAAAGATGGATGGCTCAGAGGAGAACTAATAGGGAGTAAGGGAAGAAACCAAGGTGGGTAAACAACCAAAGGCGCTAGAATTTGAATTTAAAGGAGGCAAAGCAGGTTCTCCGTTAGAGATGAGATCAATTAAGGAAGGTGATAGAGGGAGGGATTGCATGTTGAAGATGGTATTTGCCACTTTTTCCTCCCTAGGTCTGATCTCGCCGCATGTAGAAGTTAATGCACCCAAACCACTTGGTTCACTAAGTTGCACCTGAGTTTCGGCGACTTGTGACTCATCCGATTTCACTGATTCTACATTGAGTCTACCCCTTGACTCGGAAGGCACAAGAGAGGCAATGCCGAAGACACCGGCACCCAGACACAAAGAGACCTCTCTTGTAAGGTCAGTTGGAGGCGGAGAAGATATAGAGGCTCGAGTCGGAGTGAAGTGGCGATTAGCCACATAAGCACCTCTGAAAGTTCTTGACGGCCTCCCATGTGGTTGGTTGGGATCAGGGGCTATCTCATGCAAGGACTGTTGCACAAGGCTGGAAGGAGGGAGATCTTCACCAAAGTCACTATGATAAATATCAACATCTTCTTGGTATTGGAAAAAATTAAGATCTGACGGAGGTGGAAGGGCCGGAGAGATGCTTTTAATGTCAACCTCGACTCGATACATGAGATCACCACAGGTAACTTCAATAGAAGAAGGGATCTTGATAGCACTCTCAACATTTGGAACCAATTTAAATAGTAACAAATCCTTGTCATTTGGAACTAGGGTAAACAGAATACTTGTCAGCAAAGCCAGGTAAACAAATCCTCACATTTGGAACCAATTTAAATAGTATCACATCTAGAGACAAAAAATGGCAATAGAGATACTTTTTTTCCTAAAACATGGTGTAAATCCCCCATCCTGAACTCCAAGCACATCCAACCACATCAAAGAAGAGATAATGCAGCTAATCATACAGCTTCACCATCTGCATTGTGTATCCTTTGCCTTCAGCAGTACAAAAGTGACAATGGAATATATAGCAGCGATGCAATCTAATCAGCATTTCCTCGCAGCTGCACAACCTAGAGCAAATAAAACCATCAAACAGTTCATTAAAGAAATTCGAGTTTTTTTGCCCAAAGAATAGATTGAAATGTCCAGTATGGACATGTTATCTTCATTAGCATAAAATTTAATAGTAGATATCAGCACAGCTTCTATGAGCAAGAAGAAATGTGATGATGTAGGATCGGCCTTCAATTCTATGTTCTCATCTCTCTTCCTGCTGGTCTTGATTTCTATCTCGCCATTTCTTTAGCACCCTTATAAATCGCACAAAAATATTTGAAGAGGTCCTCCATGTAGGAATTTCACTTGGCCATCCTTTTTCTCTAAATAATCTGAAAAGTTCTAGTCATTAATCCAAATTACCAAACATGATGAAACTAGATATGGTACACTAGAAGTGATTGGGGATTCTACTAAGAGAGATGCATGGAAAAGGGCAAAATTTGCGTGCACTAATCATGATGCAGTCTTATGTTAATAGCTAGTGCATTCGTTCAATTTTGTTGCCATCACGTGAGCAGCAGACTTGCCGAACAATATCCCTCAGACTCGTTTAGAAACAGTCACCATGGCTGCCATGGCAACCACTTTGAAGGGTTTGGTCCTAAACCGCAAGGCCAAGTACATTCAGGCCTCAGAGCGTTTTAGTATAAGGTTTCCAATTTATCCAGTGAAAACCCGCTATAGCAACTGCACATATACATTAGGACAGGAAGGTTTGTTTCCTCTATTGTTTTCATTATTTTTTCCATTTTAATTTCTTCTTCTTTTTCTCTTCCCTCACCTCTTAACATTTGAATGGACCAGATTCTCTTCCCTTCTTTGCTTTCTCGTTTTCCCCATTGATTCCCTCTTCCCTCTCAAATCTTATTAAAGGATCCTACCATTCCAGAAGACGGTTTGGGATCAGAGTTAGAAAGTCTCTCAAATCCTGCTCACCAATTTGGCGAGATATATGTAAAGACTTGTCAGCCTTTTGGAACTATATTTCTCTCTCTTCAGGCAGTGGGGAAAACATCCGCTTTGGGAGGGAGTTGGTCGGGTCTGGTCCCTCTTTCGACGCTCTTCTGTGATTTGTATTTGATCATGGTAAAACCCAAAGTTTACGTTGCTTCTCACTGGAATTGGAGGTTTCGTAGGTGGAATATCAACGTGAGAGGTCCAATCTCTCAATCATAGTGGATTCAGCCTCTATGAACTTTTATCTAAAAATTTTTTTTCTATACCGTGGGTGGTATAACTCCATGGACACATCCGTAGCTCTCGCGTGGGGTAAAGCATGGCGTCCGAATTTTTTCTTTTTTTTTTGCTTCGGCCCATGTAAGAGCCAACCACCGCGGACAGTATCCAAGAAGCTATACTGTCTAGAAAGTATTTCTCCTTATCTAATATCAGACCTACAAGGATAGCGAATACCCTAGTTTGGAAACTCACTAAAAGTGGTTTTTTCACAGTGCATTCCTTCCATAAATTCCTCAACTGAGGAGGATTGGTTTGCCCTTCTACAAGACCATTTAGAAAGCAACGGTGCTAGAGAAGATTAAAGTCCCTATTTGGTTGGCAATTAAAAATCGGCTTCACACAGATGAAATGTGGCTAAGAAAGAATGGAGGATGCCCATTTGTTTCTTAATTGCTCTTCGTAAGAAGTATTTGGACAGCATTGAAGACTTGCCTCAACAAAAAGGGTTGGCCTGCAAATTTCCACTCTAATTGAACATCATGGTGGAGAAAGAAATTCGAAGGAGCTAACCAGAGAGCTCGGGATCAACTAATCATGATGCCATGTTGGAATGTCTGGCTGGAAAGAAATAGACGAATCTTTGGGAAGAAATACTCGATCTTAAATGTGTTACCAAAAACTCTCCATTCCTTTCCGCTATGGGAACACGTTGGATCTCTAAAAATTATGGATGAGCACAATCAGGTTTGGAACTAGGGAAATATCTTATGCACCGCGGGCCACCTACGCACACCATCCATGGTGATTAGCTCATACGCGAACTGGAAGAAAATTTTTTTTTTCGGACACCACACTCCAGCGCAGTGTGTAAGCCAATCACCATGGGTATTTTTTTCAGCTTCGCACGTGAGCCAATCGATATGCATGAGACTGCACAGTCGTATACAAAGAATTTTCCTTTAGAACTATTCGAAATCTCTGTAGTCTTCTTTCCCATCTCCCAACGGTTAACAACATATCCCGATCTGCAAAGATGGGCCTCACACCAACCTTCTGGATCATGCCCTGCAAGCTTCTATCCACCTGCTGTCGCATCTGTCCGTAACTTTGTTCTCTTAGCCTCTAAGAGTCTGATGTGACTTCAGCATACTCTTCTTACCCTGTAGATGATACTCTCTTAGCATTTCCTTCCCTTTCATTAAAAAATTAAAAAAAAAAAACCTTCTCTCTCCATTTAAGTTGGCAAGAACAGCAGATAATCTGTTTCTCATAAATTCTTTCCCATTCCCCTGTAGCTATGGCACAGCAAATAACAACAAATCAAAGAGCAAAATCAACCCTTGCTGTCACGAGAACTATTGATTACTCTTTTCCTATTGAGAAAATCTTTGTGCACCACATGCGATGTAATAAAATTGATGTGGAGTGCATTTCATTGGACCATGTAGCCATCATTTTCCAACGTTCATTAAATGACTGCAATTCTATTTTTTGATTTAAAATTTTAAATAATAAAATTATCTTTCTATTTTAAAAAAATTATGATATCTAGCCCATTCTGAAGGCATATTATGACTTCTTGAAAACAAAAAGTCATAAGAAAGGAAGAACATTTTTTATCATTAAAAATTTTTAAAAAAAATTCAATGGCAAAAATGTCCTTCCCTTAAAAATAGAAAATCATAAAAGACCATCAAAATAAACTATATAATATCATAATTTTTTTAGAATAAAAAAATATTTTTATTATTTAAAATTTTAAATCAAAAAATAGAATTATTATATTTAATGCACATTAAAAAAGCATGATCATATGGTCCAATAGGATAGAACAGTGCATTGTTATTGCACAGTATGCCGTGACAAAGAATAACTCTTCCTCGTTACGGCAGAGCATTTTCTTGCCCCTGATACTTCTGCTCAAGATATTCACTTAGCAGCCCGTCTCGGATGCATGACACCTCCAATGGTAGTCACCATGAACCCCCAAGATAATTCACCAAAAGAACATCGACATAACTGTACAATGAAGATGTAGGTTTCATCCTACCAACCCACATTGCCGTAATGATCCGGAGGCCCTCTACCAGCTAACATGATATTTGATAAATCCAAAGTTAGTTACTGTTTATCTGGAGCCATAAGAATTTTATTAACAGTCCCAATAGACCAATAATAGTTCTTCATTTCAAAAGCCTTAAGCTTGCAGCCACACATGACAACGGTATCTAATGTTGATGCTGTAAATGGTAAATAGTGGGGTCCAATCTCAATTCACTTGGCAAAGTAGCTCGCAGAACCTGGCCCTTGCAAGCTATGAAGATTCAGTGGACTTGCACGTACAGCGCCACACCTTCCTGCAAGAATATGGTTGGATGCACCAAGATATAAGAAGGTTTACGTACCTTTCAATCCCTTGATACTAATTTAAGATCAACCAATCATGGCGTTGTGTTATTCACAAACCTGTTATAATAGGCTTGAATGTCATGCTGAAACATGCCAGCAAGGCAGGATTTGGGTCAGTGGGAAGCGACCGCAAGAACGTCTTAACTCATCACTGGGCCTGCAAATGTCGCTGATGTAGGTCAGCATGGGACTCCTAGAGTGAAGGTTGGTGATTAGGCTTAGAAGGCTGACCTGGGCTGAAGCTGAAATAGTACAAACATTGTGACGGGGTGACCCTGCATCCATACAAAGCGTGCCATCATTATAAACTGCAAAAGGTTAAGTAAATAATGAGTCAATTTCCAATAAAATTTGACTTGGAATGTTTGATACTAATTTTGAACTCGAGTTTTCATTCACTAAAACTGCTGCTTCTGATCGAAGGAACACCTGTCCACAATATATTTGCAACTTAACTTTCCACCAATGGTTATATAGATGCTCCTCTAGTCGTTCACTATGAGATCTATTGTACGTATAGTAATATCATGATTATTTAATTACTCGGTGTCCTTCCGAGCAATGAGAATTGAGGACTGATCTTTTTTGAAGTCGACATTTAGTAGGTAATAAGGAATGTTGTTAAAAGCGGCTGCCTAGGTGCTTAATTTGACTGAAGCCCGCTTAAACCCTAGTTCTTTGAGAGTTTATTCCCCTTGTTTTTTCACTATTTGAGCCCCAAGTGGGAAGTGGGATTCAGTGAAGGCTACCACCAACCTAGTTGCAACCAATGGACAAATCTTTGGCTATGAACAAGTTAGCCAGTAGCAAGTAGTGGTAGCGGCTGCTGCAATGGCCAACACTAGTGTCAGGTTTATGCATATGTATTTTTTTTTTTCCGTCTTTCTTCTTCTTTTAGGTGAATCTTCGTCTTCTTCGATGGAGCGGAATATGGATTGAACCGGAAGACCAGATGATCGTATTTTGAATACAAGGTGGGCCCTTTCTGTTGGTTGAAGTGCGGTCTGTCAAGAAAGCCGGAATCACTTGGGGGTTTTCCTTCCTCTGATTTTTCTTCCTCATTTTTGTTGACGACTCCTGTCACTTGTTCATCCAGCCATTCTTCCTTTTTCTTCCCGCTTTCGTTTTGTTTGCTAGTTTCCATGCTACCAGTCCCCTCCACCACCTATTCGCTATTGCTTCCTAGCCTCCCCCTCCTCCTGCTTCTTGCTAGATGCTGGCAGCTTGCTGGCTGCTGTAGCGGCGGCAAGTTCTCTCCTCGTGGATTTGGGTCCGTGGACTTTTCCGAGTATGAAATATAGGTATCATCATGTCATGTAAGGTGAAAAAAATTGCATGCATGATAATTAATATGCACATGCTTCCCTGTGCATATGATTAAAAGTATGCATGCTACAAACTTGGAGGCAGCCGCCCAAGCACCTCGGCCATATATGGGGTCCACCCGCTTGGCGATGAGACCAACATGGCGCATATGGACGTATTCTGAACGAAAATGTGCTCGGAATAAATTACTAATTTTTCTTCCCGAAGTTTTCTCATAAAATGGATCTAAAGATTGATGAGGAAGTCTTGAATATGATTGAAGGCCGAGAATGAAAAAGAAAAGCAGTCAAGCAGAGCCATCCAATCATAAAACAACATTCGTATATGAAGGAAAATTTTATTACACGGCTAATACTAGATTCATAGAATATAGATTTAGGGGAACATCACTGTAGATAAAAGAAATATAAATGCCAATGAGGATTTGGCAGGTCCAATTGACATCCTACCTTGAAAGTGGGTAAAAATTTGGTAGGCACACCAAACCAACTAGAAAGTAGCTAACTAGCTTGAGATCATCATAATTGTGAATGAAATCAAACCAACCTGGAGCCGGATAGCATGTCTTAAGATATCAATATCCGTCAAACCGTGCAGCTTCTGAACTTTTGAGCGTCCCAACAAAAATCCAATTGATTCTCTAATCTCCCTTAACCCCTCTTTTACCTGATTTTCGGCTCAACAATTTTCATTTTCTTCCTATATCCACAATATCTTAACTTCTGTATCCATTGCCTGGCTCCCAACTTCACGTCATTAAGCTGCCTCATTAGTAGGACTGCTAAACATCTCACAACATAAATTTCTAATCACCTGAGTAACTTCTCAGATATATATTACAGTTGTAATACGCAGACATGCTTGAATACATTATAAAACACAATCATCAACTCAATCTTGACCATAACCACCAAGCCTTATAGCATCTATATGGGAAATCAAGCTATAAGCCTTCGACTCTGACACACAATTATTCTCACTTACACAAGCTGCTCGACCATAGGATCTATAGGGCTCACCTAAGAAAGATTTGTCGGTGTTTGAAAAACAATGTGCTTCAAGTTTAAGGATGCTTTAGAACCAGCGGTCAAACTTTCAGCAAATTTCTTTTTAGGGCATTAAAGTTCTGGCAAAGGAAAGCTGAGCTAGGAAGGAACTTGCCATGAAATCTTGAAGGCCATTTTGCTATTATGAAGACCTACTTTATCAAGTGTAAGCTCATGAAACCTAGAAGCAAACCTCATGATTCCAGTAGAGTCTAGACAAAGAAGAGATCATGCAATTGGTAATTTAACTAATTTTCAATTCATCAGGCTCTATTTTCTGTTGTTAGTTGTTATTTTCCCATTCTTCTAATGTATGGTTGAGATCTCAAGATTTGAGGGCTTAGGTGGGTGAGATTTGGCAACTTCATAAGTGTCAAATCACCTTAACTTTAAGTGTGGGGCCCACTAAGGGACCATCTAACTAAAATAAGAAGAAAGGAGGGAGCAAGAGGTGCAGTTGGTGGATCCAAGCCTTAGAGGTGTCTGTATGCCCCCCATGGCGCTTCAGGAGGTGGGGATATTTCAGAGGTTTATTTTTATTGCCATTAAGATTTGATATAAAAGGGGTTTCAATACTATTATAGGTTTTATGGGAAAATTTTGGAAGAGAAAGAGTGGTCTTCTACTTTATTTGGAGCCTTGAGTGTCCGCTTGTCTCGTTTTTCCTTCCATCCACTATTTACATATATTTCCTATTTTCCCTCCTCTTCTGTCTTATTACCCTGTCGCGAACAGCAGCTGCTGCAAATTTTCCTCTGATTAATTTTGGACTTGGATCTAAAATTTGAAGCAGCTCCAAAGAATTGAAGATTTGTCGTGGTTTTCACAATGCTACGTTAGATTGGCATCAGCTTTTAGAGGTGCAAACAGCAGGATACGACTCAACAGATGGGACAGCAAATTACATACGAATCTCATGGACTACAACAATCCTTCCATCAATTTTTACTGACCTATAACAATGCAAGGACTCCATCGAATCATAAACTGAGTAGTTCGCCAAACTTGGCTACTGGTTCTTGCAGCAGAATAAAACTCCAAATTGTGGACCTTCCATTCAAGATGAGATGGTCTAATACTCTGAACTCCTGTTGAAACTGAAGCAACACCGCAACAAATCACCAATCCATGCGAGACATCAGAACCTATAATCATATATGTATCATAATTTGGCTGAACCAGACATCAGAACCTAAACCACCATGGCAAGTTGATTGCGAGAAACATTTTCAGACAAACCCAAGGGAATAAAATGATGGATTAAGATTAAAAGGTTCCTACCCTCAAGACCAAGTCCCCCGCATTCATTTTCCAAGACCAAAATTTATGGGAAAAAAGAAGATCAATGAGAAAACTCAAAGAAAGAAACACACCACAGAACTAGGTACTGCCATCTTCATCCTATAACTTAACAGCAATTAAAAAATAAAAGCACCCAAGAAACATATGCAAACAACAAGTAATTAGCAAACGTACAACCTAAACAAGAACATCACACCATCATATTCATGTTATTTAATTTGATCACAGTCTTATATCCAAATAAATTAAACTCAATTTGCAAGCTTTACAGCTCCATTTGGGCCCAACATATAACCATTTTGGATGAAACACCTCCAAAGTGAAGCGCACGCGAGGGGACTACTCCTCCCCGAACGTCAGCCGCAGCCCAAACACACCACCTGTACTTCCCCGACCACAGCACTAACAACCATTCCCACAAAAATACCTTTTTTAACGCAAATTACACGAATTCCACAAGAAAAGAGTCCAAAAAGTAGTAACTTCTTATGGGGTTTCGGGTCGCGTTCCGCACGAACAAATTCTCGTCCGACAAGGGGCCCGCACTGCATCATCCCTGCCATTCTGCTGACTCTCAACACCATCAAGAACCAATCTTTCATGAAAAATTCCATAAAAATGAAGGAGAAGTCGCTTCTTATAATGATGAATTTGGAAAACATCAGCAGAAGAAAACAATCCCAAGGACTTCGGCTCGTTCCTCATGGCCTTGAGGTCGGACATCAGGCGGAGCTGCGCGGACGAAGCCATGGCCGGACAAGAGCACCCGGGCGGGACATGGATTCTTCTTTCCCACCAGAAGAGGCAATGTGAAAGAAGCTTTTGGAATCGGAAACCGCTGCTTTAAACATAAAGTATGATTACAGTGCAATGTAAGTAGGGAGCAATTGGATTGACATGAAGATTTTCTGTCGGTTTCACAAGTATTGATCAATGGATTCATAGACTGCACGCTAAATAATGTTAGAGTTTGTGAATTCTGAAATTAATTTTTTTGATATTTATTCAATTATTTTCAAACCTAAATTTTGAGAACAAATTTCATTTAATTTTTTAAATAATTTGAGTTTGAATTTGAATTGAATTAAAATATGAGCCTTATCAGTTTATTACGATTGATATTTTTCTAGGCTTTGAAATGTACAATCACTTCACGATCAAAGAGTTTTTTATTTATTTTATTATTTTATTTTATTTTTTGCATGGTAGTATGCATGGACATACTTATTTTTCCATTAGAAGGAGCTATATTGGGCAATAGCACTTATAAATACGCTATGGACGTAAAAAGTTCTTAATATTACTTGTATTTAGTTCTCTAATTGATTGGCCTATAATAATATCTACTTCTTCTAATTCAACTAAGCCAGTAGGAGTAGGACTTCAACCATGACATAATTGACAAATCCAAAATACACTCTTAAATCAAATGTATATTGATTGTACCTGGAAGATTATGAACTGATCAAAAAACTCTCATCCTAATATCTTGATTTCGAGCACCAACACATCATAGATCTATATATATTGCCCACTCATGCACGATCAATTAGACTTTGGACAAAAATCTATTCCATCCTCCCATTTCAAGAACTCATGGATTTAGCATGAGCATGAATTAACCCCAAACGGGAAGAAATAAAATTCAGAATAGAAATGAAAACAACCAACTCAAAGACCCAGAGGTTGAGGCATCTCCAAGAAGTCATTGCATATCTTCTAAATGATTCAATTACTTATGATCTTCCTGAGGCCTCTGAAACTTATCAAGTATAAGTTGCCTAGTTACAGAAATTGCTAAAGTCCTGTGAAACACATCACTACAGAAGATCTTTGTGTTCTATCTGTGTCAAATCTCTTAACAAAATGCAACGAGCCTGTCTTCTCGGATGTGGCAACTTTCCAAATGATTTTGTACTAGGGACAAAGCAAACCTCCATTATTTATGAATAAAAAAGAGCAATAATTCCTAGTGAATACCATGCATTGGATTCCAACCCCACTGTCTTTCACTATTAACAGTATGCTCTTACCGTGAGGGTAGAATGCTTTTCGTGTGCATGTATGCCACACAAGCAAATGAGGTCTTTCAGGTGGCATTTCTCCTCAAAAGTAATGCTAAAGTGTTCAAAGCTCGGGAACTCCATTACTGGTGTGGTTTTCATTCTCATTTCGAGCCATCCAATTAGAGGAGACAAGAGGACGAAGTGCATCATGAACCGTAGAAATGAGAGTAGCGCACTTTTGTGAAGTGAAGGAGGTCCATGATAGGAAGAGGGATGCTACCAACTGTGCGGTAAGGTGAGGCATGATTGCTCTAAATCAGAAGATCCTATTGTTTCGCTCCTTCCAAAGACTCCAATACCCTACTACAATTAGAGCTTCTATCCCAAGTACCAGATCCTTATTAGGAAATGATGAGTTCCATGAACCCCAAAGTTCTAGTTGATTGAATGGCATATTAAGGATGTTAAGGAATGAGAAAAGGTAGTTCGAAACTGCTTGTGAAAATTAACATCCAATCATCAAGTGGTCTACAGTTCATTGATATATATATATATATATATATCAATTGATTGTCTAATTATGATTGTTGTCTATGTTTAAGCATTGATTATTGTTTTTGTTTTAAAAAGAACACTATTTAGAGTTTGTGGCATTCTAAGGCTTGTCTAGTGACTCCTCATAACTTGAATTATGTTTGGTTAGGTGTAATTGAAAAGGGACAGTTCTACCTTTGTTTATTTGGGATTCATAGAGACTACTCTCAATGCCACTTGAGAATACAACTCTAGGTCTAAGAGTAATAAGCTATTCTTAAGTTTATGATATCTTACATGAGACAGGTCCAAATAAAGTAACCTTCATATTTAATATGAACTAGCATCATTGTTGGCCTCAATTGTTGCCACTAGTTATAAGTTTAAGATGATGAATTTTTGTACAACATACTTCTAACCTATTGGAAAATCATACAAGATTTCATGCATAACTTTTGAAACTTTTTTGAAATTAGACATAGCAGAAGATATAGATTAAACTATTTAACCTACTTATGCATGTGATCTAATCACTAAACCCTACATCTAGAATCTATGATATATCAAGATGCATGAATAAATCTAAAAAATAAATTTAGTATTGATCATATTAATACCTTAGATCTAGAACTATTCTAAAAATTCTAGATCGCATATAGATCATAAAAGAGATCAAATATCTTATCTTTGCGCAGGTTGAAAACACCACAGTTAAAATCAGTCGTTATCCTTATTGCTTGGAGCCGCACAGCATATTCGGCCTCTACAGATTGTCCACATAAAGTTGCTAAGTAGATCGAAGGTTTGTTGAATGAAGATCTACTCAAAGTGTTAGCTTCTCGTAGATTCCTCCTGATGGTTGATTTGAAAAGATTTCTTCAGATCTCTTGGATACTCCAAGAGATGAAGATAAGAAGGAGGACAAAGGAAGAAGATCAACTTTTGGATCTTCCAAAAAATAGAAAATAAAAGGCTTAAGAAAAACTATTAAGAGAAGACCCATCTTTTCTTTCAGGATATCAACGATTGATGTCCTAAATACATCTCTGTATTAGGACAAGAGGAGACCTTCTCTTCTAAAATTTTTTCATACTCTAGATCTCTTTCTCTTTGATTTTTTTTATGAAAAAATCTTACAAAACATGAACAAGAAAAAGCTCTCAAGGAGAACCTAAGAGAAGATCTTCTTTTCTTCTCCTTGTTTCAACAGGACATGATCCATATCATGTCTAAAATAAACCCTCAATGCCCAACTAGTTGAGCGCTAAACACCCACGCCCCCACTCACTTCTCTTTTGATTTTTGCATGAATAAAATCAGGGTTATTCATGCCAACATCCTATTAAATAGGAGGCACCCAAGGATAAGGCAAGACTAGATCAGAAAACCTAGTCAAAGAAGGAAATCTATTACTTTTAGGGGGCATCCAACTCTTGGACGCCACCCCCTAAAAATCAGGCATGAGGAACAAGGAAAACACACACAAAAGGAAGAATAATGGGGTGTACAAAATAATTTTGCATGGCAAATAAGGCGCAAAGGGAGAAGAGGAGTTTTGGAATTAAAGGACTCTTTCAAAAAGAATCTTAGGCATAACAATTAACCTATTTTGACCAATTCAAAATATATTCCAAAACCAAAAGATAGTGGGGTTTGGAAATCTTTCTTAGGCATGAGGAAACTCATGTAAAACCAAAAAAAAAAATTGGCAAGGGGCATGGAGGGCTTTGAGGGCATGGCGCAAGGAAAATAGTAGAAGTCCTGTTCCAACTAGGATTCTTCTATTAAGACTAGGTCAAACCTAAATTAAACCCAATTGAACTTGGATTAATGCAACATAATTAAAAGATGATCCTAGTCCAACTAGAAGCCCAATTAAAGCAGATCAAACCAAATTTAAATCTGATTTAAATTTTAAGTTAATTAGAAATAGGTGCACTCAAGTTTTGATCCAATAGGAAATTATTTTTCTTATAATTGGCTTATCTCTTCAATTATTGGACTTGATCCAATCAAATCCAAATCAATTCTAATTGAATCTAATTTCATTAGATTTGATCTCAATCTAATTGCTTAATTAGATTGAGCCAATTAGCAATCCAATTGCTAATAGATCTTTCTATAACACTTGCACTTGATCAATCATCAAAAGCATTGATGATTCAATCACTAAATGATTTTATATCATCGATCAACCATCCGATCAGGTAACAATCACTTATATGTGTGATCTCATAGATTCGAACCTAAGTTGATAGCATTGAAATTAATTTCTATACCAATCAAAATGATCATCTAGCAATGGTATCCAACATCCGGATAGGTCGAATATGTAGGATCTGGTGTGATGCTCCCAAGCCTTGGAGGACCATGAAAGGAGCCAGGGTATTGAATCCGAAAGACTAGAATGGATATGGTCTTAGGGCTAAGACAGAAGTTATCCTAGGATGAAGGGGGCGTGTAGCCCTGCACGGACTCGAGGTTCAGATGTGAGAACCTTGAGGGGGGCTTGGAGATGCTTCGGAGATCTGAAACATAAGATAGAATAAAGAACCAATATTAGGAGAAGAATCGATCAAGATAAGAAACTGACATATAGGTGGGCTGGCTTGAATATGCAGTTCGAGCCGGCTCGAACTGAGACTGAGCCGACTAGGGGTGCAGTTGAGCCGACTGTCTTAGGCAAATAGAAGATAGGATTTAGATGATATACAGTCGAGCTAGCTCGGCTTCTGACAAAGCTGGCTCGATGATGGCAAATAAAACTAGATGGAGGTTTTCTATTTGGGGTTTTAAGGCTTGGTCCAATAAAATCTTAAGGTGGCTAATACATATATGAGTCGGATTTAGATCCAGAGGATGAGAGCATGAGAGACATGAATGTACATGGGCTTGGTAAGTACTTTCATGTATTTGATTAATCTAAGAGAGTTTTTCAACTAAAGTTTGGATTTATTAGGATTCATGTGGTATAGTAGAAATCCTAAGGTATATAAACCTAGATAAAAAGAGTGGAATCAATATACAGCTTTTCTTTCTAATTTTTTTTCTCTCTTTTCTCTCTGATTCCAATGCCAACCTCTAGGTGCCGCCATCAATTTTTTTTACTTTTCTTCATATATATTTTTGGATTAATACTCAGATTCATGCAAGAGATCAGATCTACAACTATGATTTCGAGCAGTCGTAGGCATAATAATTGATATCAAATCAGTACCAATTATTCCAACACTTGGTATCTCAGCTAGGTGATGCTATGGTGATACGCTAATGCTTGGTATTAGAGTTCGGTTGAGCATGAAGGAGGAAGAAGATCAAGTTTCAGCAAAGATCGACAGCGATATTCAAATCTAAGATTTTCTTTAGGCTTTGTAAGGAATGAAGTGATCTAAGGGCTATTGTCCATCATCCCTAGTCAAGATAATTTTTAAATCTAATTGTTGGCTATTTTTGATTTTGTTTGATCATAGAGAACAATGGATTGAAGGTAGGATTTGAGAAGTTTGATGGAAAGGATAGTTTTACAATATGAAAGATTAGGATGGAGGATCTACTAATTCAAATGAGGCTAGATTCGACCTTGGAGGATAGCTCGAAGGAGATGATAGACAAAGAGTAAAAATTTTTAGAGAAAAGGGTATGTGCTATGATTAGAGCTTATCTGACAGATGAGGTGCTATATAGCATGTTGGAGGAGAAGACAACCAAAGATTTGTGATCAAGGTTATATCAGTTGTACATGTGGAAGAATATGTGCAATAAGTTGGTGCTGAAGAAGCAATTGTATAGCCTTCGGATGCAAGAGGGCTAGAATGTTGCAGGATATATTCAGCATTTTAACTGGATGAGTATGGACTTGCTCAACATTGGGATGGAGCTCGAAGAGGAGGACAAGCGTTTATTGCTGTAATGTTCACCATCCGAAAGTTTCGATCCATTGATAATCACATTGCTGTATGGTAAGAAGATACTAGTGTACAAAGAGATCATATCGGTACTAAAGTCTAATGAGCAGCGAGAATGGATAACAAAGAAGAAGATCTTCTAGGAGGGTCTTGTGGTGTCAAAGAGGCCCAGGCAAAGAAAGAAGGGTCAGCGAAGGGATAGCAAGGGATCCAAGAAGTGCTTCAAGTGTGGTGAAGTAGGACACTTTAAGCGAGAATATCTACTTTGAAAAAAATGCAAATAAGAAGAAAAGTTAGATTTCATTGTTTCAATCGCTGAAAGTAAAGAGTCAAATAAGCTCTTGATGATTTCGAAGGAGCCTATAGGATGCAGTATTTTTGAGATGATTTTGGAGGGATCTGCGGAATGCAGAGGATTCGAAAAAGCAGCAACTATATTTGAGATGCAGTGGCAGGCTCAGCAGTGCAGCATTGAGTGATTGGTCTTGAGAAACTTAGTTACAGAGTCAGCTTCTATGACATCAGAAAGACTTTGATTTCAGGTGGAGCACCGGACAGAGGTGGCTTCATAAGTGGAGAGAGTTCTGACATGAGTTCAGAGCGGAGGAGTGCAGGAGGATAAATATCCTAGCACCAACATCAGAGATGCACAATTTTAGAGATGGAGTAGCATTATGGAAGGACATGCAAAGTTTTGAAGAGACTGTGTTAGGGTATACAACAGGCATTGGTATAGGATTGCTGCAGATTCTTCATGAAAGTTAAGGATAAATGATACAACTACCAAGCAGAAGGGTGCTTACAGCTCCAAGGATAGTGCATAGGTGCAAACCAAGATTTTCAGCGATCGAGGTGGTTATCCTAAAGGCCTCAAAGAGAGCTCAACAGTTGAAGAAAAATGATAGTGGCAAGGTATGCACAAGTAGCTGTCAAGGCGTGCATCGACAGTGAGATCAAGCAGAAAATATTATCAAGTGTGCTAAGGCTTGGACACACCACGATGGAGATTGTAGGATCTAGTGTGGTGCTTCCAAGCCTTAAGGGGATGAAAGGAGCTAGGATATTGGTTCTGAAAGACTAGGATGGGTGTGGTTCTAAGGTTAGGACAGGAGTTATCCTAGGATGAAGATGGCGTGTAGCCCTGCACGGACTCGAGGTTCAGGTATGAGGACCTTGATGGGGGCTTGATAAATGCTCTAGAGACCTGGGATACAAGATGGAGCAAAGAACTAAAGTCATGATAAGAATCAGTCAAGACAAGGGACTGACACACAGGCAGACTGGCTCAGATACGCAGTCGAGCTGACTCGGACTGAGATCGAGCAGACTTGGAATACAGTTGAGCTGGCTATCTCAGATAGATAGAAGATAGAATTCGGATGATACACAGTCGAGTCAGCTCGGCTCTTGACAGAGCCGACTCGATGGTGCCAAATAGAACTGGATGGGTATTTTCTATTTGGGATCTTAAGATCTAGTCCAATAAGATCTTAAGATGGCTAATACATGTATGGATCGAATTTAGATTCAACGGATGAGAGCATGGAAAACATAGGTGTACATGGACTCGATGAGTGCTTTTATGTATTGGGTTAGTCTAGAAAAATTTTTCAGTTGAAGTTTGGATTTATTAGGATTCATGTGGTATAGCAAAAATTCTAAGATATATAAACTTAGATATTATAATATTTACAAGAGAGTGGAATCAATATACAGCTTTTCTCCCTAACTCTCTTCTCTCTTTTCTCTCTGTTTCTAATGCCAAGACCTAGGTGCCGCCATCAATTTTTTTTGCTCTTCTTCATATTTCTAGATTAACACTCAGGTTCATGCAAGAGATCGGATCTATGACTGTGGTTTCAAGCAGTCATAGGCATAATAATTAGTATCAAATCAGTACCAATTATTTCAATACTTGGTATCAGAGCTAGGTGATGCACTAACAGCATATATGCAATGCAACATTCTTAAAATCCTGGCCTAGGGTTATCGTATAATTCATCTTTTTGATCAATAATGCTCAGGATGACTTTGAGTTAGCTGTCAACACTCATACAAGTCGTCTATATTGTATTTCAAAATTTTACAAATTTCATGACTTCTTACGAGGATTATTCAAGCTTAAATTTTACTAAATTGAAATACTATAATATATTTGCTTCCAAAGTTAATCAGGAGTGGTCAATCCCATCTTGATTCACATACCAACTTTACAAGTACTTGACTACATCCAAAAATTTTCCAATCCTATATTAGAAATATAGATAGTTTGGCACCAAAGTACAGTGAGTTGCTTGTAAGTCATCATGATAATCTCAGGTCGGAGGGATACTTATATCCATCGATCTTTGCTAGCTACTCTTGATAGTAAAGTACTACATTGGTCATGTTCAGTATAGATGTACACATATATCTCACCTGTATACCATACCAATTTTTTTATATCACTTGGTTACGAGGACAATCAATGCATATGATATGCTACGACTTATACTCGATAAGTTATCATCCTAGTTAATAACTTATTATTTGGTCGTGAATAAATTTAAGAACCATCCGATAAATCCTTCTTTATCGATCAAGTGTGGTTCTAAAGACTTCATCATAACTTAAAAATTTATTTAAGAAAGATAGAACTTTGATGATGAATAAGCTAAATAATAATTATTATTTGATAATTTATATATAAATTAAAATCATCTATAACTTAGATGATTTGTTTTAGGACATATTTTCTCACAACTCTCACTTGGACTAAAGCCAATCAAGACAATATCAAATATCCTATCTTTTACTTGAGTTAGTCAAACTCTTTCATTATGAGGCTTTAGCAAATGGGTCGGTCAAGTTCTTCTTTTTTATTGATCTTCTGAAGGTTGACATCATCCCTATCCATAATCTCATGGATAAGATAATAGCGATGCAGAATATATTGGTCTTATGGTGCACCTTTGATTCTTTAGCATAATTTATGGCTTCGTGCTACATTAGGACTGGACCATTGATAGAGGGTGTCACTCCCAGCTTGTTAATGAGCTTTTGCAACTACACAGCCTATATGGCAGCATCATATACCACAACGTGCCCTGCCTCCCTAATAGAATTGGTTATAGTATTTTGCTTGAAACTTTTTCAGTAGATTGCTCCTTTTATATTGGATAAATTCATGATCCGACACTCTCCTACTATCGTCTTGATCTAACGAAAAACTAGAATCAAAATATCCCATAAGTTTTAAGTCAGTATCTCTATATGTAAGTCACTGGACCTTAGTATTTCTCAAATACTTAAAAATTGTATATATAATCTTTTGGTAGTTTTCACATGGATTAGACTAGTATCTGCTCACTATCTTTAGTGAGTATGTCATATATCTGATCTCGTACATGGATTGTAACAATCCAAGCATCCTTTTAGATCATCTCTATAGATCTGTATCCTTAGGATGAAGGATGCTTCTCCCAAATCCTACATAGAGAAATAAGATGACAGCTAAATTTTTATTTCTTATAATGCTAAAATATCATTTTTGATTAAAAGAATGTCATCCATAGATAATATAAGAAATAATATTACAAAACCATTTTTTATTTATAGATGCAGGGTTCTTCTTCGTTCGTAACGAAGATATACGTTCAAAACGTATATTTCAACTCTGAGATGATTGCCAAATGGGCTTTATAGATCTTCACTTTTCTGTCTGTGCCACTCTGATTCTTTTGAAAATTCATTCGTATCCAATGGATTTTGTCCCCTCAGGTGGATTAATTAATGTCCACACACTATTGATCTTCATGGACTCCAATTTAAATTTTATAGCTCCAAGCCACTTTTCAAAGTCAAACCTTTGCATTGCATCCATATAGGTGATCGAATCCTTGTTGTTCTTATCGAGCTCAATAGGATTATCGTTCTAGACCTGGATACTGAAGTATATGTCTGGCTAGCATGGTACTCTATCGGATCTTCTTAATGGTGCCATTTTAATGGGCTCCAAATTTGATCTAATTAAATCTGATTCAGTAGATTCACTAGATTGTATCGGTATTTTTCTATCGGTCGAGATTTCTTAAGTTCAACTTTATAGATATCAGTTTCTTCTCTAAGAAACTTTTTTTCCAAAAAGATTGCCCTACCGCTGATAAATAATTTTTGTTCTTCAACATGGTAGAAGTAATAACTTCTAGTTTTCTTGGAGTATCATATAAATAAATACCTATCGAATCAGGATCCAAGTTTATCTGTGTGCAAATATTTGATGTAGGCCGAACAATCCTAAACCCGAAGGTGAGAGAGTCTAGATCTACATCCTATCTATATCCCATATAGAGTCTTTGCGATAGATTTACTTAGAATAATTTTTTAGAGTAAAATAAGTAGTCTTAAGAACATGATACTAAAATGAAATAGGCAGACTAGTAAATCCCATCATGGATCGAATAATATCTAACAAAATTTTGATTTTTTCTTTTTGATATACCATTATGCTGTGGTATCCCGGGATGAGTCCACTGTGAAAGAATTATATTCTCTTCTACATATGTCACAAACTCACTGATCATAGGTATTCATCTCCTCGATCTGATCGAAGAATTTTAATATATTTTTTAGTTTATTTTTTTACTTCATTATGGTTTACGGAATCATTTGAATATTTTAAATGATTCAGGCTAGACTTACCTATACCTAGATAGGTCATCTGCAATTGTAATGAAATATTGATATTCTCTTTTGGTACTTAAGTTCATAAGTCTACGTACATTACTATGTATGAGATTTAGAATCTCACCGACTCTTTCATTCTTTTCAGTAAAAGATAATTTTATCATCTTTCCAAGAAGATAAAACTCAGATCGCTAATAATTCATAATCATTCATGTCGAGATTTATCTCTTAGGCGAACATATTTATCTTGTTCTTATTAACATGACCAAGCCTAAATACCAAAGATAGGCATCCATGATATTATCTAACTTAGGACGTTTATTAGATGTGTACATTACACTAACAGATTATTATAAAATATAAATATTATTTTTTTATTATCTATATATTATTGTAACATCATTCATAATGATATCATAATAATCTTTCTTTATTAATTATAAATGATGACCATCTTTGGCCAAAAGGCTAACAAAGATCACATTCATCATAAATAATGGACAATAGTGACAATCACTCTAAATAACAATATTTGTATTGAAAATTAGCTCGATAATTCCTAAAGCTAGGATTTATCGGATATTATCTCACATGAGATAGGTCCAAATAAAGTAACCTTCATATTCAATATGAACTAGCATCATCATTGGCCTCAATTGTTGCCACTAGTTATAAGTTTAAGATGATGAATCTTTGTACAACATACTTTTAACCAACATTGGTCATACCACCTTAAACTATCTAGTCCAGAACATGCTAAATTGAACTGATGAAAAATCAAAATTGTTTATCCTATCGACTTTGTAAATAGGTTGAACCCTCTGCAAAAGTCTTCAAGAACAACTCGATTTGAAGGAGGCTTAATCCTATTTGGTTAAATAGCCTCACCACCTTTACGTCGATTTGAAACCTTTTAAAACCTCTCCTCAACCCCTTCACCTCCTCCTTTGGCCTCTCTCTTCCCACCCTCTTCTTCCATGTGGATCCTTTGAAACCCTCACCTCTCTCCTATCTCCACTTGCCACTATTGATGCCTCCTCCTCCTTTTCATTTTAGTCTTTCTCCCTGTCCTTATGGCCACCAGACATAAGAGACTATCCTTTCTTGGCTATGGATTCATTTGCATTTCCATATGAGTGTACCATCCCCCTTCTCTCCCTCTCTCTCTTTCTTTCTTTCCCTTCTCTCCCTCTTCCTCCCTCTCCTTCTTTCTTTCCCCTCTCTCCCTCTCCCTCCCTCTCCTTCTAGCTCTCTAGTCCTCTCCCTCTCCTTCCCTATGGTTCTGATATACTGTGGTTTTGTACAATATAGACCGGTATCATACTATATCGATCGCTGATCAGCATGCTTGTTAGGACCAGTTCTATCATCCTTGCTTCTAACATTAATTGGTATATACGATTATATACAATTTGATAGAGTCAACATGATTTCTATCTTGCTTACAAAATTAAGATAAAAAATAGAAGAAAAAGGTATTTCTAAAACACAATATCTCATTTAAAACTTTTAGCAGATTAAATAATCTCAAGCACCAAGCTTACTAAACTACTATAATATCTTAGTAATCATGTCAAATACCTAGATCTTTGAGGTTATGGATATTTTAATGCATGTCAATGACCATGATGCCATCTACATGAGGTTAGGCTGTGCAAGCAAAAACAAAAGGTTTTCTTAAGTTGGGTTATCGAAGCGTTAGGTCATGAATTAATGCCTAAAAGTAAATGACAACATGAGAATAAAACCACTAGAACAAACATGGTAAGACTGATTAAGGCCTCTCCTATCCTAGAAGGTAATTAGATTTCTCTAATAAAGAAAGAATAATAAATAATATTTTATATTTTAAATAATTATTGAAATAAGTGTTAGGATCGATTGACACAGGTTGTTAGGGAATGATGCATAGTGGATTATGGTAGTTACGGAAAAAAAAAGAAAAACTAAAAAAATATATAATACACAAGTACAAAACACAGAAATTCATATGGTTTAGAGTCTCTTGCTCCCATGTCCATAGCTATACAAAATAATATTTTTTCTAGAAATAAAAAGTTTACAAGAGATGAAAATAAAAAAGAACCTCTTTTTTTTACTCTCTTTTGGATGCAAGAACAACCCCAACAAGAAGAAGAACCCCTTCTAAAGATTCTTTATATACCAGGTAGCACCCTAAAATTGCTTGCAAGAAGGATCCAAGCCCTTTCTCTTTTTCTCTTCCTCTCTCTAAAATTGCTTGCAAGAAGGATCCAAGCCCTTTCTCTTTTTCTCTTCCTCTCTCTGTTTTTTCTTTCTCGGAAAAATAGGCTACTGTCTGCCGGCTGCTCACATGCTTTGCACCATTTCTATTGAACACCATGCCCGCAAGGTCTTTTAAAGATCTCAAATCGAGTTCAGATCAAAGACTGGACTTTGATTATAACTCAAATCAATGGCCAGACTGTCAAATCATGCCCGAGATTTTTCTAGATCGTTGGATCGTGCACAACAACTCCATGTGCCGTGTGAATTTGCCTGTAGACCCTTAAGAGGTCTATAGAAAGCCATAGACCATGATAGAGGCCCGTGGACCATGCTAAAATGCATGTAGACCACGCCATTGGGTGCGTGGATCGTGTCGCCTTGCTGTGGACCACGACATCCTGCGCGATCCACCATGGACCACGCCAAAACTCTTTGCTGGGTCACGCATGCACCCGCATGCCCGGGTGCCCGCATTGGGCTGCGCACTTGTGCACCCATGTTGGGCCATGCGCTTGGCTGGGCCACATGACGTGCTTGGCCCCACCCAACTACTGGGCTGTGTCCGGCTGTGAGCTAGCCTCTTATGTGGGTCTTTCTTCATATGGACTTTCTTCTTGAGCTGTCCGGCTGTGAGCTAGCCTCTTATGTGGGTCTTTCTTCATATGGACTTTCTTCTTGAGCTTTAATTTTGTTCAGTTATTGGATGGATCAGGCTCCACCATCCAACAATAAGAAATAAGACAATCAGAAAACTGTAACTAGATTAGAATAACTATTCGGAGTTCACACATATGCCCATGACATTAGTGTTGGAGTAATCATGACTTAAATCAGCATTTTTTTCAGCTTTACTTAGGATTTGAACTTCAGACCCCTGGGCAAGCCCTTAGTTCAGCAGTTAATGACCTTTTATCTTTGGTGATTTCATACTTGAACCTTATATATAATTTTTAAGCAAATGCACCTGAGAAACAATAGTTCAAGGTCACTTGTGATGTCGGTACGCTTGGAGGCAAAGAGTGTAACATCTGATCTAGCAGGTACTGGACACGCTAGGGATAAGTGCGACGCAATTAGCTATGTCGATAATACCTAGATATAAGAGACCTGCTATTCAAAGATATGATCGTGAATTTTGAAAGTTGGTAATTGCTTGGTTCTTGTGAACGAGTAGTCACTTTACAACCCTCTCCACTCCTCAAAAGAGGTGTCACATTATCTTGTAAATGATTGTGATATTAGCACTCTAGGAGCACAAGGTACCATTCTTGTATTCGGCAAATCCAAAATTCTCACATGAAATACCTCAAATCTGCACACGTTTGTGCAACTGCTACCTACTACAATCCAAATTTTTGCAGTAACTTACGGTAGCCATAAAAAGAGAGAACTCCAAATGCATGGAAAGCAACCTGATCAAAACAAGTTGAATCAATGGTAGTGTTAGAGATGGTAGAAGGGGTGCGGGCTATGTCATCTGGGACCTGGATGGTAGGTTGTTGGCGGCAAGGGATTCACAGTTTTATAAGCCGGCCATCTCCAGTGCAAAGTTTCATACTGCTTAGGTAGGCATTATCTGCATAACATAGAAGTTGCGAGCTGAAAGGATCTTCATTGAGGGTGACTCTATCATAATCATCAGCTAGATCTGGAAAGAGGCAAAGCATTGGATGTTTATCTATTTCTTCACGATATCTGGAGGTCCCTTCGTCACTCTATCTGTTTGGCATGTTTTTTGGAAAGCTAATAGTGCTTGGACTAGATTACTTCCTTTGTTATCGAGACTAGAATTGGCGCCAAGGCAATGCTTGCCCCTAAGCTCTAAAAAATATTTTGTATTCTAACTTCTTGGGCTGTGTTCGCTTTAGAATAGTATAACCGCCCGTTTGTACCAAAAAAGAAAAAAAGTAGAATAAGCATTATTCACTCCATGCATATTTTCCAACTAATGTCTTGATGTGAATTTAAATTCTATGAACATAATAGGGTGCAGCGG
This sequence comes from Cocos nucifera, assembly GCA_006176705.1. NCBI lineage: Eukaryota > Viridiplantae > Streptophyta > Magnoliopsida > Arecales > Arecaceae > Cocos > Cocos nucifera. Next base: position 1,356,332 of record QRFJ01000189.1, read on the forward strand.
AAAAGAAGGTGATCCAAGCTTAATCATCAATGTGGATGATCCAAAAATCAAGTTTACTAGACAAGATGATTTATAATTTAGAGAATTACCCAATAGGCCAATCTTTGACAACATATATTGTTTCACCCTTAAAGTACCCAAGCAAGTAAGCCCATTGTAAATTAGAGGATTCAAGAGTGAGTTCCCTAAAGTTTTCTGGCACGAGCACCGTTACCGATCATATCGATCATCCGTTAATGATCGCGGCTTATTGGCAATTGGAGATTGGTACTGTACATCAGATTGGTGGTAGCTCCACATGCATTTCTAAATATTTTAATGAACTAAGCGGTGATCACTAGCAGGTGAGCTTTAGTTTTTTTTTCTTGATGCATTTCATTTTGCTAATTTCCGGTTATCTCTCGCAGCCTCTTTAGTGCAACAGCAGACATGATTGACGGCTTTTAGCCATCAAACCAGAAGAACAGCAGGGGTATGCTATGTGATTGCCGCGGCATTGCAGTACTAAGATGATTTTGTTGATGGTTATAAGGGAGAAAAAATTACTAGAGAACTGTATATCTCTGATGAAATGAGGCTATTTTTTTTTTTTAAAAAAAATAAAATATTCATACAAATCCCAAATGAATGCAATCAAAAGATCAGAAAATAAAATATGGTAGGATAGCTCTGGAGCCATCCTTATGTCCATCCAAAATAAGTCCCCGGAATGCTTCGCCACCCATCAGTAGTGTTGTTCGCCTCTTGAAAGACCGTCTGATATCATGAGTGGTGCTCTCCACCAGTAGTCTTGAAATATCCCGCAAGAGGGAATAAGTGGCATCCCCCCTCGCATCCCTCTGAATCTATCTGACCACCATGGTCTAGTCTCCCTCCATAATAAGATAACCTGTTTCTAGCATCAGCCTCTCATATTTAATCTCGATCCCAGCAGCCCATAACTCTGCTCCAAAAACGAGACCATTCTTAGTCCAACAAAAGCTGCTCTAAATTGGACGGTTTGGAATCAAATGGCACGGAACTAGCACCGTAAATTATAATGCTGGAAAAAATGCAAGATTTTCTTCCATCTTGCCTTCTGCTTTTTTGCAGAGAAACGCTGCCACTTTTCTCGCTTCAGTTCCCGTTCCAAGCCGATGCAGGCACCCATCACCATCACAAACACTCACAAAGATTCACATTCTTTGATGAGTATGCATGGTACATTTGACAGACAGACAAGCTTCGGAGTTCAAAATGATTTTGGCATTTAGAAATTGAGAACACACAGGACTTGGGATGGACAAGTTTTGTGAAAACAATAGTAAATTCCAGTATTGGATTCTTGGAGGACAAACTGAAAAGGTAGCATATGTCTCGACTCTTTATAGTAGTAAATCATGCAGGCATTTTAGCTAATATTTTTATGCTTTATATATATATATATATATATATATATATATATGACTTATTTGGTTCATGGAAAGAATTTTTTTTATCTGAAAACTTACTAAGATATTACTTCTTAAGAATATGATACTTGAAAATATAGTTTTGGTATATTAGATTGATCATGAAAAAATGATTTATTTTAGAATAATTTATATTTGATTATCTATTTTTTAAATAATGTATAAATAGTTATTATATTCTTAACAGATATAAGACCATATCTATTTACTCTAAATTTTATATAAATATTAATAAAATATTTATAATATAATATAATATTAGATCATAATAATTTATTATATTAATAAAATATTAATATATATGTATTGATATAATATTAATACTTTAATATAATAAATTTATTAATATAAATATTAATATAGTATTAATATAAATATTATATTATACTAAGACCATACCTTTTTACTCTAAACTTTATATAAATATTAATAAAATATTTATATAAATATAATATAATATAATATAATATTAGATCATAATAATTTATTATATTAATAAAAAAAATTAATATATATGTATTGATATAATATTAATATAATATTAATACTTTAATATAATAAATTTATTAATATAAATATTAATATAGTATTAATATAAATATTATATTATACTAATATAAATATTGGCATAGTATTAATATAATATTATATTAATATTTATATGGATAATGTTATAAGGATATTTTTTAAAAGAAAAAAGAGCCACCAATTTTCATTCCATGGGAGTCCCAAAACCCATCTCCTCCATAAATTTATATTTTTTATGAAATATGAAAAGTATCTTCTCAGAGCTTTTAATATTTTTTTTTCTCTTAAAATTTCAATCAAATGAGAGGATTCTTCTCTACTTCTCAAGAATTATCATTTTCCTCCTCTACTTCCTGCAGACCAATTAAGTCTGTTATATTTTGTTGTGTGATCGATCCGTCCGAGTCATGAGCCTTTGATCGTAACAGGAACATATATTGTTGTATGATAAAATATAATGGATCATTATCAACTAAAGTTTAAAAAGGTTGCATGCACTTAGCAAAGTATTAAGTTGATGAAAACTGTAATCGGTATGTGTTTAATATTCATGAGAGTGCTGCACGCTACCCACATATGTAGGTGATCTTGCGTACTAACAATTGCAGTGCCATTGTGTTAAATGTTCACGTGAGTGGTAGTACACAATTCCCATGTATGGAAGGTGCAGTGCCAATATACACAAGACTGTTATTATTCCACTGTATCCCTTGGAGGGTGCCAGCACAGGCGTACCCTCCCACCAAACATAAAACACAACAAAACAAGAGGAGCTGTGATGGTGGTAACAGTTGAGAGGGTATAGTGGAAGAACACAGCTCGGATCCCATGCCTGTTTGTGAGAAGAATCCCCAGCACCTGAACCCCCCTACCCCACTTAGGCCCTCTGATATTTTCTATTTTTCTGGATAGAATTTTTCTTCACTACTATAAAAATGATCTATGGCAGTACTTACTATGATAGTGATTTTCGAAACCGCTACCATAGTTTCTACGATAATAATTTTCTGTAACCACTGTTATATGTCGGAGCTATAAAAAATCGCTGTCATAAATTCGATCTATAGCAATGGTTAATGAAAACCGCTGTCATAGATCATCCTATGACAGTAATTTATTGTAACCGCTGCCATAAGTCAGATCTATAGCAGCGGTTAGTAGGAACCGCTGCTATAATCTGATTTATGGCAGCGGTTAATTATAACCGCTGCCATATATATATTTTTTAAACATTATATAATTTTAAAATTTAATGTCTATCTTCATCGTTCATTATCTAAATAATTATCATTAGAGTATCGTCGCAAAAGATCGCCTAGATCCGATGGCCCAGCTTCGTCGATCAAAAAATTTGATTTCGACGATCACAAACAATGATGCGATGATCTGATAGATGGAGACCTTCGATGGATTCAAAAATCTGCAACGATGATCTTGATAATGTTTGTAGCGTACTATCAAAGTTTTACTTCAATCGGATATCGTTATCTTGGTCAATTTAGTATAGGTTAGTTTCGACCGTTAAATGATAAACGAGTGATCAAAGGATCAAATGGTGTCCGATTATGAGATAATTTTTTTTATAAATGATCTTGGCTACTATTTTAATTATTTTTTATGGTGGTGATTATAAAATTTAACTTGTGAGATGAAAAATGATCTAAAACTATACGTCTCCTGATAATCATTCTGAAACTTCACTGATTATTATGCTTGTGCTTTTACAATATCTACTTAACATACATAGTTTATATGAAAATAATTTAAATTTTACTATTATTATCATATAAAATATTTAAAATTATAATAAAGATTATTTAACTAAAAAATTATCTCATAATCAGATGCCGTTTAATCTTTTGATTGCTTGTTTCTAATTTAACGGTCGAAATCATTCTATACTAAATTGACTATGATAACGATATCCGATTGAAATGAAACTTTGATAGTATGCTATAAACATCATCGAGATCATCGTTGCAGATTTTTGGATCCATCAAAGGATTTCATCTATCAGATCATCATATCGTCATTCATGATCGTCGAAATTAAATTTTTCTGATCGATGAAGCTAGGGCCATCGGATCGAGGCGACCTTTTGTGATGACACTTTAATGATAATTATTTAGATAATGAACGATGAAGATAGATATTAAATTTTAAAATTATATAATATTTAGAGAAAAATAAAAAAAAATCATTTCCAACCTATGACAGCGGTTATCAAAAATCGCTGCTATAGATCTACAACAGCGGTTATAGAACCGCTATCGTAAATCTATGACAGCAATTTTGGATAACTGTTGTTGTAGATCTATGGTAGCGGTTCGATAACCGCTGCCATAGGTTAGGTTAAAAATCTTCAAATTTTTTTTTTCCTTCCGTATGTGCTCGATCTCTCTCTTCCTCTTCTTCATCGTCGGTGAGGCTCCTCCCCCCAACCGGCATTGCCCCTCCTTCCCCCTCGACCGACGCTGCCCCTCCTTCCCCCTCCCCCTCCTGCCCCCCATCCCCGACCGCCCCTTCCCGCCACCCCCCACCCCCTCCATCCGACCCTCCCTCGGCCTCCAGCGAAACCCCCCTCCGACAAACCCCCTCCGACCCTCCCTCGGGCCCCCGCGAAACCCCACCCCCTACCCTCCTATCCGATCCTCCCTCAGTCCCTAGCGAATCCCTCCTCCGACGAACTCCCATTCGACCCTCCCTCAGCTCCCTGTGAAACCCATCCTCTGACGAACCTCCATCCACCCTCAACCCTCCACCGTCCCTCCATGAAACCCCTCCTCCACACTCTATCCTCCTCCGGCTTCGGTGCGAAACCAAATCCCCCTTCCAGCGAGCCACCCTCCACCCTCCTTCGGCCCCGCCCCCCAGCCCCCCCACCACCACTATTTTGACCCTCCCCCGATCGAGTGCGATGCCTCCTTCGACCTCCTCATCACTGTGCCCCCTCCTCCTGGCCCCATCCCCGGCCGCCTTTGCTCTCTCTCTCTCTTTTTCTTCTTCTCTATCTCACTATCTTGCTTTTGTTTCGCAGGTTACCTCTAGTGCCGTCGTCCTCATCTAGCATCATCGTCGGTGACCCTCGGAGCTTTCTATGCGATCCACGATCTATAGCTGCAGGTATAATTTTTTTTAATTTTATAGTATTATTTATTAATCATGTATATTTATAATAATTTATAATAAATATTATAAATATTTATTATAAATATTATAATTATCTGCATGTCATAGTTTTTGGATCGTGCCATCGTGGTAGCCTTGGGCCGTGCCATGTCGGCGACTGTGGACTAGATCTGTCAATTGATTGGATTCAGATCGAAACCTGGATATTCAGATCCGAATCTAATTTTAATTACTGATACCAAATTCAAACTCGAATATCCGACGGATCTATACTTGAGAGAGGAAGGGAGGGATCCGGTCTCGCCGCCATCATTGGGAGGGAGGGGGTCCGGCCTTGCCACCATCATTGGGAGGGAGGGGGTCTGGCCTCGTCAGTAAGGGAGATTGAGAGAGGGAGAGTAGGAGATCGAGAGAGAGAGAGGAGAAGGGAGGGGGTCCGACCTCGTCGACATCATTGGGAGGGATGGGGTCCAGCCTTATCGGCGAGGAAGATCGAGAGAGTAAGAGAGGGAGGGATGGGGTCCGACCTCACCGATGAGAGAGATCGAGAGATGGAAAAGCTAGGAGGGAGGGGTTCAGTCTCACCGTCATCGCCGGCGAGAGAGATCGATAGAGGGAGTGATCGAGGGGATGGCACACAACCGAGCTAGCTTGGATATGGGGTCCAGCCTTGCTGGCGAGGGAGATCGAGAGAGTAAGAGAGGGAGGGATGGGGTCCGACCTCGCCGATGAGAGAGATCGAGAGAGGAAGAGAGGAAGATCAAGAGATGGAAAAGCTAGGAGGGAGGGGTTCGGTCTCACCATCGTCGTCGGTGAGAGAGATCGAGAGAGGGAGTGATCAAGAAGATGGTATACAGTCAAGTCGGCTTGGATACGCAGTCAAGTCGACTCGGACCGTGATCGAGCCGGTTGGGGGAGGACCCTAGCCGGATGTCTCAGGCATGGAGTCGGCTATCTTAGGCATGGAGCCATTTCGACTTCTGGGTGAATAGAATTTGATATATCACGATGTTATATTGATTAATGTTCATTAACGTTGTAGGTCATGATGGCACCGAAATGCCATCTAGCTTTCACCCCTGTCCCTTAGCGGGTTACGCACAGTTCAGCATCCGAGGAGCAGTCGGAGCATACTCTGTCCATCTCGACATCGACTGCTCAGGGACCTCCACCGTCAACATCTACTCCACCAATGGCATCTACTTCATCGACGGCATCTACTCTACTGACAACTGAGCCTCTACCATCGCCCATATCTGAGGCACATGCTACTACGCAGGCATCTGAGTGTAAGTTTTTATTATATTAGTATAACTTTATTTTTTATATAGTATTTGTATACTTATAAATTTGCATAACATATTTGTATTGTAGGTGCACCATCCAGTCGGACATTTTACGGTCCCACACGTATGGCACACGTGTGGAACCGCCAGCATTAGGTGATGGTCTATTACGATGTGGAGAAAAGGCCGGTAGAGGAGATAATATGGGAGATGCATTCCTTTTTTGGAGTGCTTGTGAGATGGTCGGACATTGTTGACGTAGAATCTGGTCGTCGTCGGAACTAGCTGGAGCAGTGATGGACGAGGTCGCTGTCGGGGACCTGCAAAACAAAGTCCCATCTAGAGTCGGTGGGGGGGTGGCTCCGATAAGACCCTCCGACGATCAAGTCAGCTCTGATCAATAGGAATGGAGTGCTCAAAAATGAGTTCCACTGAGCTTAGAGAAGGAGAGGAGAGCTTAGAGATCAGGAAGGTTCCTTTATAGGTGGAGCTTAGTTGATGGTGACGGCCATACCGCCTGGCAGAGAGCCGTTGGGATCGTATGGAGTTCGGTATGAAGAGGAAGGCATCGTCAGAGGGATAGTGACAGCCATACTGGCAGATCATGGGCCGCATGGGTCTGATTACGAAGAAAGTGGTGTCACCAGTAGTGGCGACCATATCATCCGATCTTATCGTCTGTTGCAGGCTGATGGCGATAATTCGTCCAGAGGAATTTAGACTTGTAGGGGAGTTCGGTCGAAGGAGAAGCTCGAAAGAAGTTCGACCACAGAAGAGTTCGACCGACTGAAGGAGATGTCTGGGAGAAGTCCGACCCCTGAAGAAATCCGATCGAAGAGAAAGCTTGGAGGGAGTTTGGCTCTTGCGGGAGTCTGACTGAAGTTCGGCAGTTGAGTTCGACTAAAGCCTAGCCACTGGGAGTCCAAGGAGCTCGGCCGCTAAGTAGTTCGATCGACTGTAAGGGTTCGGCTAAGACCCATCTGCTGAAGCTCTTCCATGGTTACTGGCCGCATCAGGTTGGGCACCAAACCTGACTTCAGTAGGAGCGGGGTTTATCCCCAATAATTGCCCCCTACTCCCGAGTTTGAAACTCGAAGAGAGGGAGTGTAGAAAAGATGACTATCGAAGTTCTCTTCTGAGCTCCGTGCTGGTCTAGATCGAAGCTCAGGAGAGATCTCATCTCCAGCTAAAGTTGATATTGAACTTGAAGTCCGGGGGAGATCCCATCTCCAATCGAGGTTGACGGAGACTTCGTCCGCTGTGATCAAAGTCGGAGGTTGAGCTCCTCGAGGGCGATATTGTCTCCTACAGTCGAGGCTGACTCGCGGGAGATCTCTTCTCCTGTAGCCGTGTTTAACATGGGTGCTGGAAAGAGATCTGATCTTGGGTCGAGGTCGATGCGGTTGCTCGAGAGAGATCTGATCTCACGGCGAGGTTGTCCCCGATCTCATCTCTGACCGAGGTTGTCTCGACCACTCGGGAGAGATCCTATCTCTGATCGAGGTCGAAGTTGAAGCCCTCCAACCGAGATCGACACGGTCCCTCAGGAGAGATCTTATCTCTGGCTGAGGTCGAAGTTGAAGCTCTCCAGCCGAGGTTGCTTCTCGGGGGGGAGATCTTATCTCTAGTCGAGGTTGATTCTCGGGAGAGATCTTATCTCTGGCCGAGGTTGTCACTCGAAAGAGATCTTATCTCTGATCAAGGTTGTCGCTCGAAAGAGATCTTATCTCTTGCCGAGGGCCGAGGTTGCTTCTCGAGAGAGATCTTATCTCTGACCGAGGTTGTCGCTCGGAAGAGATCTGATCTCAGGATGAGGTTTGTCAACGGTCGCTCGGGAGAGATCTTATCTCTGGCCGAGGTTGTTGCTCGCGTTAGGATGAGGTTCTCCTTCTGTTCCTAACCGAGGTTGACTCGATCGCTCGAAAGAGATCTTATCTCTGGCCGAGGTTGTCCCATGGTCACTCGGGAGAGATCTTATCTCTAACCAAGGTTGACTCGATCGCTCGGGAGAGATCTTATCTCTAGTCGAGGTTGTTGCTCGCATTAGGATGAAGTTCTCCTCCTATTTCTAACCGAGGTTGACTCGGTCGCTCGAGAGAGATCTTATCTCTAGCTGAGGTCGTTGCTCGTATTAGGACGAGGTTCTCCTCCTATTCCTAACGGACAGTTGGGGCACATAAGAACCGCTGTCAGGTTCTCTCCCCCCATCTCGTCCATTGTGAATGAGGCCCTTCGCTCGGGAGAGATCTTATCTCTGGCCAAGATTGTTGCTCGCGTTAGGACGAGGTTCTCCTCCTGTTTCTAATCGAGGTTGACTCGATCGCTCGGGAGAGATCTTATCTCTAGCTGAGGTTGTCCATGATCGCTCGAGAGAGATCTTATCTGTGGCCGAGGTTGTCCATGGTTGCTCGGGAGAGATCCTATCTCTAGTCGAGGTTGACTCGATCACTTGGGAGAGATCTTATCTCTAGCCGAGGTTGTTGCTCGCGTTAGGACGAGGTTCTCCTCCTGTTCCTAATCGAGGTTGACTCGGTCGCTCGGGAGAGATCTTATCTCTAGCCGAGGTTGTTGCTCGCGTTAGGACGAGGTTCTCCTCCTACTCTTAATGGGCTATGGGGGAACATAAGGGCCGCTGTCAGGGCCTCTCCCCCAACTCGTTCTTTGTGAACGAGGTCTTCGCTCAGGAGAGATCTTATCTCTGGCCGAGGTTGTTGCTTGCGTTAGAATGAGGTTCTCCTCCTGTTCCTAACCGAGGTTGACTCGATCGCTCGGGATAGACTTTATCTCTAGCCGAGGTTGTCCACGGTCGCTCGGGAGAGTTCTTATCTCTAGTCGAGGTTGTTGCTCGCGTTAGGACGAGGTTCTCCTCCTGTTCCTAACCGAGGTTGACTCGGTCGCTCGGAAGAGATCTTATCTCTAGCTGAGGTCGTCCACGGTCGCTTGGGAGAGATCTTACCTCTGGCCGAGGTTGTCAACGATCGCTCGGAAGAGATCTTATCTCTAGTCGAGGTTGTTGCTCGCGTTAGGATGAGGTTCTCCTCCTGTTCCTAATAGAGGTTGACTCGGTCGTTCAAGAGAGATCTTATCTCTAGCCGAGGTTGTCCACGGTCGATCTTATCTCTCGCCGAGGTTATTGCTCTCGCGTTAGGACGAGGTTCTCCTTCTGTTCCTAATCGAGGTTGACTCGATCGCTCGGGAGAGATCTTATCTCTAGTCGAAATTGTCCACGGTCGCTTGGGAGAGATCTTATCTCTGATCGAGGTTGTCCATGGTCGCTCGGGAGAGATCTTATCTCTAGCTGAGGTTGACTCGGTTGCTCAGGAGAGATCTTATCTCTAGCCGAGGTTGTTGCTCGCGTTAGGACGAGATTCTCCTCCTATTCCTAATCGAGGTTGACTCGGTCGCTCGAAAGAGATCTTATCTCTAGCCGAGGTTGTTGCTCACATTAGGACGAGGTTCTTCCCCTATTCCTAATGGGCTGTAGAGGCACATAAGGACCACTGTCAGGGCCTCTCCCTCCATCTCATCCTTTGTGAATGAGGCTTTCGCTCGGGAGAGATCTTATCTCTGGCTGAGATTGTTGCTCGCATTAGGATGAGGTTCTCCTCCTATTCCTAATCGAGGTTGACTCGGTCGCTCAAGAGAGATCTTATCTCTAGCCGAGATTATCCACGGTTCGCTCGAGAGAGATCTTATCTCCAGCCGAGGTTGTTGCTCGCTGTTAGGACGAGGTTCTCCTTCTGTTCCTAACCGAGGTTGACTCGGTCGCTCGGAAGAGATCTTATCTCTAGCCGAGGTTGTCCACAGTCGCTCAGGAGAGATCTTATCTCTAACCGAGATTATCAACGATCGATCGAGAGAGATCTTATCTCTGATCGAGGTTGTTGCTTGCGTTAGGACGAGATTCTCCTCCTATTCCTAATGGGCAGTGGGGGCACATAAGGGCCACTGAGCCTCTCCCCCCATCTCGTCCTTTGTGAACGAGGCTTTCGCTCGGGAGAGATCTTATCTATAGCCGAGGTTGTTGCTCGCGTTAGGACGAGGTTCTCTTCCTGTTCCTAACACGGCAATTATTGACTGCTTCTTCCCTATCATCGCATAGTTTTTGCATCCAGAAATAATATTATCGAAAAGAAAGAATTTTATTGAAAGGAAGTTACTAGCAACGCATCCCCAAATTCTGTATTTCAAGGTCGTGGTAGCGTTGTTCCTCCGCATTGCTTCGGCAATAAGTCCCAAGGTGGACGACCTCCTCATACTGGCCTTCTCAATTTGGTGTAAGCTTTTGTCACTGGGAGACGACGAATCACTAATGCACCAAGCTCCTCCCAGGGGTAATGTGGATGATGCCGTGAGGTGGCCATCCTCCTTGCCGTCTCTGGCTATGGCAGCACCGAGCTTCTTTGCTATCTCTGGCTATGGCAGCGTCGAGCTTCTTGTCATCTCTGGCTATGGCAGCGCCCTCGACCGATCTTTTCCTTCTTCAGACTGGTGCCGAAGGAATTTACCCAACTGCCCCTTTCTGACGAGCTCCTCAATTTCGTCTCGGAGCTGCATGCATCCCTCAGTGTCGTAGCCATGGTTGCGATGGTAGAGACAGTACTTACTTCGATCGTGCTTGTTTGGGAGAGACCGCAACCCTTCTGGTGTTGGCAACTGGTTCCTAACTTCGGTGAGAATCTGGGTTCAAGGAGCACTGAGGGGGGCGTAGTCGCGGAACCTTCCGGGAGGAGGGCTTTTTCGCGCCCCTCTGTCGGGGCTTCCTCGATGGTGAGCTCAAAAAGTTCGGGCCTTGCTCGCGCTGGGGAGATCGTGGATGCGGCCAAACTTCATTCCGTCTCCTTCTAAAACTTGCGGGAGAACTTCATGCCCCTTTATCGGGGCTTCCTTGGTGACATACTCGAGCGGGAGTTCGGCCTCACTTGCGTCGAACTTTATTCCGATGATGAGGTTTGAGGGGGGAGTTTGGCCTCACTCATGTCCAACTTCATTCCATGGGAGAACTTCGTTCCGCCCTCACTTGCACCGAACTTCGTTCCGCTTTTCCATGAAAGCTTCCGTGGGAGGACTTCATGCTTCTTTTGTCCCGACTTTCTTGACGACGAGCTTGAGGTGGAGCCTAGCTTAGTTTGCCCAAACTTCATTCCACCTCCTGTGAATTCTTTGTAGGGGGCTTCCTTGGTGACATATCTGAGTGGGAGTTCGGCCTCACTTGAGCCAAACTTTATTCCGATGATGAGGTTCGATGTGGAGTTCGGCCTCACTTGCGCCGAACTTCATTCTGCTTTCCCATGAAAGCTTCCATGGGAGGACTTCATGCTTCTTTATCCGGACTTCCTTGATGACGAGCTCAAGGGGGAGCTCGGCTTACCTTGCCCGAACTTCACTCCGCCCCCGGTGAATTCTTTGTAGGGGGTTAGTTGATGACATACTCGAGGGGGGAGTTCGGCCTCACTTGAGCCGAACTTCATTCTGATGATGAGCTTCGAGGGGGAGTTTGCCTTCATTTTTGCTAAACTTCGTTCTGACATCCTTGTAAAATCTTCTATGGGAGAACTTCTGCTCTATGTTTCTCCTTCCTAAGGGCGATTGGTATGCCCATATGCTCTTCCTTAAGGTCGATTCCTCGCATCCTCATGGCGGGTTTGCTGACAAAGTCTCCGCCAGAGGTTGTCACACAACCTGCATCATCTCAACGGGACCATGAGCCCGACCAGCAGGTTGAACTGCTCTACATCTACGGTGGCTTCGGATGGAGCCTGGGCTGCAACGGGAGCAGATGGACCTGGCGCGCAGGATGCCGATCGCTGAGTCGAAGCTCTCTCCCGATGACATTTTCTCTTCAGAAAAGAACTCTGGTGAGAAAGAAGAGGGATCTCCGAAGAGAAAGAAATCATCGTCGAGCACTCCTTTAAGAATAAGAGAACCTCGGAGGTTCGGACCCTCCTTCTAGCGCCAGGTTCGGACCCTCCTTCTAGCGCCACGATTGGCGCTAGAAGGAGGGTCCGAACCTCCGAGATTCTCTTATTCTTAAAGGAGTGCTCAGCGATGATTTCTCTCTCTCCGGAGATTCCTCTTCTTCCTCACTAGAGTTCTTTTTCGAAGAGAAAATGCCACCGGAAGAGAGCTTCAACTTGGCGATCGACATCCTGCATGCTAGATCCATCTGCTTCCGTTGCAGCTCCGACAGCCCAGGCTCCATCCGAAGCCACCGTAGATGTAGAGCAGTTCAACCTGCTGGTCGGGCTCGCGGCCCCATCGAGATGATGCAGGCCATGCGACAACCTCTGACGGAGACTTTGTCAGCAAATTCACCATGAGGACGCGAGGAACCGACCTTAAGAAAGAGCATCTGGGCATACCAATTGCCCTTAGGAAGAAAAAATGGAGAGCAGAAGTTCTCCCACAGAAGATTTCACAAGAAGGTCGGAATGAAGTTCGGCGGAAGCGAAGGTGAACTCTCCCTCGAAGCTCATCATCGGAATAAAGTTCGGCTCAGAATAAAGTTCGGCTCAAGTGAGGTCGAACTCTCCCCTCGAGTATGTCATCAACTAACCCCCTACAAAAAATTCACAGGGGGCGGAGTGAAGTTCGGGCAAGGAAAGCCGAGCTCCCCCTCGAGCTCATCGTCAAGGAAGTTCGGACAAAGAAGCATGAAGTCCTCCCGCGGAAGCTTTTATGGGAAAGCGGAATAAAGTTCGGCGCAAGTGAGGCCGAACTCCCGCTCGAGTATGTCACCAAGGAAGCCCCCTACAAAGAATTCACAGGAGGTGGAATGAAGTTTGGGCAAGCTAAGCCGAGCTCCACCTCAAGCTCGTCGTCAAGAAAGTCGGGACAAAAGAAGCATGAAGTCCTCTCGCGAAAGCTTTCGCAGAAAAGTGGAATGAAGTTCGGTGCAAGCGAGGGCAAAACGAAGTTCTCCCGCGGAATGAAGTTCGGCGCGAGTGAGACCAAACTCCCCCATAAAACCTCATCATCAGAATGAAGTTCGGCGCAAGTGAGGCCGAACTCCCACTCGAGTATGTCACCAAGGAAGCCCCAACAAAGGGGCATGAAGTTCTTCCGTAGGTTTCAGAAGGAGACGGAATGAAGTTCGGTCGCATCCACGATCTCTCCAGTGCGAGCAAGGCCCGAACTTTTTGAGCTCACCACCGAGGAAGCCCCAACAGAGGGGCGTGAAGAAGCCCTCCTCTCGAAAGGTTCCGCGACTACGCCCCCCTCAACGCTCCTCGAATCTAGATTCTCACCGAAGTTAGAAACCAGCTGCCAACACCAGAAGGGTTGCGGTCTCCCCCAAACAAGCGTCATTGAAGCAAGTACTGCCTCTACCATCGCAACCACGGCCACGACACTGAGGAATGCATGCAGCTTCGAGACGAAATTGAGGAGCTCGTCAGAAAGGGGCGGCTGGGTAAATTTCTCCGGCACCAGCCTGAAAAAGGAAAAGATCGATCGAGGGCGCTGCCATAGCCAGAGATGGCAAGAAGCTCGGTGCTGCCATAGCCAGAGACGGCAAGGAGGACGGCCACCTCACGACATTATCCACATTATCCCTGGGAGGAGCTTGGTGCATCAGCGATTCGTCGTCTCCCAGCGATAAGAGCTTGCACCAAATTGAGAAGGCCAACATAAGGAAGTCATCCACCCCGGAACTTATTGCCGAAGAAACGCGGAGGAACAACGCTACCACAATCTTGAAATACAGAATTTTGAGATGCGCTGCTAGTAACTTTCTTTCAATAAAATTCTTTCCTTTCAATAATATTATTTTCGGATGCAAAAACTATGCGATGACAGAAAAGAAGCAGTCAATAATTGCCACGTTAGGAACAGGAGGAGAACCTCATCCTAACGCGAGCAACAACCTTGACTATAGATAAGATCTCTCCCAAGCGAAGGCTTCATTCACAAAGGACGAGATGGGGGGAGAGGCCTAGCGGCCCTTATGAGCCCCCACTACCCGTTAGGAATAGGAGGAGAACCTTGTCCTAATGCGAGCAACAATCTCGGTCAGAGATAAGATCTCTCCCGAGCGATCGTTAACAACCTCAGCTAGAGATAAGATCTCTCTTGAGCGACCGAGTTAACCTCGATTAGGAATAGGAGGAGAACCTCGTCCTAACGCGAGCAACAACCTCAGCTAGAGATAAGATCTCTCCCAAGCGACCGTGGACAACCTCGGCTAGAGATAAGATCTCTCCCGAGCGACTGAGTCAACCTCGGTTAGGAACAGGAGGAGAACCTCGTTCTAACACGAGCAACAATCTCGGCCAGAGATAAGATCTCTTCCGAGCGAAGGCCTCGTTCATAAAGGATGAGATGGGGGGAGAGGCCCTGACAGCGGCGCTTATATGCTCCCACAGCCCGTTAGGAACAGGAGAAGAATTTCGTCCTAACGCGAGCAACAACCTCGACTAGAGATAAGATCTCTTCCGAGCGACCGAGTCAACCTCGGTTAGGAATAGGAGGAGAACCTCATCCTAACGCGAGCAACAACCTCAGCTAGAGATAAGATCTCTCCCGAGCGACCGAGTCAACCTCGGTTAGAGATAAGATCTCTTCCGAGCGACCATAGACAACCTCGGCTAGAGATAAAATCTCTCCGAGCGACCGTGGATAACCTCGGCTAGAGATAAGATCTCTCCTGAGCGATCGAATCAATCTCGATTAGGAATAGGAGGAGAACCTCGTCCTAACGCGAGCAACAACCCCGACTAGAGATAAGATCTCTTCCGAGCGACCGAGTCAACCTCGGTAAGGAACATGAGGAGAACCTCATCCTAATGCGAGCAACAACCTCGGCTAGAGATAAGATATCTCTTCCGAGCGATTGTTGACAACCTCAGCCAGAAAGTAAGATCTCTTTTGAGCGACCGTGGACGACCTCGGCTATAGATAAGATCTCTCCCGAGCGACCGAGTCAACCTCGATTAGGAAAAGGAGAAGAACCTCGTTCTAACGTGAGCAACAACCTCGACTAGAAGATAAGATCTCTTCTGAGCAACCGTGGACAACCTCGGCTAGAGATAAGATCTCTCCCGAGCGATCGAGTCAACCTCGGTTAGGAACAGGAGGAGAACCTCATCCTAACGCGAGCAACAACCTCAGCCAGAGATAAGATCTCTCTTGAGCGAAGGCCTCATTCACAAAAGATGAGATGGAGGAGAGGCTCTGACAACGGCCCATATGTGTCCCCACAGTCCGTTAGGAACAGGAAAAGAATCTCGTCCTAATGCAAGCAATAACCTCGACTAGAGATAAGATCTCTCTCGAGCGACCGAGTCAATCTCGGTTAGGAACAGGAGGAGAACCTCATCCTAACGTGAGCAACAACCTTGGCTAGAGATAAGATCTCTTCCGAGCGATCGAGTCAACCTCGGCTAGAGATAAGATCTCTCCCGAGCGACCGTGGACAACCTCGGCTAGAGATAAGAATCTCTTCCGAGCGACCAAGTCAACTTCGATTAGAAACAGGAGGAGAATCTCGTCCTAATGCGAGCAACAACCTTGACCAGAGATAAGATCGCTCCCGAGCGAAGATCTCGTTCACAAAGAACGAGATGGGAGGAGAGGCCCTGACAACGGCCCTTATGTGCCCCCACAGCCCGTTAGGAATAGGAGGAGAACCTTGTCCTAATGCGAGCAAACGACCTCGGCTAGAGATAAGATCTCTCCCAAGCGACCAAGTCAACCTCGGTTAGGAACAGAAGGAGAACCTCGTCCTAACGCGAGCAACAATCTCGGCTAGAGATAAGATCTCTCCCGAGCGATCGAGTCAACCTCGGCTAGAGATAAGATCTCTTCCAAGTGACCGTGGACAACCTTGGCCAGAGATAAGATCTCTGCCGAATGACCGAGTCAACCTCGGTTAGGAATAGGAGGAGAACCTCATCCTAACGCGAGCAACAACCTCGGTCAGAGATAAGATCTCTTCCGAGCGATCGTTGACAACCTTATCCTGAGATCAGATTTCTCTCGAGCGACAACCTCGGCCAGAGATAAGATCTCTCTCGAGAAGTGACCTCGGCTAGAGATAAGATCTCTCCCAAGCGACAACCTCGATCCTCGGCCAGAGATAAGATCTCTTCCGAGCGACAACCTCGGCTAGAGATAAGATCTCTTCCGAGAATCAACCTCAGCTAGAGATAAGATCTCCCCCTCCGAGAAGCAACTTCGGCTAGAGAGCTTCAACTTCGACCTCAGCCAGAGATAAGATCTCTCCCGAGGGATCGTGTCGACCTTGACTGGAGAGCTTCAATTTCGACCTCGGCTAGAGATAGGATCTCTTCCGAGCGGCCGAGACAACCTTGGCCAGAGATGAGATCGGGGACAACCTCCTCCTGAGATCAGATCTCTTCCAGGCGACCGCATCGACCTTAGCCCGAGATCAGATCTCTCCCAAGCGCCCATGTTAAACATGACTGCAAGAGAAGAGATCTCCCGCAAGTCAGCCTCGACTGTAGGAGATAATATCACCCCCGAGGAGCTCAACCTCCAACTTCGATCGCAGTGGACGAAGTCTCCCTCAACCTCGATTGGAGATGGGATCTCCTCCGGACTTCAAGTTCAATATCAACTTTAGCTGGAGATGAGATCTCCCCCGAGCTTCGATCTGGACCAGCATGGAGCCTAGAAGAGAACTTCGGCAGTCACCTTTTCTACACTCCCTCCCTTCGAGTTTCGAACTCGGGAGTGGGGGGCTATTGTTGGGGATAAATCCCGCTTCTATCGAAGTCAAGTTCGGTGCCCAGCCTGATGCGGCCAATAGCCATGGAAGAGCTTCAGCAGATGGATCTTAGCCAAATTCTTACAGCCGGCCGAACTACTTAGCGGTCGAGCTTCTTGGACTCCTAGCGGTCAGGCTTTAGCCAAACTCAACCGCCGAGCTTCAGTCAGACTCCCGCAAGTGCCAAACTCCCTCCAAGCTTTCTCTTCGATCGGATTTCTTCAGGGGTCGGACTTCTCCCAGACATCCCCTTCAACCAGTTGAACTTCTCTACGGTCGAACTCCTTCCGAGCTTTCCCTTCGATCGAACTCTCCTACAAGTCCAAATTTTTTGGGATGAATTATCGCCATCAGCCTGCAATAGACGATAAGATCGGACGATATGGTCGCCACTACTGGCGACACCACTTTCTCCATAACCAGCCCCATGCGGCCCATGACCTGCCAGTATGGCTATCACTATCTGCCTGATGACGCCTTCCTCTTCGTACCGAACTTCATGCGGCCCCAACGACTCTCTATCAGGCGGTATGGCCGTCACCATCAACTAAGCTCCACCTATAAAGGAACCTCCTTGATCTCTAAGCTCTCCTCTCCTTCTCTAAGCTCAGTGAAACTCATTCTCGAGCACTCCATTCCTGTTGACCAGAGCTGACTTGATCGTCGGAGGGTCCTGCTGGAGCCACCCCCCCACCGGCTCCGGACGGAACTTTATTTTGCAGGTCCCCGATGGCGACCTCATCCACCACCGCTCCAGCTAGTTTCGACGACGATCAGATTCTGCGTCAACAGACATCATTCCCATAGAGCCCAGAGATTGACGTTTGATGGATGCTGCCGTCAGGGACTGGGTATGAGAGGAGATATGGATAAGTATATGCATCTTAGTTATATTTATGTATTTTATATCTTTACACTATATATGTTTGATTAGAATAATTTTATAATTAATTTTTGATAAATTTATGTAGAGGAGGTATGACTTCTCTGATCACGAGAGGGCTCGAGATGCCCGACTGAAGAAGATCAAGAAGTTGTACCGGAGTTTCAAGGTCAAGCTCTATAGAGAATGGCTCAAGCATCGACAAGACACCCCGGAGGAGCTTGTTCCTTGGATACAAGACCCTCCTCCAAGTCAGTGGGAGAGGATGGTTAGATACTGGAGGAGCCAAGAGTTTGAGGTAAAATTTCTAACTTTTAAATTTTTTAATATGCTTAAAATTTTATTTAAATATTTTTTAAATATTTATTATTTATTTAAATACTTGTTAGGCTATCTTCCATCAGAACTGGAAGAACCGTGCAACCCAGGAGTATACGCACACTCTAGGCCGCAAGTCTATGGCCAGTTGTGTGCATAGAGAGATAATTAATTCTAAATCTTATTAGATAAATTAAATTTATATTTTTTATCATCTTTTTGATAAATTTATTCTTTGTTATAGCTGATGAGAGATGGAGTGATATCCAGCCATAGCGAGATCTTCCAATCTAGCTGCACGGACAAGATAGGCAGGCCGATGAACACTGCGATTAGACGTATTTTTGTAAGTTTTAAATATATTAGTATATATGATTAGTATTATAGTATTTCTTATAAAATTTTATTTTAATTTATAATTATAGGATCAGTTAGATGCGCTCACGAGTGAAGGCCCGGATACCTTTGGGCCGCATGACCATCTGTCTCAAGTCTTGGGGCCTGAGCACTCTGGGAGGATCCGATACAGGCCCGGACACATGCCGACGAGCTATTGATCTGAGGCGAGTGTCTCCTCACAGACTTTCGGTGTCGTCAGCCAGGAGAAGCTTGAGAAGGCATTGGCACGGGCAAATCATGCTGCGACGTGGGCAGATCAGGCTGAGGAGCGCGCATCTCATCTGAAGGGCATCGTGAGAGACATGATGTCGATGCTCAGCGTGCGTTTTGGAGTCACGGATTTCGAGGATATGTTGGCATACATTCTAGCTCTAGCTTCGGCTTTGGCTTTGGCTCTGGCTCCCGGTGATGATGATGATGATGTAATTTTAGAAAATTTTTGATATATTTTATTTTTTTTTAAAAAAATATTATAATAAATTTTATTTGGTAATAAAATTTTAGCATTTCAGAATAATTTTTATTTTTATTATATTTTCTTATTTTATATATATCTATATTTATTAGATAAAATATATATAAAAATAAAAATTTTATTTTTTTAATTATTCAAGATTTATGGCAGTGGTTTTATAACCGCTGTCACATCCGTGGCAATTGCTGTCATAGGTTTCTGATGCAAATGGTGCCAACTGCTGCATTAGATCTATGGCAGTGGTTAAAAAACCATTGCTATAGATCATCTATGGCAGTGATTATGTAACCGCTGCTATAAATTAACTATGGCATTGGTTACATAGCCACCATCATAGATCGATCTATTGTAGCGATTTATAAATCATTGCAATAGACTATCTATGGCAGCGGTTCAAACAACCATTGCAACAACTATTGTCATAGAGCTATGGTGATGACCGCAGTAGCACAGTTAGAAAACTACTGTCATAATTTATGATCTTTTTTTATAATAGTGCCCCTCTCTCTTGCTCTCAGTCATTCCTTTTATCTCCTCTCAACATCTTCTCTGTTGCTGCTGCCAACATTTTATGTACATTTGTCTGCCTTCTTGCTTCTGCTTCTCTTTTATCTTTTGGTGCTTGGGGCTCATAAATCCATGCAGCTGGTGTTGCTCTGTGCTTTTGAAATTTGGGGCCCCTCTGTCTCTTCCTTGTAAGCTCTTCTCCAACAGCTGTCCTTTTGGTGCTACTCTGTCTCTCGTTCTCTCTTTCTATGGTTATCACCGCATTCAGTACCTGGCTCTACACTACATTACACCTCTCCACATAACTCTTTGCACTCCTACACCACCAGCTATCATCTGTTTGATCTCCTCTCTCTCTCTCTCTCTCTCTCTCTCTCTCTCTCTCTCATCCATTAGCCTCCCAAACCCAAAGTTAGCTAGATAGAACAAGTTAGAGAACAGAACAGTCACTCTCCATCTATTTTTTTTAGACTCTCTTTCCTTGTACTCATTCAATCATTTAGACAGTTCAGATGGACCACCTTCTCCACTGCACCAAGATTTGTAGACCCGTTCACCTTGTCCTGATCTCGTTGCTGTTGCTTCTTCTCT
Organism: Cocos nucifera; assembly: GCA_006176705.1. Taxonomy (NCBI): domain Eukaryota; kingdom Viridiplantae; phylum Streptophyta; class Magnoliopsida; order Arecales; family Arecaceae; genus Cocos; species Cocos nucifera. The sequence continues at coordinate 1,376,625 of QRFJ01000189.1, forward strand.
TGAGCTCTAACCAAGAAAAAAACGTGGCAGAAGGTAAGCTAATTCGCAATAATCAAATTTTTGGCTCATAGAGTTCCCCGTACTTCTCTCTCGTGAAATCTAAAACATCAGTATGTGTTGTGTTTCAGGTAGATCATTGTTTAAGCTTTTAGAGGTTGCCAACGTGAGCAGCTTTTCCTCATATCTTTCTCTAGCTTGTTGTTGATAAAATTCTTTAATATCCTGTTTTACGTTACGGTCATGGATTGTATGCAGGAGGGAGGAGAAGAGGTGGTGAGGGTGAGGGCTTTGATTGGATCGAGGCCGCCGAGATGTGAGAGGAAATGCACTTCATGCGTCCACTGTGAGGCAGTTCAGGTGCCTGTAGTCCCACAAGTCAGGAACGGAGGTAGGAATTTCTTCAATACGATCACTTCCAAAGGTGATGACAGCTCCAACTACAAGCCCATGAATTGGAAATGCAAGTGCGGAAACATGCTATTTAATCCATAATCCATAAGCAGACGTAACAAGAGAGAAGCAATACTCTTTTCAAATTATGCATAGATACCTGAGAGGAAGTGAAGATTCTTTGATCACTTCCCGGTGGTCTTATGCTCTGTGTGTGTGTTTTTTTAGTTTGAATGTAGAAATCACTCTCTCTCTCTCTCTCTCTCTCTCTCTCTCTCTCTCTCCCTCCCCACGACGCCCCCCCCCCCCCCCCCCCCCCCGGGCTCTTGTTTTTGTTATCAGATGTGCGAAGTATAACTCACCACTCGTCCTTCTAATTTTGTATAACCGCTTTGGGATGCTATAAAGAGTTTTAATTTACTTTAGCTGTCCCATAAGATCCAAATACGAATCCTATCTCCAAATTCAATTTCCCGAGCGCTCCACCGCAACCCAATCTATCATAGTATTCATCTTCTGATGGACATGTCGAATCAGCGATGCTGCAAAATAATGAAAAGAGATCCAAATATCGCAAATGAGTGGGTAAGCCTTGAGCTACTTCATGCCATCCTGGATTCAACCGATGATGATAGCAGAATCGTCCTCGATGAATATTCTCTCCGCTCGAAGCTACTATCTAGCATAGGTGATGCCCGCATGGACGGTATGAAGCTCCACTCCTGGGACTAAAAGCTCAAAAAGATGAAAACCTCTAGTAACCAACAACCTGGCATCAAGACCGTGGATGATAAAACCCACACTACCCCTACCATTCTTGACACTGCCATTGAAGTTCACCTTAACAAACCCCAAGGGAGGGGGCTCCTAGAAAATAAATAACACCCTTTAAGTTGCTGGTGAAGCAAGGGAGTCCTAGAGGTCAAGGTGTGTTAGGAGACTCGGTAGCAGCATCGAACTAATAGTATTCTACAGTCAGGTAGACAGCTCTCTCCAAAATTTGATGAGCAGGAGCCACCTTGCCCTAAAAAATCAGGCTATTTCAAGAGAGTCAGATCTAATAAGCGATGTAAGCCATCCGACTTCCTCCGATGGTTGCCTTCTTAGTCATACTTTGATGGATTATGCGCAAAAAAGAGCCCAGCCATGGGCCGCTGCTCATCTTCCAGGAATAGCCGCCAGCCTATCTCTAGATAAACTCGCCCTCGAACAATGCAAGATGGCATGCTCAGCCAAGTCCTTCGGCCCACACATCGGATGCGAGGCTAGAATCACCATGCCCCTATCTCTGAGAAGCATGTGTCGGAAGCCGATCCCAAGTAAGTTTCTAAAGAAAGAGACTCATTTTGGGATGGGCGGCTACTTTCCAAATCCAAGCAACCTCAATCCTTTTGGCTAGTGCTAGTTTGCATACCTAGGAGATGTTCCTCAACGGAACCCTTGGATGGCAGGAATGGCTCCACACTCTTACATCCTAACTAGGATGCACAGAAATTGGAGTGGCAAGGATACGATCCACAAGCAAGCCACCAAAAAGATAGATGATCTCCTGGGCTCTCCAACTCCTACTGTCAACAGTGATTAGGTTGCAAACCCGCATGTAGCCATCCACCTCACTATTGATAAAGATTGGCCAACAAAAGAGAGGAAGGCTCAAAATCCAGACATCCTAGATCACATCCATCGATCGTCCATCTTCAATCGACCATCAGACCTATGCCATAACATCAGGCCCATGAGTACAAATTTTCCTCCAGATGAATGAGCAGCCTGGATCGGGGACCCCTGGCTCCACCATCCATACCAGACCATCATCACCATGCTCCATAAGCAATTAGACTGGATAAAAAATCTGACAATATGTCTAGCAATCAAGATCTCCCTTTTAGTCAATAGTGATTGAATCCCAAGACCACCATCTCTCACAGACTGGCACACCATCTTCCAAGATAGCAGGTGGACCTAATGACGATCGCGCCCGGATCCCCATAGAAAGTTTCAAAATTGCTATTCCAATCCTTTAAGACACGAACTTGGTACAATCATGTTAGCCAAAAGATACACCGAGATGGAACTCAACACCAAGCTCACCGGAGTCATTTTGCCCATCAAAGATAGGGCGTTAGCTTGCCATCCCTTAAGACACTCCTAGACTCGCTCTCTATGGGTCTACACTCAACCCTATGAAGGTGTCGATCTGTGATAGAAAACCTGAGATAGGTGAATGTCCTGGTCTATTCCTGAATCCCTAGCCTCTCTCGAATCGCTTGCTTCACTTAAGGCTTCATCTTGGGGCTGAAGATGATAGCCGACTTCTGGAGATTCACTATCTAACCAGACGTCCGGCAGTATGCCTCGATAATAGAAGCAAAGTACTCTGCATTTCAAATCGAGGCCCGTTTAATGAGAAGACAGTCATCTACAAAGAGGAGGTGTGAGAGTGGCTGGGCATCAGGGGCAGGCCAATAGGGCTCCGCATCAACCCCTGAGCTGCTGCCCTCAACACCTGCGATTGAGCATCAGCATATAAAATGAACAAGGAGGAAGGCAATCCAATGGACGAGTGGAAGAACTCCATTGAGGTGCCATTAACCAAAATGATAAAGCTTGGAGTCTCCATGTAGTCCATAATTCAGCCAATCCACCTCTCCTAGAATCCCAACTCCTGAAGCATCCACCAAAGAAAGGACTAGCTCATACGATCATACGTTCGCTTTTATGTCCAGCTTGATTATTATAAGGCAACGATAATCAAGGACTCACTAAATGTCATGCATGAACTCTTGGACAAGTAGAACATTATCGATGATGGACCGACCACTAACAAAAGCTTTTTGTTCCGAACTGATAAAATGAGGCATAACTAGCTTCAATCGACCAACCAAGATCCTAACACATATCTTGTAGAGTACTGTGGTGTATAAACTGATCGATCTGAAGTATCCTAGAATTGATACATTAGACCACTTTGGAATGAGAATGATCAACATTTTTTTCCACTCCATCAGAATGCCCTTGGACTCAAAAGCTACCTGCACTGCCTCCACAACGTCCTCGCAAATAATCGACCAATATCGACGAAAGAATAGTGGAGAAAATCCATCTGATCTTGGGATCTTATCTTTTCCAAGAGATTAGAGGGCCCCATGCATCTTCTCAGTGGATACCGGACCAATTAGGGCCCCATTCTCTTGATCGGAGATGTAAGTCACTAGCTGGACCCTTTGGATGGGATAGTCCTCATCCAAAGAAGCCTTCTAGCAATCTATGAAAAACTGAAAGAGTTGCTCACGGATTTCTTCACTGTCATCCACGACACTGCCATCATTCTCTCGTAGCTATCTGATGCGGTTGGTAGACCTTCAAATAGATTGATAAAAAAATCTAGTGTTCCAATCCCTCTTTCTAATCCACTGAACTCTGCACTTATGCTTCCATAATATTTTTTGCTGTCTCAATAAAAAATTATGCTAAAAAAACTTACCATGTAGCTTCTACATCACAAGCTCTTGAAGATCTTTCTTCTGATTTTCTTTCAACTACAGCTTTATAATATCCGTCTTCACATATTCAATCCGTACATATGATCCTCTACCTATCTAATGTATATATTGCCGCATCTTCCTCCACCTTTTTTTGTCTCAAATGCTTGGTCTGCCGTTGATGTTATCAAGTTGAGAGAGACGTAACTATTTGAGTTAGGTTCCTATCAGTATAGAATTCTTAGTTTTTCATTTAGGACGGTAACGAGCGAGCGAGAGAGGCGACCGCACTAGATTCGCTACCACGAGAAGTACTGCAACAAGTACTTAAGTTATACCTTTACCAAAAAAAAAAAAAAAAAGTACTAACAAGTTATACTGTTATAGGGGCTGCGCTCAGGAGAGGGTGATGACATTGGCGTGCATGTGTGCGCTTGCTGCACGCCATTCCACCTCTGCAAAATGTCATATCGATTTAAGGTCCACTGTATCCAACTAAATCATACGATCTTACACCCTTCATTAGAAGCAAATTTTGGATGATGACAAGATTTGTGGTCACTACGATCTCATCCAAAATACGTAGGCCTCGGATAAAGAATTGCCCAAATGGGATTGGTTGTAGCCTTACCTTGCCCTCTTTACCTCGCTTCAGTCTGTCGTGTTGGGTGTTGTGTCTTGTGTGAAGTGATGCGAGATATGTTAAAGTATGTGCATTGATGAGCTTTTTTTATCGTTCATGTCATATCATATAAAGAAAGATATCAATCATCATCTAGTTAATAAAATATTCTCATATAATTTCAGAAAAAATTTAAAAGAATGTGTTAAAAAACAGATATTATATGGAATCCAAAAGTAATTAAAATAATATAATAGCAGTTAATATGTCAAGACCGTGGATGCACCCGAGTTTCCCGACGACAAGATAAATTGGTTTTACTCCCAGCTTGCAAACGAGCTGAACTGCTCGTGAATTGATCAGATCAAGTTTAAATAATAAGATATTTCGTATAAAGGCTCACAAACTTGCTTAAATTTATATATATTTTTTAAAAATAATATATATATATACAAACACACACTAAGATTTGATTTCAAACTTTGACTTTGAATATTACTTAGTTCATTTAAAACCAACATCAAGTATTATCTTTTTTTTTTTTCCATCAAATCAAATTCAAGTGTGCAAAATTATTGATTTTAAGTCGAGCTCCGATCCAAATATTTTGGATCGAATCAAACTAAAGACTAACTATATGATTAGACTCAATTGTATCCCTATTTCTAGCTAAATAAATCGAGATACAACCGCTATGCTACTTTTAGAGGAATTTGAACCAAGAAATCACCCAAAAACACTTTGAACGTGGCTTTCATTGGCAATCTTATGCAGTGTGGGGGAAAAGCAGAAGTTTTGAATTTTTTTTAAAAAAAGGGCACCCGTTTTCTTCTTCTTCTTCTTCTTTTTTATTTTTTAATCAATAAAAGCATCCGTTTGGGATGAAAGTTTAAAACAGGACAGCCGGAACGGGGGATAGAAACTGTTGTCCATCCTGTTCAAAATTTTTTGGTTGTGCTATTAACCTTGTTTCTGCTGGCACCGCTGCAGTGCTAGACAAGGTGATGAACAACAGTTAAGTCCCAACTACAGGTGACAAATCAAATTGGGATAGCATGGATGATTGCATATCAGGCTTCAGAGATCCTGTTTCTTAATCTTTGCTGTTTGGTCTCAATCTTTTAAAGCCTGTTTGTTTTTCTTGTTCTTTCTAGGATTATCATTTACATCCCCTATGCATTTTTATAGTTCATCAAATCCCTGTAGTCAATAATTCAACCACGTCCGCCTACGAAATACAAGTGGCAAATTTATTCCCAAGTGTTCTATTTTTTTTTTAAAAAATCAAGTCTGAGATATACCAATGCGATAATGTGAACTATAGAATGGTTTGGTAATAAAGAGAATAATAAATGATCATCGTCCTAGGAAACATAATTGAAGCAAAACAAGCCTTCATCCCCAATATCTGGTCGTATAGACAGAGTTAAATGCCACTAAGGGCCCCATGCATCGAGATGAGTTGAGTCTCCTTGGAGTCGTTGCAAGGTTTTCCTGGTAGCCCACTACCACTTATTTGGTTACTGGTCCTGCCCCGTGTTTGTGTTCTCCAGCAGCCAAAGCGCCAGAAACAATAATAGCATTTTGAATTGAAATAACCATACTTTTAAGTCTTTTACCTCCTGAACAACTGTAGAGCAGTCAAATTTTGCAGACTTCGAAGGTAAAAGATTGCTAATGAACCAAGTTTCATCAGTCATCACAGTTTCATGGCATCCTAAATCTGCCCTGGTGAGATCAATCGCCACTGCAGCTAATTCGATCACTTGACAAACGCTACAACAAGACTTTCACATAACAATCGTCAGGCAAATGGCCTTTGCTCAACCTATTACTGGTTCAGATTCACAGATTACAAAAGCATTTGCTTCACAATGCAGCACAAATCCAGCATACAGCACACATCGAAGTTCTAATCTCAGCTTACAGACGATCAACCTAGAATAGATTTTATCTGCAAGGAAAGCCACATTAACATAACATTGACAATACCAAGTATCCATAATGAATTTTTAAAGTCCCAAGGTCTCTGCACTTCAAGTCTCACTTGTGTTGCCACGACTGCCAGCTACGATTGCCTCTACTAGAATTACAAAGATGTTTGACTCTTGATAATCTTCATTGGTTCCTCCTCCAAATAAACATTGTAATAAGTTTTGCCGAGTTTGAGCAATAAGTCCCAATATTTTGTAAGAAAGAACAGGTCCCTTCTTATTCTTAAGCAATAAAGAAGTTCTCTCTAAAGGTAGTCCTTTTGGTATATACAGATTCAAATACAATATGCAGTATCTCTCCTTACGACTTGGTTACCTTTCCACTAGAACTACAGTTAAAAGGTGATGTATCTTTCTATAAGAGTGATGGTCCCAACCATGTATCAAGAAATCAGACAGGCAGATAATTTATTGTCATAATGTTACAAGGACTTCCCCCATGGCTTCATCCTCACATAATCAATTTGTTATTGGAATCAGCAATGACAACCTATTTTTCACATGAATAAAAGCCCTCAAGCAATTTGTTACTCTAAGTTGTTTCTAATATAGTAATTTAAAGTTACTACTTTAGAATAAGTCTATTTCAGCATCATACTTACCCATCCATGTGCCCATATATTGATTCAATTTAATTTAAGTACAGTAATATCTTGATTCATGAAATCAATCAACAGCAAGGCAGTGCCTAACTGCTAGCAAAGGTATCCATTTTCATACACAGTTTAGACACAGTTAATTCACATAAGTATATAGTCATCTAAGTGAAAATTATTTGGGTCTTAAGTTTACATGGCAGTAGTTCAGGAAAAACATGCTTAAAAAAAGAATATTCGTGCAACCACTATGTCGCAATGCTTTAGTTTAACAAAGAATTCAACAACCTTTACATCAATGACAAGTATGTAGGAAAACCTTAAAACATGCCATCATTGACAGCAGAGACTTACTTCCAGCTACGCCTAAGGAACATGAATCGAACAATTCATTTCCATCAAAAAGAGGAGAAGCAGAACATACTGCCCATGCCCTCATCCAAGCATTTGAATGCCTTTGCATAACCATTCCATAGTATAGATTAAACATAACATCCCAAGACTTTTATTACTACTACTAAATAAACATTACATGTCTGCAGTCCACTCACTCCAAAATTAGGGCTTTTAATGCAAAGGTAGGATAAAAAGAGAAGACTGTCATACGAATGCAAAGGGATTTATCTGAAGTAGTCATTCCACTACACAAATATTCACACTAAACCAAGACAAAGAAGAGGAATTGTGGAACCTTGATGGATAGAGAGAGGCCCCACTCCATTAGCTCCAGAGCTCTAAAGCCCCGCACTCTTCTAGTCTTCTTCCTTCTTCTTCTCCTCCTTCCTACTATCTGCAATCATATCTATACCACAACCAATCCAATCCCCTGCTCTCAGTGTTGTGCCCACTGGATGCTCTTGATATCGATCCCTTCCTTGACCATCTCGTATAGCGGGCTCATCTCCCTCAGCTTCTCTACTTGCTTCGCAGTAAGCTCTATCGCCCGGTCGATCTCGGCCTCCGTGGTGAACCTCCCAATTCCGAACCGGATAGAGGTGTGTGCCATGTCCTCGTCCACCCCGAGCGCCCTTAGCACGTAGGACGGCTCGAGGCTGGCGCTGGTACACGCGCTCCCGCTCGACACGGCCACCTCCTTCAGCCCCATCAGCAGGCTCTCCCCCTCGACGTACGCGAACGAGAGGTTCAAATTCCCCGGGTATCGATGCTCGACGCTTCCATTGATGACCACGCCATCAAGCCGCGACCGGATTCCGTTGAGGAGCCGCTCCTGGAGAGCGGCGATGCGGCGGCCATCGTATTCCATCTCCTTCATGGCGATCTCGCAGGCAGCGCCCATTCCGACGACGAGTGGCGTGGGGACGGTGCCGCTCCGGATGCCGCGCTCCTGGCCGCCGCCGCTCATCTGGGGCTCGACTCGGATCCGGGGGCGGCGGCGGAGGTAGAGTGCACCGACGCCCTTTGGCCCGTATATCTTGTGCCCGCTGAGGGACATGAGCCCGATCCCCATCTTCTCCACATCAATAGGAATTTTGCCGAGCGCCTGGGCGGCGTCGGTGTGAAAGGGGACTCCTCTTTCCTTGCAGATACGGCCGATTTCCTCGAGGGGCTGGACGACGCCGATCTCGTTGTTGACGGCCATGACGGAGACGAGGCCGGTATCGGGGCGAATGGAGGCAGCGAGGCGCTCGAGGTCCACAAGGCCGTCGGGGCGGACGGGGAGGTAGGTGACCTCGAATCCCTCTTGCTGGATGTAGCGACAGGAATCGAGGACGCACTTGTGCTCGGTCTGGGTGGTGACGACGTGGCGCTTCTTGTCGCGGTAGAAGTGCATGACGCCCTTGACGGAGATGTTGTTGGACTCGGTGGCGCCGGAGGTAAAGAAGATCTCCTTCGGGTTGGCGCCAACTAGGGCAGCGATCTGGGCACGGGCGGTCTCGACGGCGGCATCGGACTCCCAGCCGTAGAAGTGGGTGCGGGAGTGGGGGTTACCATAGCGGGAGAGGTAGAAGGGGAGCATGGCATCGAGGACACGGGGGTCGACGGGGGAGGTGGCCTGCATGTCCAGGTAGAGGGGGCGGCCGGAGATGCGGACGCCCTTCATCGAGATAACGTCGTCCTCCGCCGACATGGGTGGAGGGTGATCAACGACGGCGACGGCGGCGGTGGCGGTGGCGGTGGAGAGGAAGCGGCGAGCTGCGAGGGAGCGGCGGAGGAGGGAGAGGTGCTTCGCGGCGGCCATGGCGGTGGGGAAGACGATCGGGTTATTGGTGTTGCCGTACCGTTTAAGCGGAAGAGATAATGATCTCAAAAATATATATAGGGGCTTCATTCGGAAAAGGGAGAGTCGAATCGAGTTCGCGTGAGGCGGTGTGTGGTCGGGGACGGGAACGGGAGGGGAAGTGGGGCGGAAGAGGTGGGAGTGCAGCCACGTGTGCTTCATGAGTAGTGCTGCAGAAAATTGATCGTTTGTCGACCGTTGGATTAATGGATCGGATTTAAAAGCGTTAGGTCATGAGTAGACCCGTACTGAAAAAATGGCAGGGGCAAAATCTACTGTACTGGACTCATGTTATGATAGCAGCGCTGGCCTCATGAGTGCCATTATATCAAGCAACGTGCCATTCAGTGGTCGCGAGGATCCCTCGCCCTCCAAGATAAATACCGCCTCCTTTCTCCGCCCGCTACTCGTTTGCGAAGTTGCCTCTGAGACAAAGCGAGAGATGAGGGCTCTGGGGTTGTGGTTGATGCTGGTGGGCTCGCTTCGTCTCGCCTCTGTCTGGTTCGGATTCTTCGACATTTGGGCTCTCCGCCTCGCTGTCTTCTCCCAAACCCAGAGTATATTCTCTCTTTCGCTCTCCTCTCTCTGCCCTTATTTCTCTAATATAGCTCTTATGATGTACCTCTGACGTCCATGGCCTGACCAAATGACTTCACATTAGGTGCTTAGCTTCGTGCTACAGTAGCACATCTGTACCTTAGGCTTTTGGCGATTATTCTTCGCATACTCTGATGACATTATTGAGTTGCTTGCAAATCTGTGCCACATTTACTATTTTGTAGTTCAGTAATGCACCGTTGACCAAAATTTTGATGCTACTGAGTTATAATTCAAGGAAGTGGTTGTTGGAGTACGTGTTCTTGTTGTATGACAGTGTGTCAGAGAATGCCAGAAGGCCCAATGGGTGAAGCAACTCGAGATGAAGTCTTTTTAGTTCAGAGCAAGGAGATAGTCAAGTGAACTAAGATGTATTTGAGGGAGAAGCAGCATTGGGAATGAATGCTTTAGTATAGCTCAACCAACAAGTGGGTATTAGTTTTGAAACGGGAATGATTGAGTGGGACTGAAAATTTTAGACATTTGGCAAGGTTCATAAATCATAATAAATATTACTGTGCTTTGTTTGCCTCCTGTATTTTGAAGTTTTGATACTATAGGACATGTCTTTCTGCGATTTGCACCATGCCTATGGACTGCATGATTCTTCTTTCGCAGCTTAACATAATTTTCAAGCGAAGTCTCTTTGCAAGTGATGTCATATCAGAACTTTGTATGTGAATTCTCTTTGGAAAAGTTAGTTGAGAGTATGGGTACAACCTTATGCTCATTTAGGCTTTGGAAAGCGATAGAAAAAATTGTGATAGAAAAAATTTAGAGGTTTTGTTGCAAGGGTTAATAAAATTCTTACCATATTAATGACTTTGAGACATTGCTTTTTGATTGCTGATAGAATTATATCAATAATCAAAGTCTGGGGTATGGAAATTTTTGCTTCTGTGAAGCATCCAAGTTATGAATGGTCCACCTTTTTCTAATTGAGCTTCAACTACACTTTGTTTGATTATGTGGATACAACTGGTTTAAGAGGGTTATAAATGATTAGAGCAAGGAATCTTTCATTGTGGTTAGATTAGCAGAAGGGAAATTAGTAGTTTGACTGAAGGTTAAGGTAATTAAAGAGATTAAACTTGTTACTCTTTCTAAGGAATCCCCATTAAGAGGAGATGTGTCCTTGTATAGTTGAAGGTAGCTTGAAATAATAATGATCTGGATCTAGTAATCAAACTTCATACAATTGTATGCACTTCCAAAAGTAGGGTTTTCTGGGTTTTGGGCTTATTGCTTCTGTTTAGCATATTCATCTAAATCACCCTGCCTATGTCATTTATTTATTTATTTCTAAATGAATGCAAAATGAGACATACAACATAAATGGATGAAATAAGTTGCCCATGGAATATATTGACTAGTACTGTAACACAAATTTGCAGCTGGATGACTAAACTGGAGGTTTTATTCTTGATTTTGGATAAAACAATAATTAGAATGTGAAGATTTAGGTGGAAGCTGTTATTGCTAATAAAGCTTGTCCCAATCAAAAGAAAGTAAAGGTTCTTCTGAATTTTGTGAAGTTAATATTATTAATAATGTTGCTAATCTTTAACTATAACAACAACGAACTTGCCTTATGTTATGTTAGCATTTCAAGATAAGATGTAATATTGAAAATTTTGTAGCAATTTCTGTATTTCATAAAAGAATTGTTTAGGGTATGAAAAATATGACTGATAAACTGGTATGGCATCAATGTTCTCATGTAAACATAATCAAAACCTTCCTGCTACTTGGGTTGGGATTTTGACTCTTATTTCACTTCAAATGCATCAAAGGCCACTGTCTTGAGTATATATAATTCTGCCTTTATTAGTATTATTATATTATATAAGAGATGGACTAGAAAAGGACCAAAATGCTACTAGACAGGGGTCCAATAGGAGAGGGAGGGGTTTGAGGCATCAAGTCGCTTACTTTCACAATCTGCTTCACAACTTTGTCACTAATAATAATGATAAAAAAAACTCTATTATTGTTACAAGCATCTGAAAAATAGAATATTGGGGCCAGCAATAGCTATAACTTCACTGGGATGAAGGTGGTCTTCAAGTTTTTGCTGCATCTCTCTTCCAAGCAACGATGTTCTTTCTAATTGCCTTCCATAATAAGTCATTCAAGCAACAATTAAGCTTTTTACCTTCTATTAGAACGTGGAATGGTCATCTCCCTCACTTCTTCTTTTGAAGCTTTCTTACTAAGAAGGTTTAAAATAACAAGAAACTTAACCTCTTTGTTTCTCTAATTACCTACATGGATGCAGTTCTGCAAATCTCCTGTCAATGTTCTCTTAATGTAAGACATGGTTGGGAGAGGGAATCCATTATGTAAAAGTTGGTCCAGATAAAGAATAGGGCTTTGGGAATCTTCTAGTTAGACTTCAAATATTATGGTTTCCATGATACTTTTTGACACTTTATATTGCCAAACTATCATTAGATAATCTTTTTATGCAAGTGCTTTATGATCTCACATCTCTGGGAGTCTACAATTAATTCAGCTAGGGGTATTGTTGATGTTATTGTACTGCAGGACAATTGGCTAAACTGCATATCCATATATACCTTAAGCTACTCATTGACATACAATTCTTATGTAAGGTATGGTTGTATTGCTTTATGAGGTCATTGGATGGAGCATCATAGTGAGTTTTTATGACCAAATGTCATATTGAATAATTTCATAACTTTTTGTATAGCATCTCAACATTTAGGTCACAAATAATTCCAAAAAGTAGCATGCTGCATGATACAATCTTCTTGATATTAATTAATTAAGCATTCTTAAGTTCTTTCAGTGTCATGTTCCTTATTCTTTGAACTTCTTATAATTGCTGTTTTGCTAATGTAATGGAGTTAACTAACTGGTCAAAGTCTTGTATGCTGTACAAGTAATATTGCTAATAACACCTTGTCAGCAGTCTGCATGCAGCACCCTGAGAAGTTTTCAGTCATTAAGCGTGCCGGATTTTTGTTTTCTGAGTGCTTGACTGAATTTTCTTCCATTTTTCCCTTTGCCTAAGCAAATAGTGTTCATCTCCCATGTTATATTGGACCTGCACTTTTTTTCTGTTGTTTGATAAATGATGGTTATAGTTACTTCGAACTGAAGTACTGTTTTATTTGTAGTGAGTGATGTTCATGGGCGGACATTTGGAATTTGGACCCTTCTGACCTGCACTCTCTGTTTTCTTTGCGCATTTAACCTTCAGAATAAGCCTCTTTATTTAGCTACCTTTTTATCATTCGTTTATGCCTTTGGTCATTTTGTCACTGAATATTTGATATACCATACAATGGCAGCTTCAAATCTTACAACTGTTGGAATATTTGCAGGTACCTCGCTGCCATCTTTCTACCACATCTTGGTATCAATTCTGTCTGTTGAGCTCTACACATTCCACTGCAAACATATTTTTCCATTTTATTTTCTATATAATTATAAATCTTTGATTGCTCAAAGGCAAACCAATTTACATACCATCTTGTATGTTTAAATATGGAGCTTCATATTTTAAGTTTTTTATTCATGATGATGACTATACTCACTGAGTGACTTTATCTTATGAGATTCTTATTAAAACATGCTTAACAACACTTCATAGGTTCTAAAAATTTTTACCTTAAGTTGCCCGACTATGTATGTCGAGAATAGTGATAGATTCTGCTTTCTCTCCTTAAGATAAAAGGAAATCTTTAATCAAAGATATACCATTCTCTGTTGTTAACTAACCACTAGACCCTAAAAGCTTAAGCTATTAGGAAATGCGGTCAACAATGTATATCAGGCCACCCGGTCCATGCATGTGAAGGCATGAATGAGTCAAGAAGGACTAAGCTAGAAAAAGTCAAGAGAAAAAAAGATTCAAGAAAATAAATGGTTGGTGTGAAAAAAAAATGGTCTGAATGGGATTTAACCCTTGACTTTGGGCACCAAAAGCCAAAGAAAATACCATGTTAACTAACCACTGGACCCCAAAAGCTCAAGAAAATAAATGGGGGGTATAGGATTTGATCCCATGACTTTTAGCTCTAATGCCATGTTAGCTAACTACCAGACCCCAAAAGCTTAAGTCTTTGTGGTCTAGCGGTAGCTTAACATGGTATATAGGTCATGGGTTAAAATTTCATACAGAATAATTTGCCCATATATTTTCTTCAATCTTTTCTTCTCTTGACTTGTTCTTGGTTGAGTCATCCTTGGCTCGTTCTTATCTTGAGTCATTCTTGACTCACTTATGCCTTCACATGCATGGTCTGAGCTGCACATGAGGTGGGGTATTGAGGCCTGTTACATTGATGACCCCCTTTCCTAACAGCTTAAGGTTTTGAGGTCTAGTGGTTAGGTAACACCTGCATATGTTGCACACTAAAGATATTTCCCAGTTGACCTGCAATCTGCAATTATATCTGTTGAAAACATCTTACCTAGAATTATACGTTGAATATATATATATATTTTTCCAAATCACTTTAGCTAATCTACTTGCAGCAAGTTCATCTTTATTAATCTTAAAGTCCATTTTTCTGATTGATTCTATAGGCATTCCTAAAATGTTTTCAGATGAGCTAGCCTACTGATATATGAAGTAGGCAAAACCAACCCAGCAAGCTAGCACAAGCTAGACACCACCAAATGGTGCCAACAAGCATCACCTGCTAGTACTAGCGTGGCATGAATTGCAAGCTGGTAATTGTTTGAATAAATTATATGAAAGACATTAAACAATAAATGTAAAAGGAAATCATGCATTTATGTTTACCATTTAGGAATTCTTGAAACCGAATTCTGCTTTCTTAGTGCTTGTCCAACATCTTCGACATTTCACCAACTCAAAATTTAGTAGATAAAGATTGAATAATGGCAGAATTACATTCTTAATCACATCCACACCAAATTTCAACTTTGATTTGCAGAAAATGTACACTTCGTGTTAGTCTTCTATTATTATGTATCATGTATTGCATATCTGAACATGCATATGCCTGTGCATGAGTAAGTTACTACCAAAATTAGCTTGTCCTTGGTAGATGTTCTGCATGCATGCATGCACTAGTTATAAGCATGGATGTGCATGTGTTAGCAACAAGCACAGCCAGATATTTTGTGGTTGATTTGGAGGATGGAGTCATTTCTTCATTTTTGTGACTAACTTATTAACTGTTACTTGTTCCAGATGGTTGTTCATACAGCTGTATGCATGTGTGCTTCTTTTTCTACAGCACTTAACAGATGAAATGTGAGACATATTTCTTAACTTTTTGGTCATTGGTTGGATCCTATCTGCCAGCTAAAAACATAGAGAAGAAAGATGCTGAACGTAATGTGTATGTTTTTTAGGTTAGGCTTTATCCTGTGGACATGGATCTAAGGGTACCCGAAAAGCATATTTATCAATGTACTGTAACATGAGATCCAACTTTAGGGTACTGTAATCTTTCATCATGGGTTCTATCACTGTAAAATGCTAGTCATTTTATATCTCCCTTTACAGGTATGCTGTTAAAATTAATTTGCTTGTTTGTCTCTCATTCTTAGAGTTTTTGTTGGCCATGAGGCCATGACACCACTACATCTTGATTTAGCTTTGCTTCCTTAACCTTCAATATTGATCTTCAGCTAATCACTTGGAATATGAGCCATCACTGAATAGTCAAACTGCTCAACAATCCAGAGGCTTGCTTTCTCAGTAAATGCCCATATTGAAAGCAAATCTGCAACTAAGTCTGATATCACCAATAGGCTTAGGAGTAAGGAAAGATTGTGACCAGAAAGATGTTGTGAAATATAGTGTTTTACATGCCCCTTTCCCTCTTAAAGTGTTGGCACAATTGGATCCTTTTTTCATCCTTAAAGATTATAGCGGTGGCTCAGGGCTCCCTATTTCATCCCCCTAACATGCCTCTGTCAGCTAGCAAATTATACAAAGTTATCCTGAAACTTCATTACCTAGCAAATTAGAGTCTTAAGGGTTGTGGGCATAAATTCACTCCAACTCAGAGGAAATCCATCTTGCCTCTACTATCTAGTTTTCCATAAAATCCTTTTAATCTAGAACAGGGCATGCATATCCTTTAGTCTCTATGATATCCATCCATGAACCCCATCAATTTATTTATTTTTCACCTACACATTTGCATCAGTTATTTGTTGCACAGGTAAAAGCATCAAAGCAAATTTATCTACACATTTTGCTGAATTTACCACTCTTTTGTTTTATCTGCATTTGTAATGACAAATCCAACTAGACAAATATGTATATACACAAACTTACCATACCTAAAAAAGCTGTTTATCCACTTGTTCTGGGGCAGATCCAGAAAGTTTTCCCTGCATGCAGGAAGTGGGGGAGGTGAAGGAAACATATCATAAACATAAAAGTGACTAAATAATATATATTTAGAGTTTTCTTGGAGCAGAAAATGCTGTCAGGCTTAAAACCAAATTTATAGTTAGTGCTAATGTCATATTCATTTGAATTTGGGATTGGTGAATTCAAATTATATGATCTGTTATAGGAACTTTGGGTGGAGTCCTCTCCACTCTTTTGTCAAGAAAAAGATATATGTTACAGGAAGTTGAAATCATTATCTTGCATGTAATCAATGTTTATTATGGTAAACTAATCTATCAATTTAGAAAGAAATTATCAAAATTAATATTCTTTGATGGTTTGATAAAAAGCTATATGATTGTCAATGTAAAATCTGTAATACCCATTATGGAATTAGAAATATTTTGTATACGACATGAGTAATTAAATTTATATGCAGCACATGCTAACCATATGATGCATATATATGCATTTTAGGGTTAGAGAAAAGAGTATGTTGAAAGTAAAACAAGTGCCTACATCTGTGATAATAGTGTCTTTTTGGTCTCATGCACATTGCAGGCACTGATGAGATATTGGGTTTATTGAATAGAACTAAAAGAATTCTTGTTTACAAAGAACAATCACACTTCGTTAAACTAGCAACTCTCATGAAACTTTGCAAGTCACTAATTTAATCACAATGGATCTGCTTTAATTTCTAGACTGTCCCATCATCATATAAACATATTTAATTTTAATAATACGAGAACTTCCTAAAAAAATTCATTGCACTTTAGTCACCTCATGAGTGTCTGTCTGAAATTTGGGGGATGGCCTTGCAAAGTGATGCAATCTAATGTTTGATATCTGTTCAAATAGCTATTTTGTATGTGCAATAATGTAAAGAGTGAGATGAGATCTAGGTGGGCTTGGCCTTCAATTCAAAAGCAGCTATCAGACATGTTATGGCCATCACCTGCCTTCTAGAGATTGAAACACATCTCTCTCACTTTGCGAGTAGGGCCTCTTCTTATTACACTATATGATAAAGATTTAGCAATCAAGGTAGAGCGCCAGTCCCAAAACGTTTTTTCCATTATTTTTGGACTAATGGACCATGAGTAAGAGAGAGGGGGTTAGCAGAAAAAAATAAGAGACAGAGAGAGGGCAGTTTATGAAATCTTTGTTCTTTTGAAGTTGGTAGCCTAAGGGGTGTAAGTGCTAGCCTTGGGAAAAAAGAACTCCCACAACCTAAGATGCAACAATTTTAAGAGGGGCTCACACATATCAAGTTTTCATTGTCTCACATGCTCTGCCAAACATGCTGAGATTGCACTTGTTAATTATTCAGTTGCCTGTTGTTTTGTCTTTACCGCTAATGGATAGGGTAAAGCAGACAATATTAAGAAGGCCTTAGCCAATCATCTCAAAGGTGGCTCTCCAAATGTTGTGAGTTTAGCATAGAAGGCATTTTGGTCCAGAAACATAATAAGACTGATCTTGATTCGTCCTGGTGCATTTAAAACTTTGTCCACCGTGGTCCAACTGTCCAAGAACAATGATCTAAGTTTAACATATCAGAAAACAGTACATGCTTGTGTGATGGAAAATACTAATCTTCTCTTCGGGCCTGCTATAATTGGAGCTGCTTCTTAGCCATCTTGCACAGGCTCATAAAATGCTTGGACACCAAATATGAATATCTTGCCTTTACTAAAACATGTTGCTAACGGTATATGTGTCATAAAATGTAACCACAAACTCCAATTCAGGTTAAAAATATCGATTATGTTATGGTGGACACTAACTCAATTCATTTTTGGCATATAATGTGAACTAAAGGATGAAGTGCTATTTTCATATGAGTGTTGGATTCTAATGAGATCAGGGTTCTTTATTAATTGAGTCAACTCAGATCGCCTTCTTCCTTCATACTTTATTTTTCCCACTTTGATGAGTAGAGGTTCCTTGTCCTGAGCGAGCTGGCATCAAGTCCTCCACTTTGTATGGTTGTGATCAGAGAAAACTGTGGAGACTTGTGCTTTATGGCTCCCTCTCCAAAGGTTTGGTGTGATCATTTCTGTTAAAAATCTCTTGCAAGCAATCATGAGCCCTGATGTATTCAAGAGATATATCATTTGCTGGAAAGAAAGGAAAAAAAAGGAAAAAGAAAAAAAATAAACAAATCAGAGGAAACCTTAGAGATTATCATGTACAATATTGTGTAAACTCATATTCAGGTGTGTAATTAATGCAATGCGCGTTGGAGCCAGATTCACCAAAGAAAAAAAAAATACGATTGGGGGATACCTCCCTAGAAATTTTCTCAGTATATAGATAGTCTCTCTCTCTCTCTCTCTCTCTCTCTCTCTCTCTCTATCTATCTATCTATCTGTATCTACTATTTTCTACTTGATAGTTTTTGAAGTATGTTGTTTTCAGCATCATAAGTTTTTTCTTCCTTCTTCTGTTTTGTTTACTGAGTTAATATAGTACATGCTGATAACTCCTCCATGCCAATATTCGAGTTCATCAGCATGTTTCTACTTGTAGATACTTGTAGGCTTGTCCTATTTTGAGTCAGTTTGGTTATCCATTTAATTAATACGAGTCATTTGTCCATTTAATTAATATGGGTCATGTATGAGTTCTCATCCATGGCCAAGCAAACTACTTCCAGAGATGGTATAAACTATCCATATAAAATTAAACTAGCAAGTGAGGCAATTGGTTCAACAACAAACAGTAGGGAGATTGGTGAGACTTTGCTCGTTGGTCTGTTATATAATTACATGACATTTCTTAAACCAATATTAATCCCTATCCGATGATAACGAATGTGTTCTCTTTTAGCTTGTGACGATGTTTTTCTGGTCCTTCAGCTTGTGATGTTGTTTTCTCCGTCTTTTAGCTTGTGACATTATCTTTCTTATTCTTTTAGGCATATCAATCATGTGGATGTTATTACAGTGGAATGCACATCAACCTCGGGCTACTTCAAAGGTCGAATGAACCATTTTCATATAAGACAGATGTATTCAGGTACTTATTATGCCATTCTCTTTGTTAATCTTGGCAGTGTGCTCACTGTTGCCCAAGATTATCATCATCTTGTACTCTGCGTTGACATGGATTTTTGGAGATGTATTTCCAGAGAATTTTCTTACAAAGTCTAATACTTTTCAAGGAATGCTGTCATGTGTTCGCAGTTGTTTTAAAAATCAAAACAACATCGTTTGTTGCTTTTAAAGATCACCTTAAATCTAATATTCTGTGGTAGATTATGTATTTAACTTTGTTGGTTGGAATGCACTCCCGGTCTTATAATCTGGATCTCAGTTTGTTTTGCTTGAATCAGATAGGCTGCAAATCTATCACATAAGAATATCTACATATTGCATCCATATCATCTACATGCAATCCTCCAATCAGCACCTAGTTATGTTTAACAATATCTTATAATCATCAAATATGATGGCAACTTGTAAAATGTTGTGGAGCCTGCTTATGTATTATATGGGTTGTTCTATATTCTTACTTCTGAATCAAACTGAATTTTGATTGCCATAAAATTATTTGCTAACATGGTCAAAACTTTATGAATTAATATTTATTTAGAACTGCAAATCTGCTTCAAGAGGTTAATAACATAAATCATTAGCTTTTCTCAATGTACTGAGATTTGTTCAAGCATTTTTTTTCTTAACAGAGGAAAGAAGAAATGATTTGGAATAGGTCCATAAAGCGTATGGATCAGATCGGGTCAGATCAAAGTTTGTGAAATCCAAAACCAACCTGAAACATGGAACCGATTTAATATTTAAACCCATGCCAATATTCAAAACAAAAAGTAGCAATACAGAATGTATCAAAGAACAAAAGCTTATTAAGGAGGAGTGAGTGTAACAGAGACGCACACTGCCTGGAATGTGATGACGCGATTCAATTTCTAACACAACACTGACAGCACCAGAGATCACAGGTGCATCTTCTGATCCTTCCCTTTTTGAGTAACCTTTTGATTCTTTTTTGAAGTATATGATCAAGAGCGAGGCAGTGACTTCCACAACTTCTCTTTCCCTTCACTGCAAGTGGCTCTTCCCTCAAGGAACAAACATCAGATTCAGTAAATTTTAGCCAAAAAATGGTGATTGATCTGATGGACAAAACAAACTTTACAATAACTAATGAAAGGATCACAACTCAACTGGAAAAACTTCAGAGAAGACGAGTAGGCTTCAATTTTGGAGGATAAGACCCTTTTAAAGTGAGAGAACCAGTTTGAGACTTCTATCAGAAAAGCCCAATTCAATTCAGTGACAGGGAACTGTTTAGTGATGGCCTTATTGAAGATAGACAAGCAAGAAGATTACTGGAAAGTAAGGAAGGCAAATTGCCAGATTGAACAATAATTGCTAAGTGTGGCCCTCCAAATGCTGAGTTCCATACAACAGCTTACTACAAAAACAATTACCAAATGCTAATTTCCAGGCTTCCTCCTATCTACAAATTTCATAACAGAAATGCAACGTTTGGCTATTTGAACTTGGATATGCCTTAATACAAGTCTCATAGGCTATAGCAATCCTATTGTATTGTGTACAATGAGGGCCTACCTTACCCCACCTCAACCTTAAAGGTTAAATTAACCTGCTAGTGGCTATAATCAGCCAACTTTAACCATTTTCAGAAGCCGTAAAATCTCCATTGGTTCCTGCAAGCACATGTACTTTCATTGGTTTTGAACCTCAACCCATCTCTACAAGGAGCAATAAAAGTTGGGACTATGTGCATCAACTAATTTTGAGTGATTGAACTTAATTCTCTTCGTTCTAGCGTGGGAATTTTGCCAGATCCAACATTGACTCCGTCCAATTCTAACTTGAGAGAGAAAGGGTGGGGAGAATTTCAACTTAAACTAAAGTCGGCAAGACTAGCCGAATAAACCAGACCTCATGCTCTTTTGTAGCGTCTTGCAAGCCAGAATACAGATTATAGAAAAATAGAGTCAAACTAATTGTTATACAGGAATTAGATGCAGTTTTTTCTTTTTTTCTTTTCTTTTTTTTTTGAAATGTAATATAAAATAAATAATATATATATATATATATATATATATTATCATAGAAAAATAATATATTATGATCCGTAGGTAATAAGAAATTAAAAAATTGTATTTAAAAAATATTTGAATGTAACATTGCTGGTGGTTGCATTTTTATTTTTAAAGAAGATCATAATCATAAAATGTAATAAAAATTAAAAAAATAGAAGTGTTACTTAATGACTCGGAAAGGATCCAATATTAATTAAAAAATTATATTTAATAGCGTCATAAGCTAATAATTTTTTATTAATAATATTATATTATTATATTTTGATAGATAACTGTATTAAATAAGTACTCTATTTATTATCCAGAATAATTAGTTATATTGGTAATATTATTTAATGGGAGCATCTGCAATTCTGCATCCACTTAATTAATGGAGCACGCCCTCAATTTTAGTATTACATATATTAGATTAAATATTAGATATACTAGATAGAGTCGGGAGGGCCCAAGGGCGAAGCAGAGAAGGGATCGTCGAATCGGGAACCGAAAGGGTACGAGAAGGAGCGATGGCGACGTCCATGGCGAGATCGGGTCTCCAAGCGGCGGCGGCGGCGGCCCTCCGTGCAGAGGCGAAGAGCGGCGCCCGCCCCGTTCTTCCAAACAAGAGGAACTTCTCTGCCTCTGCCCACCACGACGACGCCTGTTTGTTTCTCCGATCTCAATCTCTTCTTCGTCTTCTGGATTCTAATCTTAGGGTTAGTGGTTGGGTTTTTCGAATTTATAGCTTTTTTCCTCCATATCTTTAGATGAGACCGCGAAATGGGAGAAGATTACATACGCTGGAATCGTGACCTGCACCATTCTGTCCATCTATAACCTGTCCAAGGGCCATCACCACCTTCCCGAGCCGCCGGTAAGCTTTTCTTGATCGCTTTTTTTTCCTAATTTTTTCTTAGCTATGTGAATGTTTTCTTTCTTAGCTACGTTGTTTGTAACAAACAATAAAAATCTTTTTCTTTTTTTCTTTTTTTTTTTTGGTGGGGGGGGGGGTGCAGCCTTACCCATATCTGCGCATCCGGAACAAGGAATTCCCCTGGGTATGTCTCCTAACATTTTTACTGCTTGCTAATGTATAACTATTGTTACTTGTTTTCCTTTTGATTCCAACGTATAACAACAATCCGAATCTCGTCGATTTGGGTAATGGCTTGGTGTTTTGGTTCGTTGGAATGTTACTAATGGTAGTAGAAAGAATCAACCATGTTAATCTAAACCTTTTTGCATCACGCCCAATTATTTGGCTACGTTAACATTTTCTATTTTTCTAGGTGATAGTGCATATATTCGTCAAATTTTTGAAGGGCATTTATATGTTAACAGACTCTTCCATTGAATTCCTTTTTTTTTTTTTTTTTTTTTCAAAATTCGATTATGATGTGATGAAAATCATGCATTTTTTTGGCTGATTAATGACGTGATATTTCCAGATGTGTGTATATTATTAAGTTATTGCCCTTGATGCTCATGTTTCTCTTTGTATAACTTCATTTCCTATTTCTCTCTCCAATAAGCAAAAAAATTCTTATCATGAATAAATATGAATCCTGGTTTTCTGAATATAATATGCTTGTAATTTCCGTGCATCACTTGCCAAACTTGTTTTTGGTGATTGGACTCTTTCAACATAGTCATCGGATGTAATTCTTGTTTCCTAATCAAGGCTTCTTATTGATAAACCTAGAACTATTGGGCAAATTTTTTTTTCCTTTTTTTCGGACATAGTAAAGCTATTCTAGCTGTTTACAGTGGTTATTTGTGGTGTTCACGTTCAGTTCTTGTTTACCCAGCCCTTGTTTTTTCCAAAAAGGAAAAAAAATTGGGCTGATAAACATCTCCTTGAATATTTGGATCTTAATGTTCTAGGTTCGGGATGTAAAATTTAATGATAAGGCATGTTGCTTGTATCAAGATTTTATGTCTTGGCAAGATGGTGGTGTGTGTGGGGGGGGGGTGATGGGCGGTGTTTCCGACCGTCTTGTCCCATTTGTGTGAGAAAATAAGACTAGGATGGGTTTAGGACTCCAAAACCCATCCATGTGGGAAGAGAAGAAGAAAGAGGAAAGAAGGAAAGGAAAAAAGATGAAAGAAAGGAAAAAATGCAAGGAAAGAAGAAGAAAAATGAAAAAAAGAAAGGAAGGGAGAAGAAAAGGAAAGATAAGGAAAAGGAAAGGAAGGTAGAAAAAAGAAAGAAAAGATGCAAAGAAAGATAAAAAGAAGGAAAGAGAGACAGAATATTTATGGGGATACATGACTGAAATTGCTGTTGGGATGAGACAGAACACCAAGATGTCCCATTCCATAGAGAAACTGAGGCACCTTTGTCCCATGAGATTTAAAGTCTTGACTTATATATTTGGTTATATGGACATTTGAATAGAATATTCATACATTTTGTTATAACATGACTGAAATTGCTGTTGGGATGAGACAAGGCACCAAGATGTCCCATTCCATAGAGAAACTGAGACACCTTTGTCCCATGAGATTTAAAGTCTTGACTTATATATTTGGTTATATGGACATTTGAATAGAATGTTCATACATTTTGTTAGTATGCATCAAGACAAAATCTGTCGTCCAACTCTCCCCTCTTACCCCCTCCCCCGGCGCCACCCGTGGCTTCTTCATCTCCCCCTCGTGACTCGCAACTCCTTTGCCCCCCTTGGTGTCTGCCCGCGGCTTCTCTGCTCTTGCCCCCCACCACCCCCTCACGGCTCCTCCATGCGTCCCCACCACCCCCACGGCTTCTCTATGCGCATGTGCCCCCTGCCCCCTTGATGCCTGCAATTCTCCACACCCTCCGACCTGCACCCCCCCTGTAGGTCCTCCATGCACGTCCCCACCACCCTCATGGCTTCTCTATGCATGCTCACCCCCTTCCCCCTCGCCCCCTGGTGCCCACGGTCCCCCACACCCCCCAACCCGCACCCCCTGCGACTCCTCCGCGCTCATCCCCATCACCCCCATGGCTCCTTTTCATAGGCCCGTCCCTTGCCCCTCCCCCTCGGTGCTCGTGGTTCCTCACACCCCCTAGCCTACACCTCCTTGTAGCTCCTTTGTCGCTTCTCCGCGCCACCACCACATCCACACTACTCCTGCTGCCTCTCACTAGGGAGAGGAGCACCAGGGCAAAATTACTGGGAGGTACTTTGGAAATTTGGTTTCACATGACTGGTAATCCGATTGTTATATCAAATATATCAATTAAGATTTTCAGTAATTTTACTATAACATTACCTACATGTACCAGATACAGTAATCAATATTACTGACAATTTAATGGTGGCAATTTATCTTGAAGGTAATCTACTTTACATTTCAAGATTATTTGTCGATGCACCAAATGCAACCTAAACAATTCTAAAATCTAAACAAGGATGTGCTTCAAGTTAAGCTAATTTAAGTGAATGTGATGTGTAAATAATGTGTTGCAGCGGAATTAAGATAAAGAAGAAGCAATGCAAGATTTAAAACAAGTATAGCAAGAAATAAAAGGAAGTAAAGTAAGAAAGCAAGACACAATACAAACAATATAATTTTTTAGTGGTTCGGTGCAATCCAGCAGCTACGTTCACTTCTTAAGTTTTTCTTGAAAATTTTACTATAATCAACTCGATTACAATGAGATTATTTTACCCGAGCTCACAATCAAATCTAGTTAGTTTTCCAAGATCATCAACCAAACTTTTTACACCAATTATTTTTTGGGCTTACAATCAACCTAGTTGGTTTTTCGGGATCACCAACCAAATCCTAACAAGTCCAATTCTGGGCTTGGATAGGCCTGATCCCAAGTTTCTCTCCTCCAAAGAAACTTTAGAAAACTCAAAATACAATAGATAAAAAATTTTAACACAAATAAGAATAGAAATGAAAACTCATTTTAGCTCGAAGAAGATGCTGAAAGATGGCTTTTTTGAGGCTTGAACTTCTCTTCTTTGATGCTTGAAAGAATGTAGCTGATGAAGGAGTGGATTTCTCTTAAAAGCTCACTGAAATCTTTGCACTACGTTCTTCTCTTTTTTTTTTTCAAAGATATTCAATAATCACTCCAATAATTTGATGTATTTCTCTTTCGAATCTTTTTGGCTTACTTCCCAAATGATTCTTTAGCTTTAAATAGGCTTGGAAGTGGCTGGAGAACAAGTTTTAACCGTTGGAAGGATTGAGCTAGCCGTTGGAGATCATTTGAAACAAATCTAAATTTTTACAGAACTAGCCGTTGGTGTTGGAGTCGACTTGAGCAAATCTAGAGTCGACTTGAATAAATCTGGAGTCAACTCGAGGACTCCAGGAGTCAGCTCGAGGACTGCACTCAGAAAATCTGCTCTATCTTTTCTGAGAGAGTCGACTAAAACTTTTTCAGAAGTTCACTCAAGCTCTGTGCCACTTGGTGCCAACGTGCCGGAGTTAACTTGAAACCTTCGGGAGTCGACTCTAAGCCTTCACTTGATTTTTCATAATGCACTTTTATCCAATCATCTTCTTTTGCTTCCAAAAACTTTAAATACTTTTCCAACTTTAGGATTTATTCTTTTAAGCTTCTCCATACTTCTTTAAACATTCAAGCTCATTGTGCTTTCTATAAAATAAAGTAATTCCTCCAAAAATACACATTCATTAGTATCATACTCAAAAGTTTTGTACTCATCAAAATCAATCCTAAAGTCAACAAGTAGGGAATATCTTTATAAGTCAAGGAACTCGTTCCAAGAAATTTTGAAAGTAGCTTAAGGTACCTAACAACCATGGTTTGCCAAACCATCCTGAATCAGATGGTTCTGGCTGTGCCGAATCGTACCAACAGAAAATCGGTCCGATTTCGGTGTACAAACCGGCACGGTGGCCATCTCGGAGGAAGGGAGAAGAAAGAGAGGGAGGGGGGAGAAGAAAGAGAGGGAGGGGAAGAGAGGGCCTCCCATGGTTGCCGACGCCGCCGGAGGCTATCCGAGATCTTGCCAAGCTCGATAATGGCAGAGGGAGGGAAGAAGAGAGAGGGGGATATCGGGAGCTCTTATCAGTGTTCGGAGGCCGTCGAAGGTCTTCAGATGGACGTTGTCGCTGCCAACGTGGATCGTCTTTGACGGCCGGCGAGCGAACGCTAAGGGTGGCCGAGACTGGAGGAGTTGAGGAGGGGTTGCTGACTTCAGTTGAAATTATTAAAAAAATAATAAAAAAATATGGAATAGGGATGAATCCTTGTTTCGCACGAGAGGAGGGTAGAGGCCCTTTGCCATTACCGAGCTTGGTAAGAACTCAGATGGCCTCTGGCACCGGAGGCCTTCTCTTCCCCCCCCTTCTCTCTCTCTCTCTCTCTCTCTCTCTCTCTCCTTCTCTTCCTTATCGGTTTGGCCCGGCATGGACCAGTACCGAATAGTACCGCCGACAGGCCGGTCTGGCGGCCAATTTTGGTTCCGCAATCCTTGCAAACAACATTCAATTATGCTAGTCTTGGCATGTGCTATGCAGGTGATTAGAAAAGAGTAAAATAAAGAACAGCCAAATAACATAGGAAATAGATAAATGATGCTCGGGAAGAAAGGAAAAAGTGCATATCTTCCACTCTAATCCCCTACCTTGTTTCACAAAAAGTATTTAATTTTTGAGAAGTTCACCTACACAGATGTGCCCAATTATAGATTTTGAGTATGGTTCAAAAACCTTCTCTCTAAATAGTAGTATGGATGAGTTTTCTGCAATTCATAGGGCTTTTATTTAGTCTCATAAATTGGGACCCAGCTTGTGCTTGAATTAGACCTTGGACCATCACTCCACCCTGCAAACTCAATACCTGACCTGGATCTCGTCCCAACATAATGAATGGGTTGGGTATGAGTCCAAAATCAGACCCATTGAAAATTTTGGATCAGGTTTGGGTTTGAGATTTTCAGACCTGATCCAACTTACACACACGCACACACAGAGAGAGAGACTACAAATATCTCCAATTCTGTGCGTTGCACATGACAGTGACTAGCTAATATAATGGTAAATCAACTGAAGTTTGAAATATTCTTCTTGAACCTATGTATACTGGCATTTGAAATGTTTACACAGTAGTTGCACTGCTTTTTGTTGCTGTCTTTCAGATCTGGCTGTAAAAGAGCTTCCAAACATTTTTTTTAATGCTTTGGCCATCTGGAAACATGATTAAACTCAATAGAAGACCAATCACCAACATTGATATAAATTTCTGCAAATGCAAGAAAACAACTTAACAAGCAATAGTATACAATTGAATATAATTTCTTAATTAATTTACAGTTGGACAAGCAATAGTGCACAATCAAATATGTATATAATTTCTTAGGTAACTGAAACAGTTTGGCAAAACATTTCAGACTCAGCTTTGTAAGCAAATGACTAAAGCATAATTTTTCTACTATGTACACATTCTTTTTGCACAAATAACTTGGGCCATAACAGACTGGACAGTGTAACTTCGAATTTCCACATCCTATACTGCACATTTGAGAATTCTGATCATAGTACACTAAAAACAACTTTTGATGGAGCAATTATAGAACAAATTTCAAAAAAAATATGAATATTAATTTATAATACAAATGTAGCTGCAAATTCAAATAACATAAATATGTTAAATGGGAAACTATTACAAAAAAGTTCAGATAACTTTTTCTTGAAAAAAGAAGGCAGCAACAGACACCAATAACTACTGCAGATGGCTTCAGTTACAGCAGCAAGAACCATTTTTGATGTCTGCAGCTTCAGCTATACTGGCAGCAACTGCCATTGTGAATAACAATGGTGACTGAAACAATCTAGAACTGACTAGAAAAATAAAATTAGAGCCATCAGCTCCAACAACTGCAACTTCCAGCAATTTCATAGTCCTTATCCAGAGCATCCATCCACCCACCACCACTATGTTATTGTCATTCTCTTAGCCAGAGGCTAGGGCATAGATCTACCCTCTGCATCAGGTTACATGTAACTAGCTCACTTAAATCTGATCCTATTTTTTTTGCCCAAGCATATTGAGTTCTTGACTTGGAAGTGTTCAGGCATCTGGCCGCCTTAGTAAGCCGCGCAAAACAAAGGGAAGCTACCCTGCCCAAGGTGGGCACCTGGCTGAATATGACTGGGTTTTATATCCTTGTTGGTAATAAAGATGGAAAAGATATGATATTCTTTTGAGCAGGGCATGCTAGCGGAACAAAATGAGATGAAACTAATTGTGGGAGGGTTTCTTTATATCTGGAAGTACAGATATGTGCATTATCTATCTGATGACATTTAAATCGCGTCACAAATGGATAAGAGAATAAGAAATTAGTTTTATATGGTTGGCAGCCTTGACATTGCTTTTTCTTCAAGAAAAGCAATGTTGTCCTTCAGTTGTCATTAATTAGGTAACTGGTTATTCTCTTAGATGTGTGCAAATTCAGATAAATATACACTAATCTGTATTGGTTAAAGGAAAGGAGGATCACCTTCCTACTTGGGATTATCAAGTCTTCAGTAGCTTATGCTGATAAGCGACAAACACTAATGATGTATACTATGATTTTTAAATCCAACTATATATAGATGGTGTAAGGCTGGCAGCTTGATTTGTACTCATGAATATGGTTCTCTTGTTTATGAAGATTTCATTTGAATTGCCAAAAAAAAATCGTGCTACTTCAAGATGTTATACGTTTTATATTGGCTTCACAAATCTATTTAAACCTGTCACTTCCCTTTTGACTTTTTCTTTTTGAATAAATGGAGATAGTTCTTTCCCTGTGCATAGATACTAAATATTTTACAGGTGCCTAAAAAGGCCTTTTTCTTAAAAAATAATACTTAACAATTTTCCATATAGGAATCCAACTATATATGTACCAAGCTGTGTCTCCAACATAAGTTTGCAATCCCTATATATTGTATTAGCTACAGGGGCGTAATTTTCCCTCCACCCAGCTTGCATTTCTTTGTTTTTACAGGAACCCTGCTCATTGCTTGCACCTGATATCCCGATCGCTTGCATATTGAAATCATGAATGATTGTTGAAAAGGAAATTATTTTGCTTGTGAAATTGGGAATGTCTTAGGTCTGGTCGATTTAATGGCACACTCTTAGCTCATCATGTTCTCATTTGTCAGGCTATTAAAGAAGTCTAACATCTTGTATATAAATGTTGATCTCGATCTTCAAAAACCAATTGAGTTCTGATGAAGATCATACTTTCTATGTCTTTGCATGTTATATTTGTACAATATATTCAGTATGAGATCTGCTCGTTCATGTCATGTATAATTAGTAGTCCTTAAGTAAGCTATGAAAAACTGATTTTTCTCATTATTGTTCTTTCCTTTGTTTTCTTATTTTTTGTGGCTTGGTTTGGGGGGAGGGGGGAGATTATGTCAATAATTTTATGTTCCAAAATCTACCGAACCGTTACCAAGTGCTATGCCGGTCGATTACCAGTTTGGTACCATACCATTACATGGTACACAGTGGTGTATTAGTATGCCATCTTCATTTTTATTTTTCATTTTTTTTGTTGTTTAAGTTTTTTTAATGCTTTCAGTATTTAACAAATGATTGTGGTTGTTTAATTTAGATTTTGATATCTTTTGATGTCAAATTGGTCTCGAGTCTTGATACATATGCTTTCGAGATTTGCCATCCATACTGAATCAAGCAGTATAGGGTGTACCTCATCATACCAGTTCAATACCAGTTCCAAGGGTGTACCAAGTGCCGAACTGGCCCTGTACTGATATAGCGATAGTGTGGCATTGGTACAAGGCCTAGTACCGAGATAGCATATCTTGGATGGGGTAATCAATAAATCAATGCAATTGTGATATAATTGAATACATGAGTATATATAATTGAATACATATATAATATATTAAATGGATTTGAGATACAAAATACATATCAATCTCTAAAATTTTGTGGAGCGCCTATATCCCTAACAATTTTCCATAGAGGAATCCAACTATATATGTACCAAGCTGTGTCTCTAACATAAGTTTGTAATCCCTATATATTGTATTAGCTATATGGGCATAATTTTCCCTCCACCCAGCTTGCATTTCTTTGTTTTTATAGGAACCCTGCTCATTGCTTGCACATGATTTCCCAATCGCTTGCATATTGAAATTATGAATGATTGTTGAAAAGGAAATTATTTTGCTTGTGAAATTGGGAATGTCTTAGGTCTGGTCGGTTTAATGGCACACTCTTAGCTCATCATGTTCTCATTTGTCAGGCTATTAAAAAAGTCTAACATCTTGTATATAAATGTTGATCTCAATCTTCAAAAACCAATTGAGTTCTGATGAAGATCATACTTTCTATGTCTTTGCATGTTATATTTGTACAATATATTCAGTATGAGATCTGCTCGTTCATGTCATGTATAATTAGTAGTCTTTAAGTAAGCTATGAAAAACTGATTTTTCTCATTATTGTTCTTTCCTTTGTTTTTTATATTTTGTGGCTTGGTTTGGGGGGAGGGGGGAGTTTTTGTCAATAATTGTTTGTTCCAAAATCTACCGAACCGGTACCAAGTGCCATGCCGGTCAATTACCAGTTTGGTACCATACCAATACATGGTACACAGTGGTGTATCAGTATGCCATCTTCATTTTTATTTTTCTTTTTTTTTTTGTTGTTTAAGTTTTTTTAATGCTTTCAGTATTTAACAAATGATTGTGGTTGTTTAATTTAGATTTTGATATTTTTGATGTCAAATTGGTCTCGAGTCTTGATACATATGCTTTCAAGATTTGCCATCCATACTGAATCAAGCAGTACAGGGTGTACCTCATCATACCAGTTCAATACCGGTTCCAAGGCTGTACCAAGTGCCGAACGGGCCCCATACCAATATAGCAACAGTGTGGCATTGGTACAAGGCCTAGTACCGAGATAGCATATCTTGTAGCGGTAATCAATAAATCAATGCAATTGTGATATAATTGAATTCATGAGTATATATAATTGAATACATATATAAATATATTAAATGGATTTGAGATACAAAATACATATCAATCTCTAAAATTTTGTGGAGCGCCTATATCCCTCATGATGTCTGGTCATTATTTGGGTCTAGCATGTTACTCCCAACTTTTCACATAATTTGCTGCCCAGCCCTGTGCTTCATAAGCTTGGCCTTCTAGATGGTCACCTTGATACTAATCCTCTGTCTAATACTGGATTAGCCATCTGAAGATTGAGGCAATAAAATTTGACCTATAAGCTGCCTGAGGTTGTGCAGAGTGGTAGGCACTCAAATATGATGTCTTAGAAGAAGGCTATCAATGCTGGCTTGGCTTTACAGGATAGGATCTAATATACGAATCAGATCTAAATATATTGTGGGATCCTATTCCATGTGTTAGATTGTCTGCGGCAATAGCACTATGTTTCGAACCACCTCGAGGGGTCTGCTTTTTGTATGCAATTATATCCTTGTGAGCTCAATCAGGCCATATGCCATGGTTTGCATGCTGTATGGCATGAGTGAACTGCATCAAGAATCCTTGAGATAGCAAATAACATGCATATCCCCAAACATATTACCTTGATTTTGGCATGAATGCAGCAAGACTTTGCTATTTCTTGACTTTTGTCATAGATATTA
Organism: Cocos nucifera; assembly: GCA_006176705.1. Classification (NCBI taxonomy): domain Eukaryota; kingdom Viridiplantae; phylum Streptophyta; class Magnoliopsida; order Arecales; family Arecaceae; genus Cocos; species Cocos nucifera. The sequence continues at coordinate 1,408,599 of QRFJ01000189.1, forward strand.
AAAAAAAAAAGAAAAAGAAAGGAAGAGTAGGAGAAGCCAGGGGAAGGCCTTTCCGCCACCGCTTCTATTATTGAGGTGAAATGGTTTGGCCAAACTATCCAAACCACCTCAAACTGAGCTAAACAATGTGGTTCGGCTTAGTTCAGACCATTTGGGCCCTAAACCAATCTAACCATGTGATTCATGCTGGTTTCAACCCAGCATGGGTTGGTACAGGCAGTTCGGACCAGTACGGCAGTGTTCAGTATGGTGGTTGTTTTTGTTCCTCATCTCACTGTTGTACTTACCAATAAAATTATAAATACAAAGCTTTGCATCTGGCATCTTTGAATTGTATTCTTATTCTTTGATAATGCTGTGCATACACCTCTTCTTGATTCACTTTTTTGGTCTAACACATTCCTTGGCATATGGTATACAGGTCCTGATGGCCTTTTTGAGAAGAAGCATTCTGAGCACTAGGATATACATTTGTTAAGAGACTTCTATTTGTGTTCAAAGATCTCCGCTGGTAGATGAAGTGAAATTCCAGACCTCAGTCCAGTATTCAAGATACTGCAGTTTGACATAATTGGATTCTGTAGTTCTCTCAGCAAATATGTAGCCTTTGGTTTGGTTGAGCTTTCTTTAAGCATGCTTGTGCTTGGTTATCACCGAGCAGAACTTCTGGAATGCAGTGTGATGCAAGTAAACTGTTCTTTTGACGTGGTGCTTCCGCTGGTGGCATATATTTTACAGCTCGCTGGAACAAATAAATCCTTTGTCGTAGTGAAATACATCACTATAAACTTGCTTATTCTGACCTACATTTATTACTCATCAATGTTAAGGCAGAGAGCCTATTTTTCTGGTTGACGCAAGAATACTGGAAAGTCTTGAGGGTTAGGTCGCACCTGCCATCACAATTGCTGCTGAGCGTGATCATGTATCATTTCCTTCCACGTTTTTTTGGTGTCTCCGCCCCATGTAAGCTGTCCCCAGAAATTTTAGAGCGAACCTTTTAATCCTCATAGTTTTATGGTGTGCTTTGTCCTGGGAAGTCCCAAGATCGGGATGGTATCACCTCGCGCTGGTATATTTATAACTACCTGCGAAGACGACATCAATATGCAAAAAATTGGTCACGCTTTCTCTGCCACGTATTCTTCATCATGAAATGGTTGCATTTGTTTGTTTTGTTTCGCTTTGTTTGGCCACGATTTCTTCACCGTCATCAATATCACCAATTTCTTCATCATGAAATTGGTCACGATTTCTAATGATAATTTGTTTGTTTTGCTTTGTTTCTTACCCAGCTATGATTCATTTTGTGAAGGTCTGCACCAGTGTTAGGGATCCTTTTTCCAGATCTGGGAAACCAAAGCAGTGGCAAATTAATAGGAATCTCATTGTAGATGGAACATCCTATCGCAGCACTATATTTCAAAGTCAGAGTGGGCAGGAAAGAACACGTGGCTAAACCTTTGGGCAACTGAAACCTTACAAGACACCCAACGGAACAGCAAAGATGAGCAAATTTAGCACTAATGATGTTTTCCTTCTAGATGTCACAAAGTTGGCAAGCAGAATAATTTCCAAATAGTCGGAGTGGTGGGGACTTCCCATCATTAAACCATGCATAGGTGGTCAGTCTCCCTCTTATCAGGAGGATATTGTTCAGCAATCAACTCCCACCCAACTTCACGGTATATCACCTCATTTTTTCTTTACATGATGGACCAAAAAACTACGGACCAGTTGTTTAAGTCACCCCTAGATACTTCTTTGCCAAGCTAAGCAAACTCAGGCTTTGGCAACAAGAATCTTCAGCCTGTCAATTCTCAAAGTCAATAGTTCTGCTTGTCAACAAGAGTTGTGGGCACGGATAAATTGATGCTATGTAAGTTAACGGCACTAATATTGACAACTAACATGCAATGTGGTTACCAAAATATGAAGTGTTGGTATAAAATCTGGTTGACATTGGATCGAGCTGGAGTCGAGGAAGAAGAGGTCACCGTCGATGACCTACAAAATAAAGTTTCGTCCGGAGTCGGTGGTGGTGGCTTCGACAGGACCCTCCGACGATCAAGTCAGCTTAGAGAATTCAGTAAAATTTTGGAAGAAGAAGAGAGCTTAGAGAAAACGTATTTGGAGGGTCCCTTTTTATAGACGAAGCTTGTCGTAACCGTTCGGTAGTGGGTCGCTCGGAACCGTATGGAGTTTGTTACGAAGAGAGGTATCCGTAGTTGTGATGTGATCGTTCAGTAGTGGGCTGCTCGAGACTACGTAGAGTTTGTTATGGAGAGTGACGTCCATTGCTATGAAGTGGCCATTCGTTGAGATTTAATAGTAGAAGTTCGGAGGAAGCAGGCATTGGTTGGTGAAGAGCTTTGACATACATCAATTTCAGAGAAGTTCGGACTCCTAAAGAGAATATGGCTAGAGAAAATCATCCGGAAGGAATGCTAGTTGAAATCTGGAAGTAATCTACTGAAGAAATCCAGATAAAATTCGACTGATAGAGAAGTCTAGGAGGAGTCTGACTGATGGAGAAGTTCGACCGAAAGAGAAGTCCGGAAGGAGTTCGATTCCTGTAGAAATCCGACTGAAAGAGAAATCCGAAAGGAGTTTGGCTCCTGGAGAAACTTGACTGAAGGAGAAGTTCGGAAGGAGTTCGGCTCTTATAGAAATCCGACTGAAGGAGGAGTCTGAAAGGAGTTCGCCTCCTGGAGGAGCTTGATTGAAGGAGAGATTCGGAAGGAGTTCGGCTCTTATAGAAACTTGACTGAAGGAGAGATCCGGAAGAAGTTCGGCTCTTGGAGGAGTTTGATTGAAGAAGAGATCCGGAAAGAGTTTGGCTCCTGGAGGAACTTGACTGAAGGAGAGATCTGTAAGGAGTTTGGCTCTTGTAGAAATCCGACTGAAGGAGGGATTCGGAAGGAGTTCAACTTCTGGAGGAGCTTGATTGAAGGAGAGATCCGAAAGGAGTTCAACTCCTGAAGGAGTTTGACTGAAGAAGATATCCAAAAGGAGTTTGGCTCCTGGAGGAACTTGACTGAAGGAGAGATCCGGAAGGAGTTCGACTTCTGTAGAAATCCGACTGAAGGAGGGATCCAAAAGAAGTTCAGCTCCTAGAAGAGCTTGACTAAAGGAGAGATTCAGAAGGAGTTCGGCTCCTGAAGAAACTTGACTGAAGGAGAGATCCTGAAGGAGTTTGGCTCTTATAGAAATTCGATTGAAGGAGGAATTCGAAAGAAGTTCGGCTCTTGTAGAAACTTGACTGAAGGAGAGATCCGAAAAAAGTTTGGCTCCTGGAGGAACTTGATTGAAGGAGAGATCAGAAAGAAGTTTGACCATCAGATGAGTTCGGCTACTAAATGAGTTCGACCGTTGGAGGAAGAATTCTCGATCGAAGCTCCTCTGGGATTACCAATTGTATTAGGCTAAGCATCGGACTGGACTTTGGTGAGAGCAGAATTTATCCCCAATATTAAGCATCAAACTGGACTTCGGTGGAAGTGGGATTTATCCCCAATAATAGTTCTTCCACTTTCAAGTTTGAAATTCGAAGGAAGAAAGTATAAAAAAAAAGATGACTGTCGAAGTCCTTTTTCAGATTCTACACCATTGAGGTTGAAGCTCGGAGGGAGATCTTATCTCCAGCCAAGATTGAAGTTGAAGTTGAAGCTCGGAGAAGATCTTATCTCCAATTGAGGTTGAAGAAGATCTTATCTCCTATTGATATTATAGTTGAAGCTCGGAGAAGATCTTGTCTCTAGCCGAGGTTGACGTTAAAGTAGAGGTTTGGAGGAGATCTTATCTCCGATCGAGGTCGAAGGAGATCTTATCTCTTATTGACGTAGAAGCTCGAAGGAGATCTTATCTCCAGTCGAGGTTGAAGGATATCTTATCTCTTGTTGATGTAGACATTGAAGTTGAAGCTGAAACTCGGGGGATATCTTATCTCCAGCTGAGATTGAAGTTGAAATTGAAGCTCGGAGGAGATCTTGTCTCCTCTTCTCATATCATCTAAAATGAACAAGGCCTTCGACTTTGCTCACATTAGGATGAGGTTCTCCTCCTATTCCTAACAGGCTGTAGGGGCGCATAAGAGTCGTTGCCAGGGCCTCTCCCCTCATCTCGTTTAAAATGAATGAGGCCTTCGACTTTGCTCGCATTAGGACGAGGTTCTCCTCCTGTTCCTAACGAACTGTAGGGCATAAGAGCCATTGTAAGGGCCTCCCCCTCATCTCATCTAAAATGAACGAGGCCTTCGACTTTGCTTGTGTTAGGATATGAGGTTCTTCTCCTATTCCTAATAGACTGTAGAGATGCATAAAGATCGTTGTCAGGGTCTTTCTCCTCATCTCATCTAAAATGAACGAGACCTTTGATTTTGCTCATGTTAGGAAGAGGTTCTTCTCCTATTCCTAACAGACTGTAGGGGCGTATAAGAATCATTATCAGGACCTCTTCCCTCATCTCGTCTAAAATGAACGAGGCCTTTGACTTGCTCATGTTAGAACGAGGTTCTCCTTCCATTCCTAACATGGCTACTATTAATTACTTTTTTTTTATCATCACATAGTTTTTGCACCAAGAAACAATATCATTGAAATAGAGGAGTTTTATTGATGAAAAATTATTGGTAGTACATCCTTAGATTTTTTGAATTCTAAGGTCGTAAGAGCATCGTTCTGTCGAGCTCCTTCAGGCGATAGGTTCCGGACCGGACGACCTTCTCTACTTCATACGGATCTTCTCAATTCGGGACAAGCTTCTTCTGGCTCTGAGGTTGAGAGATGGCGGCTCATCGAAGTACTAAGTCTCCCACTCTAAATATTTTACCTCTAACTTTGGAGTTATAGTATCGGGCCATCCTCCGTCTGTAGGCCGCCATCTGAACCTGGGCGTCCTCTCTTTTTTCTTCAAGTAGGTTGAGGTTGACTCTGAGATTCTGTGAGTTATGCTGCTCATTGAAGACCACGACCCATGCTGATGGGAGCTTAAGCTCGATTGAGATGACTGCCTTCGTTTCGAAAGCCAAGGCGAATGATATTTTTCCAATCGATAGCCTTTGTGTAGTTTGGTACGCCCAGAGAATGTGGTAGAGTTCGTCCACCCAGGCCCCCTTGCTCTATCGAACCTTGTCTTGATGCCTTATAGCAGGATCCGGTTAGTCACTTCAGCTTTCCCATTTGCCTATAGATGAGCTACTGATGTGAGGTGGTGGAAGATATTTAGGTCATCGTAGAACTCGACGAACCTCATCCCAGCGAACTGTCGTCCGTTATCTATTATGAGAGTTCGAGGTAGACTGAATCGGTAGATTATTGACTTTCAGATGAAGTTCTGTACCTTATCCTCGATAATTTTTGCTAGTGATTCAACTTCGATCCATTTGATGAAGTAGTCGATCGCGATCAGGAGGAACTTTCGTTGCCTGGATGCCGTCGAAAAAGGGTCAAGTATGTCCATTCTCCACTGTGCAAATGACCAAGGTGCACTTAGCAGAGTAAGCTCGGAGGTCGGCTGTCTTTGTATGTTTGCATTCTTCTAACAGCGATCACATTTTCTGACATACTCCATAAAATCATGATACAAGGTCAGCCAATAGTACCCTTGTCGAAGTAATTTTTGTGACAGAGACCTGGCTCTTACATGACTTTCACAAATTTTCTCATGTACTTTTCATAATACGAAGTCGATCTCTGAAGATCAGAGACATCTCAGTAGTGATAGCGAATACGACCTCTTATACAACTTGCCCTCATACAAAACTTACTGAGAAGCTTGATTTTTGAGTTTCCAAGCTTATTTCGAATCGTGAGGAAGAACTTCCTCTTTGAGGTAGGCAACCAACGGGTCAATCTAGCTCAGCTCAAGCTTGGTCTGCATAACGACCTATGATTCCTCCGAGTTTGAGCATTTTAGAGTTTTGAAAAATACTTCTTTGGACAGTTCGGCTGAGACTGAAGTAACCAATTTAGAGAGGAGGTCGGTTCTTATATTTTCTACCCTCAAAATCTATCGAATGCCAAAACTACCGAAGGCCAGAGTCAAATTCTTTACTTTCTCAAGATATTTCATCATACTTTTCTCTCGCACTTCATAGTTGCCACTAACTTGGCCGACCACTAACTGAAAATTACTGTAGACTTGAAGCCGATCTACTTTTAACTCTCTTACTATTTTTAACCCAACGATCAGCACTTCATATTCGGCCCCATTATTAATTACAGAAAATTTGAAGCATAGCGTGTACTCGACGATGACTCTCTCGGGACTGACTAAGACTAACCCCGCATCTGCTTCAATGGAGTTGGATGAACCATCCACGTACAAGATCCAAAAATCTTCGAAAAGGTTGGCACTCTCCTTGGGGAGGTTCGATTGCAACAATGGAGCGTCGATCTCGTTCTATTCAAGCTCGGCATCATCTGGAATGGTACATTCTATTATAAAATCTGTCAATATCTAGGCTTTAATTGATGATCGGAGTCGATAATTAATGTCGAACTTCATGAGCTCGATCGTCCATTTTGTGATTCTTCTAGAAGTATGCATTTGATGAAGGACTGCTTTTATTGGTTGATCCATGAGAACCGTTATGGTGTATCTCTGAAAGTAAGGTCGGAGTCTCCTGGCTATGATTAGAAGAGAGTAAACCGATTTTTCTAACTTAGAGTACCTGGTCTCTGCATCCCTTAGGATTCGACTTACGTAGTAGATCAGTCGCTGTATCTTCGCTTCCTCCTTGACCAGGACTACTGCCAAGGCCGTCGGAAAGACCGCTAGGTATAAGAATAATTTTTCTCCAAGTTCAGACTTTGTCAGTAGTGGGGGTGAGCCGAGGTAATTTTTGAGCTCCTCAAATGCCCGTTGGCACTCCGTCGTCCAGCAAAAGTTCTTTGGTTGCTTGAAAACTTGAAAGAAGGGCATGCATCGCTCGACCGATCTCGAGATGAAGTGATTTAGGAATGCCACTTATTCAGTCAGATGCTGAATTTCTTTGATTGTTCTTGAAGTAGTAATCTCCTAAAAAGCTCGAATTTTCTTTGGATTTGCTTCAATCTCACGTCTTGACACCATAAACCCTAAAAACTTTTTTGAGGTCACACCAAAGGCGCACTTGATCGAGTTTAGCTTCATCTTGTACTTTCTAAGTGCACCGAAGGTCTCTTCGAGGTCGGCGAGGTGGTTTATACAAGCTCGGCTTTTAACGAGCATATCATCTACATACATCTACATGTTGCAGTCGATCTGCTTCTTGAAAATCTTGTTGACCAAGTGCTGGTATGTTGTCCTTGCATTCTTGAGCTCAAAGAGTATAACCCTGTAACAGTAAAGACCATAGTTAGCAACGAAAGCAGTTTTCTCCTCGTCCTCCGACGCCATCCATATCTGGTTATAGCCGAAGAAGGCATCCATAAAGGTGAAGAGCTTGTGGTCTGAGGTTGCATCCACCAGTTGATCAATCCTGGAAAGAGGATAGTTGTCCTTTGGGTAGGCTTTGTTCAGCTTTTTGAAGTTTATACACATCTTCCACTTATTGTTTGCCTTTTTTACGAGAACCACGTTTAAGACCTAGGTCGGATAATTAACTTTTTGGTTGAATCCAACTTTGAGGAGCTTGTCTATTTCTTCTGCGATTGCTTTCTGCCTCTTCGGGATATGATTGCGTATCTTCCCTTTTACCGATCGATACTTAGGATCAATGGCCAGTCGATGTTTCATGATCTCGGCATTAATTCCTGGCATATTCGATGGGACCTAGGCGAAGACGTCCGTGTTCCTCCATAAAAAGATGATGAGCTGCTCCCAAACTTCATCTTCTAGATTGGAGCCAATTTATACCATATGCTCCACATTTTTGTCGTTCAGGGGGATGGTCACAAGATCTTCTATAGGCTCACTCCATTCTTCGGCAAGATCATCACGGATATCCAGTCTGTCAATAGGATAAGGGTCGGACTGTTCTTCCTTATGCAGGGTAATTGAATAGCAGTGCTTTGTCAGAGCTTGATCTCCCATGATCTCTCTGATCCCATGATTTGTCGAAAACTTCATCTTCAAATGATAAGTTGATACCACTATCCGAAGTGCATTTAGACCAGATCGGCCAAGAATAGCATTATAAGCAGATGGAGCCCTTACGACTAAAAAATCGATCGATACCTTAGCCAGCTTCGGACATTATCCTGCATTCATAGCCAAAGTTATTATGCCCTCAACTAGTACGGCATCGCCAGTGAAGCCTATCAACGGAGAGTTCATAGACCATAAGTGATTATTGAGTAAGGACATTTTCGAGAAAGTATCATAAAATAATACATCAACTGAGCTTTCATTATCTACCAAAATGCGGCATACATCATAATCAGCAATGTTTAAAGAAATTACAACCGTATCGTTATGCGAAAACTGGACTCCTTGGGCATCTGCCTTAGTGAAGGTTATGGGTTCCTCAATCCTCCATCTTTTCACTGATCCCTCAGATCCGCCGGCCTCTTCTCGCCGAAGTCCCTCCGAGATAGTGTTGATGATGTCGAGAGGCGGTCGATCTTCTTGTTGATCCTCCCCCTTGGTGGTTCAAGCTACAGCAGTGCCCTTGACCGATCTTTCCATCCTTCAAGCCAATGCCGCAAGAATCGATCGAGTCTGTCTCACCTGATGAGCTTCTCGATCTCATCCTGAAGCTGAATACACTCCTCAGTATTATGATCGTGGTCATGATGATAAAGACAAAACTTGTTAGGATTGCACTTGCTGGGGTGAGTACGCATCCTTTTTGGTCTCGATAGTTGCTTCCTGATTTTCATTAGCACTTGAAGTTTCGGAGCATTAAGAGGGACATAGTTATGAAATTTTTGAAGGGGAGAACCCTGCCGCACCCTTCTGTCGGAGCTTCCCTACCTCCGAGCCTAGGGAGGAGTTCGGGCTCGCTTGCGCTCAGAGAAAGTTCGGGAGCGCGGCCGAGCTTCAGTCGACTTTTCTTCCTCGGCGGGCCTGCTTGGCTCACCGATTCGTCGCTTTCCAACGACTTCATTGTCCTTGGTCTTGAAGGCCTCTTCAGCTCGAGCATAACCTTTAGTCCGAGCCAACATATCGGCAAAGTCCCTAGGATACTTTTTTAGGAAGAACAACAAATCATTCTTCTAAAAGCCACCCTTGAGTGTGGCCATTGCAACTGACTGATCCAAGTTTCAGACCTCCAATGCAGCTGCATTAAACTGGATGACATAAGTCCGGATAGATTCTCCCTCCTTTTGCTTGATGTTCATCAAAAAATTCGAACCTCGACGGGGACGTCGGCTGCTAACGAAATGAGCCGCAAACTGATGGCTCATCTGATCAAAGAAAATGATAGTACCCAACTTAAGGGCCGAGTACCAATTCCTGGCTGCTTCCTTGAGGGTGGATGGAAAAGCCTTGCACAAAATGGTGTCTGATGCACCGTGGAGCAGCATCATCATCCAAAAGACCTCCAGATGGTCGATCGGATCGATGGTGCCATTGTAACTTTCAAATTGAAAGAGCTTGAAATTCGGCGGAATCGATTCCTGCATAATCTTCTAAAAAAAAAGGATCAGTGTAAATATCGTTATCGTGGGTGGAGGGAGTGTAACGAAGTTCTTCAATTCGTCGGCTCATTTCTTAGAGCTTTTGATCAAGGAGATCTTCACGATCGTTGATCTCTAAGATTTTTTGGCCGAGCATGTGTGAAGCCTCCCCTTGGGTCGAGTCATGGTTCGAGCAAGGATCCTCCATCCTCTACTTTCTCTTTTTGGAGATCAGAGGCTGGGTAGCCCAAATCAACCGTTCGAAAACCAAATCAAGGGGCTCTGGAGAGGCCTGCTCCGATCGAATCGATGCCAGGGCCTGCCAACGTATGGCTTGCACCGCCTCCGTAAGATCACGAACCTACTGAACCAGCAGATTGAACTGCTCCACATCCACCATGACCGCAGGCGGAGCCTGAGTTGCTAGGGCTGGAGCGAAAGTGGATAGATCTGGACGGGATCTAGCTATAGAGGTCATTGATCACCGGATCGAAGCTTTTCTGGGAGGCATTCTTTCTTGAAGAAAAACTCTAGAGAGAAAGAAGAGAAATCGCTGTCGAGCACTTCTTTTAAAACAAAGGAACCTTAGGAACAGAGGGTTCTCCTTCTAGTGCCAATTCTGTTGGTGCAGAATCTGATTGACGTCAGATCGAGCTGGAGTTGAGAAAGAAGAGATCGCCACTGGTGACCTACAAAATAAAATCCCACTCGGAGTCAATGGTGGTGGCTCCGGCAGGATCCTCCGACGATCAAATCATCTCTTTTGGCCAACAGAAATGGAGTGCTCAGGCAAGAATTCAGCAGAATTTCAAAAAGAAGAAGAAAACTTAGAGAAAACGTATATGAAAATCCCTTTTTATAGACGAAGCTTATCGTAACTGTTCGATAGTGAGTCGCTTGAGACCACGTGGAGTTTTTTATAAAGAGAGATGTCCATTGTTGTGATGTGGCCATTCGGTAGTGGACCGCTTGAAGTCATGTGAAGTTTGTTATGGAGAGTGACGTCCGTTGCCATGAAGTGGTCATTCGTTGAGATTTAATCATCGAAGTTCGGAGGAAGCAGGTGTTGGTTGCTAAAGAGCTTTGACATACATCAATTCTAGGAAAGTTCGAACTCCTAAAGGAAATATAGCTAGAGGGGATCATCCGAAAGGAATGCTAGTTGAAATTTGAAAGTAATCCACTGAAGAAATTCAGATGAAGTTTGACTGATGAAGAAGTCTAGGAGGAGTCCGACTGGTGGAGAAGTCCGACCGAAGAAGAAGTCCGGAAGGAGTTCAGCTCCTGTAGAAATCCGACTGAAGAAAAAATTCGAAAGGAGTTCGATTCTTGGAGGAACTTGATTGAAAGAGAAGTTCGGAAGGAGTTCAACTTCTGTAGAAATCCGACTGAAGGAGTCCAAAAGGAGTTCGGCTCCTGGAGAAACTTGACTGAAGGAGAGATCAGAAGGAGTTCGGCTCCTACAGAAACTTGACTGAAGAAGAGATCCGAAAAAAATTCGGCTCCTGAAGGAGCTTGACTGAAGAAGAGATCTGAAAGAAGTTCGGCTTATGTAGAAGAAATCCGACTGAAGGAGAAATCCGAAAGGAGTTCGGCTCCTGAAGGAGCTTGACTGAAGGAGAGATCCAGAAGGAGTTCGGCTCCTGTAGAAATTCGACTGAAGGAGAAATTCGGAAGAAGTTCGACTCTTGAAGAAAATTGACTGAAGAAGAGATTCGAAAGGAGTTCGACTTTTGGAGAAACTTGACTGAAGTAGAGATCCGAAAGAAGTTTGGCTCCTGTAGAAATCTAACTGAAGGAGGGATCCGGAAGAAGTTCGGCTCCTGGAGGAGCTTGACTGAAGGAGAGATCTGAAAGAAGTTCGACTTCTGTAGAAACTTAACTGAAGGAGAGATCCAAAAAAAAGTTTGACTTCTGAAGGAACTTGACTGAAGGAAAGATCCGGAAGGAGTTCGGCCGTCAGATGAATTTGGCTACTGAATGAGTTTGGCCACTTGAGGGGTTTGATCGCTAGAGGAAGAATTTTCGATCGAAACTCCTTCAGAATTATCAGTTGCATTAGGCTAAGCATCAGACTAGACTTCGACGAAAGCGGAATTTATCCCTAACACTAAGCATCGGACTGAACTTCGGTGGGAGCAAAATTTATCTCCAACAAAAAGTAAAGAAGCTGCAAATCATAGCTTGAAACTTAGCTGTTGGTGTCATCAAGAACATACGAACATTCACAAAATAGTTAGTAGGTTAGGAGTCTGGATCTTTTCATCCAAACCCTATTAAGCTCGTATGTCCAGAAGAAAGTTCAAGTCTTGACTTGAATAACAAAAATAGACCAGGCCTGGTTCTGAATGTAAAGCTACTCTTTGATTAACACTTCAGATTCCATCATCTATGCATCTCGGTAATGGGCATACTTTGCATGTACCCATGGAAATATCATCAGAGAAGTCATCGTGCAAAAGCTCGAGGTTACCCCAAAAAAACAAAGATAGCAAGGCCACGTTACTAAGCTCACTAACTTTCACATCCAACACCAAGTCTTTCACATCCTGAAATCATCATCACTCTGCAGCTTCATCTGCCATGCTCTTTACTTCATTTTGCATGGCAAGTAAGGTTGACAGATCTATACGGGCATCTCTTTCTTCTTCGGTGACCATTTTATGCAAAGATTCAGTGAATTCACCCTGAATTGGATCTCCATTGTTGCTTGTACCCAAGGACACAGAGGAATGCTCTCCAGCATCTTCTTGCCCAACAGCTGCATTAGATCTCTCAGCCAGCCCTTCCTTCACCACATTATTCAGGTTGATCTTATCTCGCTCAGAATTTTCTATCTCAACCAGAACACTGTGCTTTTGAACTGAATCCCTGCTGGAAGTTTCATTCTGGAGAGGCGCAATTTCAGCTACAGCATCAGACACTGCTGTTGAGCTAGTCTGTGTTTCTGTTTGATTGTTGGATACAGCTGATGTTGAATTGGCCTGTGCTTCTATATGATTCTTAGTTACAGCTGCTGTTGTGGAGTTGGCCTGCAGTTCTCTCTGATTGCCAGTGGGAGACCCCTCCGAAGTATTTAATCCAAACTCTGATCCCTTTTTCTCGATAACACTCGCATTCGTGGTTGGATTGTCATCCTGGTTAGTCTTGCTCCCTGCCAAAGCAACATCTGTAATATTATCTTTGGAAACATCTTCTCCTCCAACACTCAAATCTCTATTAGCCTTGGAAGCATCATCTGCACCATTTGCCATATCATCTGCATCTGTGTTTTCCCTTACTTCATCAATCGCATCACCATCTCCATCTTCAGAATTTTTTGCTTGATTTTCTCGGAGTACAGCACTGGATACATCATCTCTTTTATAACTTTCTTCGCGTGCCTTGTGAGAAGAATCCTCTTCGGGATCTTGGTCATCCAACGGCTCCGTTTCCTCACCCTGACCATCCTTGTCTTCTTCATTGATCAATTCTTCTCCATCTTCAGCTTCCTCATCCGCCCTCTCTTGCTCCTCCTGCTCATCATCTCTCTCTTGATCTTGCTCATCTATCTCGTCATCTCCATCACCTCCGGCTTCCTCATCCTCCATTGCTTGTTTGATTTCCTGATCTTGTTCTTCTTCTTCAATTTCTTCACTCCCTTCTTCCTTTTCATCAATGCCATTCCCGGAGTTGTTCTCCTCACCACGAGGGAGATCCTTCCTGCCAAGTTTTAAGAACTCCAACTGGCTCTCGACCATCTTCTCCGGAACCTTCAGGTTCCTCTCTTCTAGTGCCATTTTCTTATTATAAGAATGCTTCAACTGGTAAACCAACCAGAAGCAGACAGCAGCCAAGAGGCACAACTGAAGAACATTTTTCACCCTGAGCCCCTTGCTCCTCTGGTTTCTACTGGATACCTGCCTCATCATTGTGATTCTCTTCTATGTGATTGCTCCAAACTATTTCCCCCAACACAATATTGTTAAATCACTCGCTTTGAACTATCTCCTTCGCATAATATGAGAACCAATCTAACCACAACAAGCCAAACCCTCAGTCACTATGGCACCCCCTTGAACCTGTGCAATATGACCAAAGAAATTATTTGGAAACAAACATCAGGGCATTGATTCTTGTCATATTTAGAGATGACAAAGATAAGAGCAGCATGATCGATTAAGAAAATGAATGGAAAATCTCAGAAAAGCATAGCAGGTGAAGCATACTAATGTTAAATTCCAAATTTTACACAGTAGAGATTTCTATACAGCAGCATTGATTTAATAACTTCATATCATGCACATCAAAACCCCTAAGTATCCAAAATCCATTCTGAATCCAGGCTGGGAACTAAATCAAAACGAGTTACAAACTTAAAATCCTAAAAGGAATAGAAAAGCAACCAACGACACAGTATCCTTCCTTCCCAAGAAACAAAAAGAACAAGAAAAGGGAAAAAAGTACCTCTTTTCCACCCAAACATGCCGAAACCCCACCTTGATCCTAAAAAAGCACATCAAAATCCAATCTTTTTAACTCGTGAAGCCAACTCACATCCCAAAACCCGACTTGAAGCAAATAACAGTGAAAAAAGAAGCCATTCGTCAATTAGAAAAAATCCCAAGCACCCATGAAGAACAAGAGGGGGAGAAAAACCAAAGGATCCATCTCCGAAGGATAAAAAACTACAGAGAAATCCTCAGATCTCCAATAAAACAGAGAGATAGGAGAAATACCTGAAGGAAAGCCGCCCCTTTGCTTAAGGTGTCACGAGGGAGAGGCCGAGAGAGAGAAACAGAGAGAGGCCAGAGGTTGCAAAGAATTTGGGATTTATAGGAACTATGTTGAAGTGCTTGAGAGTTGGGGGAATAGCACTCTTTTAAGTTCTAAGAGTAAAATAATACAAGTAGTAATAACTTTTTGTTTAGGGTGGCATGAATGTTCGGCTGACAAGAGGCCAAAGGGCTTCTCGAGCGGGTCATACCACTGGAAAGTAGTGTCTTGCTCGATGATGGTGCCATACCGTCCCTTTGGCGCTACCACGCGAATTACATACAGCCAAGGAGTGCTCCTCTGTGGCCCATGGTATTTTTTTTCCCATACAACTCTAACGTGCACGCACCTATATATATATATATATTTCGAAAATAGACAGGAGTGGTGAAATCCTTCCACCAAGTATCTCCATGATACTCGTTGACATAGAAAGCCATCTAGTCCATAAAATTATTCGTCTCATGATATATATATGTAAACTAAGTAAAAGGTGGCAATCCTCAAGAACATCCTCCAAATATCCAACAGTAAAGAGCGGCCCCTATCTATAGGGAATTGTCTTGTCACCTACCCAGCTATGGTTGACGAATCATCCTTCAAAGATTACGTGGTTTGCCCACAGCGCTAACTTAGCATAATTCATCTCCTCTTGCGCTGACGATGGTATCATACGGATGACATTCCTGTAACTACAAAATCCAAGTTCGGGCCATGATCACAAGATCTACTGTTTCAGTCACATTAACGATGGCCAAGTACCACTAAATATTAATCATGAGAAATTTATGATTTATCTTGATAAATTTTATTTGACAATGGTTGGGGAGGAGCTGCATTCTAATCCTCAGCTCATTCGTTGTTACATCCTATGATAGACTTATGTTTTAGCAACCGTCGAAGGTAATTAGAATGCACTATAAAAAAAATAAATTTTTAACGATGATAATTAGCGACAAACTTGCCATCCTTAATAATTATTTTTACTGATCATTAATAATAACAAAAAAAAAATCATCACAAAAAAAAATAAAATGATAGTTTTTTTTTTTATTTTTAGCAATTTTTATATGCACTGCTAATAACTAATAAAATCTTTTTGATTGGTACACTTATTAGCGATGGAGGGATTCTATTAGCGATGGCAAAAGCTGTCACTAATAAATGATATTAGCGATGGATGTTATTAGGGACGACTCAAAGCATCACAATAATTAGTAATTTTATTTTTTTTTTTAATTTAATCGGTAAGCCTATTAGTGATGGAGAATTATTAGCAATGATATATAGCCATCGCTAATAATATTTTTTTATTTTTTTTAAAAAAATAATATTAGTGATGGGGCTATAGCCGTCGCTAATAATTCTTAAATTTTCTGTCATTGATTCCTCGCTCCCGTCCCTTAATTGTTGCTAAAAATCATGTTTTTCCCCCACCCTCTTCTCGCTTGGCTCCTCCATCGGCAATCGATCGAACCAATCCCTCCACCCTCTCGTTCTTTCCTTTGTTTCCCCCTTCGCTCCCATCGGTCCTTAGTTTTTGTCTTCCCTACTGGTGACTGACTGACCTGTTGAAATCTAATGCCTCGAGATTCGGTCTATGATAAGCTAAGAACAAGATTCAGAAGCCATTAGAAAAATCAGCCAACATACAGTTGGGCTGGCTCGAATACGCAGTCAAGCCAGCTCGGGATGAGATTGAGCCGGCTCGAGATAGATTCAAGCCAGCTCTCTTAGGTGGATAGAAATCAATGCTCAAGTGAGACGCAGTCGAGCCAGCTCGGCTTCTAATGGAGCCAACTCGACGGAGGTGAACAGCATATGGGCACATGAGCGGAAGCCTTTTGATGGGATATACAGCCCTTAACTCATGGACCGGATCTATTCATGGGGTCTATGGAGCTGTCGTGCTATCAAGTGGCTAGGACAGCACATGGGAGTTTATCGGATGGCTATTGGAATGATTAAGGCTTATAAGAAGGCTTGACGATCTAAGAAATTGGGAAGTCTCGAAAAAATCTCTTAGATGGCGTAGAGACAAAGTAGGAAGTGCTAGAGTGCTGCAGTAGTGCCTCTCTGGAGGCACGGGGGTTGAGAGAGGCTCGATGATGCAGCAGTTGAGGAGGATATCTCAGTAGAGAGTGCCAGGGGCTTCTCAGGGAGACTAAAAGCAGGTCTCAGGGAGAGCCAGGGGTCTCAAGACTCGCCAAGAGTATCAATGAAGTCGGAGTATCCTAGAATGGTGGGATTTCCTAGAGACAAAGACTGTGGCTTAATGTAGAGGCTGAGAGGATCACAGAGTATCCAAGGATGTCGAGGATCCTGGACTGGTAGATCTATGAGGAAAATCTTCTTGGGATTACTATGAGAGCATTGTATGAGTGAGTGCTTCTGAATTCAGAGAGAGGGTTGATGAGTTGAGATTGTATCTCCTTTATTGTTCTTTCTCGGTAGTGAAGCATTGCATGTCCCATGGATGTAGGCACTTAGGTCAAACCATGTATATGATTGTGTTTGTTTGTCTTCTTCGATCTTTCCATAGCAACAGATGATGCCATATCTCTTACAGGTGATCTTAGGTGGGTGATCCATATTTCATAGCTGACAGATCTATCCTAACAGTGGTATCGAGTCAGGAGAAGTTAGGTTGTTCCAAGGGTTGCTATGCTAGTGATCAAGTTAGAAGAAGGGCACAATCAAGGTAGATGCTCTCATGTGCAAGAAGAAGCTAGATAGAGCTCAGTGTGAGGTGGAGCTTCAGATGGAGATGGATCGGGCATGAGACTCAGTTTGGAATTGAGCGGTCTGACTCGACTCTCATGTTTGTCGATCTATGAGTAGCAGGTGGTAGTCTTAGGACATGGAGGTAGTATTATATAGAAAGCTCTCAGATTTAAGGTGGAGCCAAATATCGAATCGAGGTGGAGAATGTTGAAATTTGATGCCTCAAGATTTGATCCATGATAAGCCAAGAACGAGATTCAAAAATCATGAGAAAGATCAGCCAACATACAGTCGGGCTGGCTCGGATATGCAGTTGAGCCAATTTGGGATGAGATTGAGCCGGCTCAAAATGGATTCGAGCCAGCTCTCTCAGACGGACAGAAATCAGTGCTCGGGTGAGATATAGTCGAGCCAACTCGGCTTCTGATGGAGTCGGCTCGACGGAGGCGAATAGCACGATGGCGAACAGTGCATGCGCATACGAGCGAAAGCCTTTTGATGGGGTCTACAGCTTCTAACTCATGGACCAGGTCTATTCATGGGGTCTATGGAGCTATTGTGCTATCCAGTGGTTAGGACAGCACACGGGAGCTGATCGAATAGCTACTAAAATGATTAGGGCTTATAAAAAGGCTTGACGATCTAAGGAGTCGGGGAGTCTCAGAAAAACCTCTTAGGCAGTGCAGAGACAAAGCATGAAGCACTGGAGTGCTACAGTAGCGCCTTCCTAAAGACACGGGGGCTGAGAGAGGCTCAGCGGTATAGCAGTCGAGGAGGATATCTCAGTAAAGAGTATTAAGGGCTTCTCAAGGAGACCAGGTGCAGGGAGAGCCAGGGATCTCAGGACTCGTCAAGAGCATCAAGAAAGCCAAAAGTGTCCTGGAATGATGGGGTTTCCTAGGGACAAAGGCTGAGGCTTGATGTAGAGGCTGAGAGAATCATAGAGTGTCTAGGAATATCGAGGGCTCTGGATCGGTAGATCTATGAGGGGGATCTTTTTGAGATTACTATGAGAGCATTGTATGGATGAGTGCTTCTGAATTTAGAGAGAGGGTTGATGAGTTAAGATTGTATCTCCTCTATTGTTCTTTCTCGATAGTGAAGCATTGCTTGTTCCATGGATGTAGGCATTTGGACCGAATCACGTATATGGTTGTATTTGTTTGTGTTTTTCTATCTTTCCATAGCAACTGGTGGTGCCATATCTCCTACAGGTGATCTTGGATGGATGATCCATGTTCTGTAGTTGATGGATCTACCCCAACATGATCCTCCTTTTCTATTAAGAATAGTATCCTAAAGTCAATCATCAACCTATTGATGATTGAGCTATATATTTGTACTTGTATATGAATTATTAATTGAAAAAAATTATTCTAGCTTTTCATCATAAATTATTTCATCTTCTAATAAATTTTTATGTTGTGGTAAAGTTCTTAGGACTATTTAAAATTGATAAAAAATGATTTATCGTTTAGTTCTTAAACTTGTTCACAATCAAATGATACGTTGTTATCAAGGATGATAATGTTTATCGAGTGTCGGACATTATGTACCATATGGATTGATTGTCCTCTTAATCAAAGAGTGTGGAGACATTGGTATGGCATGTAGATGAGATGTAGAGGTACATCTATATTGAACATGATCAACTTTGGAGTTTTTTTGTTGTCAAGATTTGCTTCGATGGAATATGGATATAAATGTTCCTCCAATCTGAAATCATCATAGTGACTTTCAAGCAACTCACTATGCTTTGATGCTGGACTATCTAAATTTCTAATTAAATGATGGAATATTTTTGGGCACAGTCAAGTACTTGAGGAGTCGATGCATGAATCAAGATGAGATTGATCACTCTTGGTTTCAAGAGCTATGTTCTATTGTATTTTAATTTAACAAAACCTTGGTCAGGATAGTCTTAGTTAGGAGTCACAGGATTGATTATGTTGAGACATGATTTAGATATATTTTTTAGAGTTGGCAATTTAACTCTGAGTCATCCTATACACAGAGGTCGAAGGGATGAATTATACGATAACCATATTTATGTAGATTTTGAATATTATGATTGTGATTATTCGATCTATCCGGATGTTAGGTACTATTGCTAGATGGTCACTTTGATTAGTATAGAAATCAATTTCTGTGCTACTAACTTAGGTTCGAACCTATGAGATCATACATATTAAAAATTTTTACCTAATCAGATGGCTAGTGTAGAGTCCCATTGGACTGAGACTCTATGGTCAAGAGTCCTACTAGACTAAGACTCTTCGACAAAGAGTCTTACTGTATTGAAACTTTGAGTCTTGCTTATTTGAAACTCTATGATCAAGAGTCCTACTCGTCTGAAATTTTGTAATCATGAGTTTCACTTGTTTAGGACACCGGGATCAAGAGTCTACTTGTTGGAGACTCTTTGATCAAGAGTTTCATTTTGATGAAACTCTATTGCCCGAACATCCACTTGATTTGGATTCTATATTTATGAGAGATTTAATTAGTAATTTAATCACTAAATTACTTAATTTGATTGAGTAATGATTTTTAGATCAAGTCCAATTGAATTGGATTCAGTTGGGTTTGATCCGATTAAGTTATGAAATGACCTAATCGTCGAGGAGGGTTGATCCCTGATTTGATCAAAAATTGGGCTTAATCAATTATTGATTTGATTAAGCCTAAATTAGTTGAATTTAATATGATCTAATTGGGTCTGGTCAATTTAGATTGGGTTGGTTTAATTGGATAATATAAGTTCAAGACTAATTTGACTAGTCTTCTCTTCCCATGCGCCACCTTTATCTATGCCAATTTGAAAATCCATGAGAAAAAGTTTCTCGTGAAGTATTCCATGCAAAAGAAAGGGCGCACACCCTCCTTTCTCATGCTCCTGTGGATAAGCCTTGATGGTTGGTCATTCAAATTTGAATAGGATTCAAATTTGAATGTAGAACCAACTTAATCCTTATCTCTCCCATGCTAACTTCACACTGAGGCACACATTTAAATTAAATCTCTCTGAGGCGTGCATAATATCTGATCTGAAAAAGGTTTCCATGCCTTCCCTTTCCTTTTACGTGAGTTTGAATTCAAAAGCCTAGGAGAAGAAAAATACAGAGAGCTTGGCGCAGGATTTTCTAAGTGTGCTGCCCTAGTGTTCTAGCCTAGGGTTCGGGAAGGATTGGTGTGAGCTACGGATATTGTGAGCCCACCAAATTTTTAGGAGAACCTCTTCTATCTCTCTTCTATATCTACTAGCGATCCAAAGCATCCAAAAAGCTCATGAAAAAAGATCAAAGCTATTCGATCGACATCAACCGTCAAAGTATACAACATCGAGCTAGCATTCGGGAGAAGCCGATCGAGACTAGGACCTCGTGTTGAGATCTATGGAGGCCAGACACACTGTGTGGCTACATCGTGATGAGTGGATCTTTCCGATAGTGATCAAATTATGGTATTTAGCTATCCATACAGATATTATATTCTGAACACGTAGTGTAGTAGTAAAATAGTTTTACTACTAGTATTTATTTTTTAAATTTAAAAATATGTAAATCACATTTAGATCCTTGATAGTGTAGAGTTTTTAATATGATCAGTAGCTTTAATTATTAATTGATTAATAATTATATCCACTAATAAATTTTTTGAAAAAGATTTTCAAAAATAGAGCCATAACCCTGCACTGTAAACCATCAATGGTATCAGAGCATGATCATTAAATGTGATTTATATGCTTTAAAATTTAAAAATATTTGCATATTAGATATGTAATACTTTCGAGTAGCTTAGTAATCGAGCTTGAATGAGCCACTAAGTACTACTACAAAAAAGGGCTACGACAGTGATTTATAACCGCTGTTGTAGTCCAAAAAATTATTATCATAGGCTATGACAGTGATTTTCTAATCGCTGCCACTACGACCGTCATCGTAGCTCAATGACAGCAAACCGCTACCACTACGATCATCGTCATAGCTCTATGGCAGCGATTGTTGTAGCAGTTATTAGAACTGCTGCCATAGATTGCCTATTGCAATAGTTTATAAATCGCTGCATAGATCGACCTATCGCAGCGGTTATGTAACCGCTGTCATAGGATATCTATAGCAGCGGTTACATAACCGCTGCCATAGGTAATCTATAGCAGTGATTTCTTAACCGCTGCCATAGATCTAGTATAGCAGTTGACACCGAATCTATGGCAGTGATTGACACGGATATGACAGCGATTATAAAATCGCTGTCGTAGATCTTAAATAATTAAAAAATAAAATTTTTATTTTTTGATATATTTTATCTGATAAATATAGATATATAATATAAAAAAATATAATAAATATAAAAATTATTCTGAAATACTAAAATTTTATTATTGAATAAAATTTATTATAATATTTTTTAAAAAATAAAATACATAAAAGTCTTCTAATCTACATCATCATCATCGTCATCGGAAGTGAGAGTCAGAGCTGGAGCTGGAGCCAGAGCTAGAGCTAGAATGCGGGCCAACATATCCTCGAAGCCCATGACTCTAAAATACGTGCTGAGCATTGACATCATATCTCTTACGATGTCCTTCAGATGAGATGCGCGCTTCTCAGCCCGATCTACCCACATCGCAGCATGATCTGTCTGTGCCAATGTCTCCTCAAGCTCCTTTCGGTTGACGACATCGAAAGTCTATGAGGAGACGCTCGTCTTAGACTAGTAACTCATCGATATATGTCTGGGCCTACATCAGATCCTCCTAGAGTGCTCAGGCCCCAAGACCTAAGATAGATGGTCATGGGGCCCAGAGGTATCCAGGCCCTCGCTCGCGAGCGCATCTAATAGTTTCTGTAATTATAAATTAAAATAAAATTTTATAAAAAATACTATAATATTAATCATATATATTAATATATTTAATACTTATAAAAATATATCTGATCGCGACGTTCATCGATCTTTCCGTCTTGTCCGTGCGGCTGGATCGAAAGATCTCGTTATGACTGGGCAACATTTTATCTCTCATCAACTATAACAAAAAATAAATTTATCAGAAAGATGATAAAAAATATGAATTTAATTTATCTAGTAAGATTTAGAATTAATTACCTCTCTATGCATACGACTGGCCATAGACTCGTAGCCTAGAGTGTGCGTATACTCCTAGGCTGCACGGTTCTTTCAATTCTGATGGAAGATAGCCTAACAAATATTTAAATAAATAATAAATATTTAAATAATATTTAAATAAAATTTTAAGTATATTAAAAAATTTAAAAGTTAGAAATTTTATCTCGAACTCTTGGCTTCTCTAGTGTCTAACCATTCTCTCTCACTGACTCGAAGGACAGTCTTGTATCCAAGGAACAAGCTCCTCTAGAGCATCTCGTCGGTGCTCGAGCCATCCTTTATGGAGCTTGACCTTGTAACCCCGGTACAACTCGATCTTCTTTAGTCGGACATCTCGAGCCCTCTCGTGATTGAAAAAGTCATACCTTCTCTGCATAAATTTATCAAAAATTAGTTATAAAATTATTTTAATCAAACATATATAGTGTAAACATATAAAATGCATAAATATAACTAAGATACGCATATTTTCTCATATCTTCTTCCATACCCGATCACTAACGGCAGCATCCATCAAACGTCAGTCTCTAGGCTCCACGGGAATGATGTTCAACTGCGTCACAAGCACAAAAAAGGAATGCATCTCCCGTGCGATCTTCCCTATTGACATCCCATCTGCATCATACTGCACCATCACTTGATGCTGGTGTTCCACACGTGTGCCATACGTATGGGACTGCAAAATATTTGGTTAGATGATGCACTTGCAATGCAAATACGTTATGTAAATATATAAGTGTACAAATACTATATAAAAAATAAAGTTGTGCTAATATAGTAAAAACGTACACTCAGATGCCTGTGACGGTAGAGGCTTAGCTGTCGGTGGACTAGATGCCGTTGGTGGAGTAGATACCGTCGGTGGAGTAGATGCCGATGGTGAAGGTCCCTAAGTAGCCGATGTCGAGGTGGATGGAGTATGCTCTGACTGCTTCTCGAATGCAGAACTGCGCATAACCTGCCAAGAGGCAGGGGTGAAAGCTAGATGGCATTTCGGTGCCATTATGATCTGCAATGTTAATAAACATTAATCAATATAACATCATGACATATCAAATTCTACTCGCTCAGAAGTCGAGCTGGCTTCGTGCCTGAGATAGTCGGCTCCATGCCCGAGACATCCAGCTAGAGTCCTCCCTCAGCTGGATCGATCACGACCTGAGCTGGCTCGGCTACGATCGGAGCTGGCTCGGCTGTGTGCCATCCCCTCAATCACTCCCTCTCTCTTCCTCTCTCAATCTCTTTCACCGACGACGGCAGCGAAGCCGAACCCCTCCCTCCCATCTTTTTCATCTCTCAATCTTCCTCTCTCCCTCTCTCGATCTTCCTTGTCGATGAGGTCGGACCCCATCCCTCCCTCTCTCACTCTCTCGATCTTCCTCACCGATAAAGCTGGACCCCATCCCTCTCAGTGATGCCGGCGAGGCTGGACCCCCTTTCTTCCTCTCTTGCTCTCTCGATCTCCCACTCTCCCTCTCTCGATCTCCCTCGTCGGTGAGGTCGGACCCCCTCCCTCTCAATGATGGCGGCGAGGCCAGACCCCCTCCCTTCCAATGATGGCGGTGAGGTCGGATCCCTCCCTTCCTCTTTTAAGTACAGACCCTTTGGGTCTTCAGATTCGAATCTTGTACCAGTAATTAAAATTGGGTCTAGATCTGAATATCTAAGTTTCGATCAGAATCCAATCCATTGATAGATCTAGTCCACAGCCACCAACATAGCACGGCCCAAGACTACCGCCACGGCACGGTCCAAAAACTACAGCATGCAAGTAATTATAATATTTATAATAAATATTTATAATATTTATTATAAATATTATATAAATTATTATAAATATATATGATTAATAAATAATACTATAAAATTAAAAAAAATTATACCTACGGCTATAGAAAATGGGTCGCACTGAAAGCTCTAAGGATCGCCGACGATGATGCTAGAGGAGAACGACGACACTAGAGATAACCTACGAAATAAAAATAAGATAGTGAGATAGAAAAGAGAAAAAAAAAGAAAAGAGAGAGAGAGAGAGAGAGCAGGGGCTACTGGGGATGGAGGCCAGGGGAGGGGGGCACAGTGATGAGGAGGCCGAAGGAGGCTTCACACTTGACAGGAGGAGGGTCAAAATGGTGGTGGTGGGGGGGGTGGAGTTTTGCGGAGGTCGAAGGAGGGTCGGATGGGGGTTCATCAGAGAGGTAGTTCGTTGGGGATCGAGGGAGGGTCAGATGGAGGGGCGGGGGTGGGGTTTCACGGGGGCCCGAGTGAGGGTGCAAGGGGGTTCGCTAGAGGGAAGTTTTGTGGGTGGCCGAGAGAGGGTTGGATGAAGGGGTGGGGGTCGGGTGGGGGTGGTGGGTGATGGAGAGGGCGGTCGGGGATGGGGGGCTGGAGAGGGAGGGTCGAATGGAGGGGTGGGGGGTGGCGGGGAGGGGCGCCAGGGATGGGGGGTCGGAGAGGAAGGGGGAAGGAGGGTGGTGTCGGTCGAGGGAAAAGGAGGGGTGACGTCGGTTGGGGGAGGAGGGTCAACACCAGTTAGGGGGAGGAGGGGCGACATCGGTCAGGGGGAGGAGCCTCACCGACGATAAAGAGGAGGGGGAGAGAGATCGAACGTGCACAAGAGGAAAGAAAAAATTTGAAGATTTTTAACCTAATATATGATAGTGGTTATCGAATCGTTCCATAGATCTATGACAGCAGTTTGCCATAGATCTACGGCAGCGGTTCTATAACCGCTACTGTAGATCTATAGCAGTGATTTGATATAACTACTGCCATAGGTAAAAAATAATTTTTTTTATTTTTTTAAATATTATATAATTTTAAAATTTAATGTCCATCTTCATCGTTCATTATCTAAATAATTATCATTAGAGTGTCATCGCAAAAGGTTGCCTCGATCCGATGGCCCTAGCTTCATCGATCATAAAAATTTGATTTTGACGATCACAAATGACGATATGATGATCTGATAAATGAAGATCTTTAATGGATCAAAAAATTTGCAATGATGATCTCGATGATGTTTATAGCGTACTATCAAAGTTTTACTTCAATCAGATATCATTATCATGATCAATTTAGTATGGAATGATTTTGACCGTTAAATTAGAAATAAGCGATTAAAGGATTAAACGACATCCGATTATGAGATAATTTTTTAGTTAAATAATTTTTATTTTAATTTTAAATATTTTATATGGTGATGATAGTAAAATTTAAATCATTTTCGTATAAATCATTCATGTTAAGCAGATATTGCAAAAGTACGAGCATAACAATCAGTGAAGATTCAGAATGGTTATCAGGAGACGTATAGTTTTATATCGTTCTTCATCTCACGAGTTGAATTTTATAATCATTATCATAAAAATGATTAAATTAGTAGCCAAGATCATTTATAAAAAAAATTATCTCATAATCAAACACCGTTTGGTCCTTTGATCATTCGTTTATCATTTAACGATCAAAACTAATCTATACTAAATTGACCAAGATAATGATATCCGATTGAAGTAAAACTTTGATAGTATGCTACAAATATCATCGAGATTATCGTTGCAAATTTTTGGATCTATCGAAGATCTCCATCTATCAGATCATCGCATCGTCATTCATAATCGTCGAAATCAAATTTTTCTGATCGACGAAGCTAGGGCCATCGGATCGAGGCGATCTTTGGTGACGATACTCTAATAATAATTATTTAGATAATGAATGATGAAGATGAATATTAAATTTTAAAATTATATAATATTTAAAAAAAAAAATATGGCAGCTGTTATAATTAACTGCTACTATAAATCAGATTATAGCAGCGATTTTTACTAACCGCTGCTATAGATCTGACTTATGGCAGTGGTTATAATGAACCACTGCCATAGATCGATCTATGACAGCAGTTTTTGTAATCGCTGCTATAGGTCCAATCTATGGCAGCGATTTTCTATAACCGCTACTATATGTCAGATTTATAACAGCGGTTAATGAAAATCGTTGCCGTATGACCTATGGCAGCAATTTCGAAAATTGCTGCTGTAGCATCTATGGTAGTGATTTTAAAAATCACTGCCATAGTAAACATTACCATATGCCATTTTTATAGTAGTGAAGTTGTCTAGTTATGAGAAATAAGCATAGTTTAAATGCCATCTCCTTCCATTCGATGGAGATCTCTTATGGTGGCAGGGGTGCCACCGAGAACTCATTCCTGAAAATAAATGATGAAAGAATTTTTGAAATTGATTTAGTCTATTTTAATCATGAATATATTAGATTAGATCTAAATTTAGATTCATGATTTTTATGTATTGTATATAAAACCTATAACTAGTACATGTTTGTGAAATAAGTTGACCCATTTAGTGAACAGTGCTAGGTTGTAAAAAAATTTTCAAAATTTTAAAAAATATTTTTGAAATGCTGAATCTCAACCCTCAATATAAAAATTTAATTAAAAATTAAATATTATAAATTAGGATCTAGAATTATGAATTAAAGATCCTAAGTCATTGATCATAAAATGTGGGTTATTGAATTAGATGAATTAGTTCTATTAGTTGGGTTAGACCTAAGATTAGTTAAAGAATGAACTAAATTAGAGTAATTGATCAAATCTAACCAAATGTTGATTTAGATTAGGTCAAAGATTCTTTAGACTCAATTACAATAGTTGTAGTTGGTCAAGTCCATACCTTTAATAAGGATCAAATGGACTTGATTTATGGCTATGCGATCAAACTCAAAATTACTAGATTGGTCAAATTGAAACTAATGAACCAGATAGTATCTAAGATAAGTTTGGTAGTTCAAACTAATAATTTTTAATTGAGAGCTACTCGCACTGATTCGATCTTTGATAAGTTAATGGCATATTCCTTCCACTGATCTCACTTATCTGGCCATCCTGGTGAATTAGGTTTTGATTAGATCACTTGATAATTTAGGCTCACCCATATCAATTAGATAAATCAGTGTGATTGATTTATGTGCTCCTAATGTCAGCTTAAATTAGATCCTTTTTTATCTGATTTGATGAAGTTAGTGGGAGGATCAAAATTGACTGGTTTATCCTTTCTCTTCTTCTTAAAATGGGTTAATCAAATCCTCTAAAATTATTAGATCCTTAAAAATGATATAGTTATGGTGATAACTAGATCATAGTCTCCTATTAAGTTGAGTGATAATAGATCCATTAGTTTAATAATTATTGGAGGCCCAAAGATCGGTACTTATTGACTAATGAAATCATCATTCATAATATTATGATTTAGTTGTGTCTTTCTAATGATGGTCAGGTTGATCGATCAAAGTCGGGCCTGATTATTTGTTGGTCAGATGCACTACATATGGTCATGTTAATGGTTGGACCTAATTGGATCTTTTTAGTGAAGACCAAAGCCTATGATTAGATTTTTGGGATAAAATTAAAATTATTAGTTGTTTAAAAAAATAATTAATTTTGAATCTATCCATAGATGCACATGGGTTAATCGACCAAAGTCGGGCTTGTGTGTAGTCTATGTGAATTCTAGTATCGACTAAGAAATTAAAGTAATTTCTTGAATTGAAGGTTGAGACTACCGAATCATATAAAATAGTGGAAGAACCTTTAGACTAAAGTCTAAATCTTTAGGATAAATAATTCATATACTAATTAGGTTTGATTTTTTTTTTTACGTGCAACTATGGCCACAATCCTATCGCTTCGATCATTGTTAGACAATGATAAATTTATGGAATCCAACTTCGATAGCTGGTATTGAAAGTTAAAAATCATCCTGAAGCATAAGTGGATCCTGTATATTTTAAAGGATTTGGCACCTAAGGAGCCAACTCCGAACGCTAAAGGGGCGATCCAAGATACTTATCAAAAGTGGCTTAACGATCGTACCACTATTCAGTGCATAATACTGGCGACAATGAATGATGAGTTCAATCATAGGTTTGAGAACGTCCAACCACAGGAGATGCTTTAAATATTGAATAACTCCTTTGATATGCCTGACAATGTTGAGAGGCACAAGACTAGTTGTGCCATTTCAATGCTCAGATGAGAGATGGGATGTCAGTCACCGATCATTTATTGTATATGATTGAGATAATTGAGCACTTGAGTAAGCTAAATTTTTTTCTGCATGAGCAGCTCGGAAAGGATGCGATCCTGAATTATTTATCCAAGTCCTTTCTCCCATTTCTTACTCATTTTTGAATGACAAAGTCTACAGTGAATTACTATGGCTTATTGAGGTTGATACAGAACTTTGAGAATGATTACCAACTCCATAAAAAGTCGGTGAATGTAGTGGAAGGATCTTCTTCTGATCGTCGATCCTTTAAGAGAGGAAAGAAGAACAATAAGAAGAAGAAGAAGAAGAAGGTGCATCCGCATGCCGGAATGTTTGCACAGAGTCAGACCAAGAAGCCCAAGCCCGAACTAGAGCCAGACAGAGTGCTTCTTTTGCAAGAAGCAGGGGTATTAAAAGAAAAACTATCCTCAGTACATTGCCTCCCTAGATCCGAACAAGCTGAGAAAAAAATAAGATATTGCTGGGAAAAAAGGTAATTATATGATAATATTTTGCAACTTATCAATATGTGATACTACTACCTAAATATTAGATATCGAAAGCTCTTATCATATATATAATTCGATGTAAGATTTGGAGGTCAGTAGAAAATTTGATAAAGATGAGAGTTTCTTGAATGTTGGAGATGGAAGATAAGTTTTAGTTCTAGCTTTAGAAATCTTGAACCTTATAATCAATTCTCAAAATGTAATTCTCTGTAAATGTCATTATTGTCTAAGCTTTTTATTGAATGTTATTTTTGTAGACCTTTTGGCCAAATATAGTTATGAATTTTCAATAAAAAAATATTTATAATGTCATTTTGAATAGTGTTATAATATTTGTTGGATAGTTGAATAATGAAATTTACTTACTATCATAGCTTGTTAATATGGTTTAGTCTTTCAATAAACATCCTAGAATAAATGATGTATCTAAAGTCTATCTTTGGCACTGTAGGCTAGCTCATATCAATAAGAATAAAACAAACAGGTTGGCTCAAGAAAAAATTCTTGAAGTCGAT
This sequence comes from Cocos nucifera, assembly GCA_006176705.1. Taxonomy (NCBI): domain Eukaryota; kingdom Viridiplantae; phylum Streptophyta; class Magnoliopsida; order Arecales; family Arecaceae; genus Cocos; species Cocos nucifera. Next base: position 1,437,842 of record QRFJ01000189.1, read on the forward strand.
GATTATGAATCACTTTCGATCTATGAGTCCTATCTTCTTGGTAAGATGATCAAGTCATATTTTATTAGAAAGGATGAGTAAGCCAATGAACTTCTGAGTCTAGTACATTCTGATGTATGTGGATCCATGAGCTCAAGTGCTAGAGATGGATATTTCTACTTCATAACATTCATGAATGATCTATCGAGGTATGGGTACGTCTACTTAATGAAATACAAGTCGAATTCGTTTGAAATGTTCAAACTATTCCGTAATGAGATAGAAAAGCAAACTAAAAAGAGTATTAAAACTATTCGATCTAATCGAGGGGGTGAGTACCTTTCTAGTGAATTTCAGACATATGAAGAAAAGAATGAGATTTTTTCTTAATAGACTCCTTTTATAACACCACAACATAATAGTGTGTCTGAAAGAAAGAATCGAATCTTATTGGACATGGTTCGATCCATGATGAAATTTACCAATATGTCGATCTTCTTATGGGGACATGCACTCGAGTCATCTTGTTACATTCTGAATAGGATTTTAAGTAAGTCTATTTTCAAAATGCCATATGAGATGTGGACATGATGTAAGCCAATACTCTCATACCTTAGAATTTGAGGATGTCCGACTTATGTCAAATATTTAGTAACGAATAAGCATGGACCTAGGTCTAACAAGTATAATTTTATAGGGTATCCAAAAAAAACTAAAGGATATTACTTCTACCTACTTTAGTCTAAGTAGAAGATTGTTGGGAATAATATTTCAAAGCCAATTGTCAGTCTATTGATGGTTGAGCTACATATTTATACTTGTATATAAATTATTAATTAAATAAAAATTATTATGATTTTTTCATCATAAATTTTTTTATCTTCTATTGAACTCCTGTATTATGGTGAAGTCCTTAGGACTATTTAGAATTGACAAAAAGAGATTTATCGTTTAGTTCTTAAACTTGTTCATGACCAAATGATACGTTGTTACCAAGGATGATAATGTTTATCGAGTATAGATTATTGTGTGCTATATGAATTGATTATCCTCTTAACCAAAGAGTGTGGAGATACTAGTATGGTATGCAAGTGAGATGTAAGGATACATCTGTACTAAATATGACCAACTCCAAAGCTTTTTTGCTATTAAGATTTGCTCCGATGGAATATGGGTATAAATATCCCTTCGATCTGAAATCACCATAGTGATTTTCAAGCAATTCACTATGCTTTGGTGCCAGACTATCTAAATTTTTAATTCAGTGATGAAAGATTTCTAGACACCATCAAGTACTTGAGGAGTCAGTGCGTGTATCAAGATGGGATTGACCACTCCTGGTTTCAAGAGCTATGTTCAATTATATTTTAATTTAGCAAAATCTTAGTCAGGATAGTTCTAGTGAGAAGTCACAGAATTGATTGCGTTGAGACATGATTTGAATGTATTTTTTAGAGTTGGTAGTTTAACTCTAAGTCATCCTATACATAGAGGTCAATGGGATAAATTATACGATAACTATATTCACGTAGGTTCTGAATGTTACGATTGAGATTATTCGATCTATTCGAACATTAGGTATTATTACTAGATGATCACTTCATTTGGTATAAAAATCAATTTCTATGCTATCGACTTTGATTCGAACCTATGAGGTCACACACATTAGAGATTTCTATCTGATTTGATCACTGGTGTAGTATCCCACTAGACTAGAACTCTGTGGTCAAGAGTCCCATTGGACTGAAACTTTTCGACCAAGAGTCCTACTACATTAAAACTCTGAGTCCTGCTTATTTAGGATTCTATGATCGAGAGTCCTACTCATCTAGAACTCTATGATAATAAGTTTCATTTATTTGGGACATCGAGATCAAGAGTCTCACTGGTTGGGAACTCTTCGATCAAAAGTTTTATTTTGATGGAACTTTATTATCCGAACATCCACTAATTTTAGACTCTGTATTATGAGAGATTTAATTAGTGATTTGATCATTAATTAACTCAATTTGATTGAGTAATGATTTTTAGACTAAGTCTAATTGAATTGAATTCAGTTGGATTTAATCCGATTAGATTATGAGATGACCTAATCGCCGAAGAGGTTTGATCCTTGATTTGATAAGGGATTGGACTTAATCAATTCATGATTTGATTAGAATTTAACAAAGCCTAAATTAGTTGGATTTAATCTGGTCTAATTGGGTCTGGTCAATTTGGATTGGGTTGGTTCAATTGGATAACATAAGGTCAAGACTAGTTTGACTAGTCTTCTCTTCCCATGCGCCACCTTTTTCTGCGCCCATTTGAAAATCCATGAGAAAAAGTTTCTCATGAAGTATTCCATGCAGAAGAGAGGGCGCACGCCCTCCTTTCTCATGCTCCTATGGATAAACCTTGGTGGTTGGTCATTCAAATTTGAATGGGATTCAAATTTGAATGTAGAACCAACTTAATCCTTATCTCTCCCATGCTGACTCCACACGGAGGCGCACATTTAAATTAAATCTCTCTGGGGCGTGTGCAATATCTGATCTGAAAAAGGTTTTCGTGCATTCCCTTCCCTTCTACGTGAGTTTGAATTCAAAAGCCTAAGAGAAGAAAAATTCAGAGAGCTTGGTGCAGGATTTTCTGAGCGTGCTATCCTAGGATTCTAGCCTAGGGTTCGGGAAGGGTTTTTTTGAGCTACGAGTGTTATGAGCCTACCAAATTTTTAGGAGAACCTCTTCTACCTCTCTTCTATGTCTACTGATGATCCAGAGCATCCAAAGAGCCTGTGGATGAAGATCAAATTTGTTCGATTAACATCTACCATCAAAGTATCCGACGTTGAGCTAGCACTCCGGAGGAGCCGATCAGGACCAGGACCTCATGTGAATGATCCACAGAGGCCAGACATACTATGCGGCTATATCGCGATGAGTGAACCTCCTCGACGATGATCGAATTATGGTGTTTAGCTACCACATAGGTATCATGTTTTGAACACAATGTAGTAGTAAAATAATTTTATTGCTAGTATTTATTTTTCAAATTTAAAAGCATGTATATCATATTTAGATCCTTGATAGTGTAGAATTTTTAATATGGTCCGTAGCTTTAGTTATTAATTGATTAATAATTTTGCTGCATACATTTTTGAAAAAAGTTTTTTGAAATAGAGCTATAACCCTGCACTGTAAACCATCATCCTCTCCCCCTCTCCCGATTCTCCCATGCCGTGCTGCTGCCTCGTCCTTCACCATCCCTGCACCACTGGAGTCCCCACACCATCGGAGTCCATAGGCCATCGCCCCCTTGCCGAATCCGCTGCCTCCCTTGCCAGATCCACTCTCCCCGCACTGGTGATGCCCCCCTTGGTGGATCCACTACCCCCCTTGCTGGTGACGCCGCTCCCCTTGCCATTGATGCCCTCCTTGCCGAATCTGCTACCTCTCTTGCCAATGACGTCCTCCTTGCTGGATCTACTGCCCCCCTTGCCAGATCCACCATCCTCATATTGGATCGTTGTCCCCGCACCCGATCATCATTTTCGTCCCCACACCGCTATTCCTGTGCTTGGGGGCTCATTGGGGGCTTGTGATGTAGCCTGAAAGATGTTCCTGATAAGTCAAAATTATTTAATTTTTAAATTCATGATAAGTTTATATTCTATTTATTAATACACACTTGCTTGTATTTGTAGGAGTACTATTAATTCGAGACTCCTCAGGATGAAGAGATTGGCCATTGGGCCTTCGAGCAGGTGGCTATACATAAACTCTGAGATGGGTTGTACAACCTTAAGCAGTCTACCATAAAGTACTCCAGTTTTGAGTCATATCGGACTAAAAATCTTACATAGATCACTGAATGCGAGCGGATATATGGGAAGCCCTTTGTGACTGGTGGAGCACTGAAGAGTACTTTGGTAGGCGGTAGAGGGCATGACAGAATCGAACCGCCTAGTAGGATCCAATCCAACACACAGATGGCTCTATTGGCACACATGTTGTGGTTGATAGATTAGTAAAAATTCTATATTTAAATTAATTTTATATTGAATTGATCATATGTATATTTTAATTTATTTAATTTTATTAGTTATTTATTATAGACGTGGTAACTAAGTCGTGCACCAGGATAGCTGCAGATATGGGAGGCCACACACCAGTCTACGAGGATCGGTGATTACTTAGATCCTATATCTCAATAGATCACGGTGACAACTTAAAATATTATTTATTAGATTTTTATATATAATGATATATATAAACTAATAAATTTTAAAATTATATAGGTGGATTACGTAGAGTATCTCATATCGCGGCATGGTGAGGACCCATCTTCTCAGCTCCTCTTTGACCTTGAGAGATGGCTTAAGACCACCAGAGGGGTGAGTAGGAGATGGATTATAAGATTTGGTCATAGCTTCGACCCTCCGACAGCTCAATACTCTTTGACATCCTTCTCTCAGGCCTCGATGATCCAAACATGGGATGATGCACACGTGGAGGAGATACTGTCCATGATATAGTCATTGAGATTCTCTGAAACCGCATCTATGCGATTAGCTGGACTTGTTGTTATAACTATCACAGCATGTAAGTCTAATAATAATCTTTTTTACTTATTTTAAATTTTTTATATTTATAAGCTTCATATATTTGGACTTAAGACTGGAAAGAAGATATAGGAGATAAAAATTCAATCTAACTATGCAATCGATAGACCGAGAATATTTATAATATCATCGAATAGAATATGTAGAAATAATTTATTTGAAAATCGAAATAGTATATCGAAATATACATCTCCATATCAATATATATACTTTCATATTGAAATTTATTAATAATATTTTATTTTTCTTCATTATAGGATGTTGGAATATTTGGCTCTCATCCATCAGCTGCTGGAGAGGACGTAAAGGAGCAGGAGAAGGATGAAGAGGATGATGAGGAGGATCTCACATAATTATATATATATATATATATAATTTTGATAATATAAAGTAGTATAATTTTATAAAATTATAAAATTTATATTTTTGATATAATATAATTAATTTTATTTTTATAATTATTGTAAATAATTATTATTTTATTTATAATAGGTTTTAGAAAATATAATTGCTTGTTACTTGATTAAAATAGGTTTTAAAAAATTTAATTATAATTTTTTTATATGTATTTTTGATACTTGTAAAGCAATATAAATCTATAAAATTATATAATTTATAGTTTTAATATAATATAATTAATTTTATATTTATGATTATAGTAAATAATTATTATTTTATTTATAATAGATTTTAAAAAATATAATTACTTGTAACTATGATTAAAATAGGTTTTAAAAATTTAATTATAATTTTTTAAAAAAATAAAATATCATTAGCTATGATATTAGTGATGCCATTATGCATCGGTTAAACTATTATCGATGGCATTAGTTGACATTGTTGCCCCTAGGAATTTTAATTAAAAAAAAATAAAAGCATATTAGGGACTCATCAAGTATCGGTAAAGACTATTATCGACAGGACTCGTGGCTGTATTAGTTTTAATTAAAAAATTAAAAAAAAATATTAATGATGATTTTATTGTCACTAATATCATCGTTAATTATCCATATTAATAATAAATTTTTTATTATCGTTAATAATGATAATCAGTAACGATCTTATTTTTGATAAATTTTTAACGATGAAAGTTCGTCACTAATAATATTAACGATGAAAATTAACTTATTAGCGATGGTATTAAGTCTTCGCTGATAACTTATTTTTTTTGTAGTGATGGATTGATCTAAATGGTAGAAAACATATAAATTTTGCATGCCAATTGATCTAAATTGACACAAGCATTTCATGATTTCTCTCCTGATAAGATGCATTGGCCAACTAGATTCAACATGCATCTCTTTTCTATTTTTTTATATTTTTATCCTTGATTCGTTGGCACTGAGTCACACATTCGGGGGGTTGGAGTGGAGTTGGATAAAACAGGAACATCTAGAGGGTTCAATCTTGAATGAGGATACAGCGTCTTGGAAAGAACAATGTCCTGATGGTACGGGGGCAACGCCGGCCTCAAACTTTGACGTTGGTCAAAGCATATCCCACCGTGAGAGTTTGCACTAATATTTATTAGTGCTCCAGCCAGCCGTTCTTACTGGTTGATGGGAACCCAACTGTTAAAGGATTAAAGCGTCCTGGCATGTGAAAAGGGAGTTTGGGAGTTGGGAGCATCCAACTTCCTTTACCAGCTCCATGGCCACGCGTGCAAAATTCTAACTGCAGATGGAGTTCCCAATTTGATGCCAAAGTTGCCAACATGGCATGGGTTCAATGGTATTGGCACCCTCTTCTAAGGATTTATATGGTTCAACCTATAATTTATGTCTATAAGCTGAGGCCATACAAGAAAGCTTCCTAATGGTAGGAAAGGACAAAAATGATGAGATATCTTAACACAAAGCCTCAAACTTGCCGGCACTTCAAAGTCTCAATCAAAGGGATGGTTCAAAAATCCTTGAAAAAGCAAGAGTACGTAAATTCTAACCAAATGGGAGCTCCATGGATCAAGGGTCCAAGAAGAAGCCTCACTTACTAGTGTTTCCACTATGGGCATATTTGATCGGAAGGATTTCAAATGAAAATGAGAATAAAAATAAGTGACTCCTATTTCAATCATTTGATTGAGAAATCTCATTCTTGTTCAGATTTAGAGAAGAATAGAAATATTCTAATCTCCTAAACCTAATCTGTACTTTCTCATAGGATTTAAGGAGGTATTTTATTGTGTGAGTTGGGATCTCGAATGAAAATGATAATTGGTGACTCTCATTCTAGCAATTTGATTGAAGGAAGATTCATTCATATTTGAATTTCGAAGTGAAATGAGAATAATTTGATCTTTCAAAATCCAATCTCGACTCTTTTCTAAGAATTCAAATCTTTATTTCGATTCCTATTCGAATCAAATGCTTTGGAGGATATGGCTATTTCGATTCTTATTTTAATCTATTTCGATTCTAATTCCAATCGCGAACCAAATAACCCCCAACTTCTATTTCGATTTTGATTTTAATTTCGATCACAAATCAAATATTTCAGAAGTAGAGCCGATCACGGCCCAATCTCGGGCTTAAACTTTATTTATTTTTAATCAGATTTTGGGCCGAGCATTTATAAAGTTTGATATTCTCTAGACCTAAATTCGGCCTATGGTCAGATCTAGTCAGAACGTATAGTCATTCTGATTCTATTTCATTTTATTTTGATTTTGATTTTGATTTCAACCATGAATTAAACATGTTTTAAATATAAAAGATATAATATCGATGGAATCTTTCCAATGTAAAATACAGCTCAAGTCCAAAAACTAAAAAATTAGCTAAGATTATTCTCAATTTCTTGTGAATATTATGACTTGTGATGTACCATCACTATGCAGCCATGCATGATGGTTGTTGGAGATAAATCCCGCTCCCGTCGAAGTCTAGCTCGATGCTCAGCCTAATGCAACCAGTAGCCGCAGAAGAGCTTCAGCAGACGGGCTTCAGCCCAATCCCTAGCGTCCGAGCTCCTTCGAACTCGTTCAGCCGGTCGAACTGCTTAGTGGCCGAGTTCCTTGGACTCCAAGCGGTCGGACTTTAACGAAATCTTCCGACGCCCGAACTCCTCAGCAGTCGCCCTTCGGCCGAACTCCCCAAGCGGCCATCCCTTCAATCGATCGAGCTCCTCCAAACTTCTCTACAGCCGAACTCCTCCCGAGCTTTTCCTTCAGTCGGACTCTTCTACAAGTCCGAACTCCTCTGGACGAATTATCGCCATCAGTCTGCAACAAGCAACAAGACCGGACACCACTCTCTCCGATCAGCCCCATACAACCCAGACCATGGCCACTACTACCACTACTCTCTCCGTAACCAGCCCCATGCGGCCCATGACTTGCCAGTATGGCTGTCACCAACCGCCTGACGATGCCTTCCTCTCCGTAACTCGAACTCCATGCGGCCCACGACTTGCCAGTATGGCTGTCACCAACCACCTGACGATGCCTTCCTCTTCGTACTGAACTCCATGCGGCCCATGACTTGCCAGTATGGCTATTACCAACCGTCTGACGATATTTTCCTCTCCGTACCAAACTCCATGCGGCGGTATGGCCGTCGCCATCAACTAAGCTCCACCTATAAAGGACCCTCCAGATATGCTAATCTCTAATCTCTCTGATCTCTAAGCTCTTCTCTTCTCCTCCAAGCTCTGGAACTCATTTCGAGTACTCCATTCCTGTTGGCCAGAGCTGACTTGATCGTCGGAGGGTCTTGCCGGAGCCACCCCCCCACCGGCTCCGGACGAGACTTTGCTTTGCAGGTCATCGACGGCGACCTCATCGGCCTCCACTCCAGCAGACTCCGGACGATGACCAGTTTCTGCGTCAACAGATTGGCGCTAGAGGAAGGGCCCCCCAAACCTTCGAGATTTTCTTGTCCTTAAAGGAGTGCTCGACGATGATTTCCCTTTTCGCTCTTCGGAGATCTTTCTTCTTCCTCACTAGAGTTCTTTTTCGAAGAGAAAATACCTCTAGGAGAGCTTCGACTCGGTGATTGGCGTCCTGCGCGCCAGGTACATCTGCTCCTATTGCAGCCCCGACAGCCCAGGCTCCATCCGAAGCCATCGCATAGATGTAGAGCAGTTCAACCTGTCGGATGGGTCCGTGGCTCCACCAAGGTGATACAGGCCGTGCGACAACCTTCGACGGAGACTTTGCCAGAAAAATACGAGGGATCGACCTTAAGGAAGAGCACTTGGGCATGCCAATCATCCTTAGGAGAGAAACGGAGAGCAGAAGTTCTCCATAAGCGTAGAAGTTCGGCATGAGGAAAGCCGAGCTCCCCCTCGAGCTCATCGTCAAGGAAGTGTCAAGAAAGTTCTCTCGCATGGGGGGTTCCACGGGAAAGCGGAATGGAGTTCGGCGCGAGCAGGAAAGCAAAATGAAGTTCGGCGCGAGGAAAGTCGAGCTCCCCCTCGAGCTCGTCGTCAAGGAAGTGTCAAGAAAGTTCTCTCATGGAAGGCTTCGTGGGAAAGTGGAGTAAAGTTCGGCGCAAGCGAGGTCGAACTCTCCCTCGAGCCCGTCATCAAGGAAGCCCCAATAGAGGGGCATGAACATCCCCGGGAGAGGATTTTTGCAAGGAGGCTGAATGAAGTTCGACCACGTCCACGATCTCGAAGCTCATCACCGAGGAAGCCCCGACCAAGGGGCATGAAGTCCTCCCATGGAAGCTTTCATGGGAAAGTGCAATGAGGTTCGGCAGCTCAAGGAAAGCCGAGCTCCCCCTCGAGCTCGTTGTCAATGAAGTCCGGACAAAAGAAGCAGGACGTTCGGCGCAAGCGAAGGCGGAACGAAGTTCTCCCGCCGAATGAAGTTCGGCGCAAGTGAGGCCGAACTCCCCCTCCAACCTCATCGTCGGAATAAAGTTCGGTGCAAGCAACTCCCGCTCGAGTATGTCACCAAGGAAGACCCCTACAAAGATTTCACAGGAGGTGAGATGAAGTTCGGCCGCCCCAGGGCAAGCGAGGGCTCCCTGACTCCAAGGAAGCTCCGACAAAGGGCATGAAGTTCTCCCGCAGGTTTCACAATGGGACGGAATGAAGTTCGACCGTGCTTACGACCTCCATAGCACAAGGCCCGAACTTTTCGAGCTCGCCACCAAGGAATTCCCGCAGAGGGTTTCGCAAGTTCGACCGCGTCCACGACCTCCCCAGCGCAAGTGAGGCCGAACTTCACCTCGAGCTCGCCACCAAGGAAGCCAGGGGCCAACTTTCGGAAGCCGCGAAGCCCCCCTATACTTAATGGGCTATGGGGGCACAGACCGGGTCTTCCTCCATCTCGTCTAAGGTGAACGAGTCCCGAACTCCTTCTGGTCACTGGCGGATCCAAACTTCTCCGTGGACCCCGAGGTAGTGTAGCCCGGATGGAACGACGCGCTGAGGTTCTTCTTAGCGCCGAAGCTCTCTCCGACGAAGGTTTCACAACTATGCCCCCCTCAACGCTCCTCGAACTCAGATTCTCACCGAAGTGAAGAACCAGCTGCCAAGATCAGAAGGGTTACAGTCTCCCCCAAACAAGCATAATTGAAATAAGTACTGCCTCTACCACCGCGATCACGACCACGACACTGAGGAATGCATCCAGCTCCGAGATGAAATTAAGGAGCTCATCAGAAAGGGGCGGCTGGGTAAATTCCTCCGGCACCAGCCTGAAGCAGGAGATAAGATCTCTCCTGAGGAAAGCTCGACCGCAGGAGATAAGATCTCTCTCGAAGCTCATCAGAAAGGGACGGCTAGGTAAATTCCTTCGGCACCAGCCTGAAGCAAGAGATAAGATCTTCCCTGAGGAAAGCTTGGCCGTAGGAGATAAGATCTCTTCCGAGCGCCCATTTCGACTCGACTGCAGGGAGATAAGATCTTTCCCGAGGAGAAGATCTCCCTCGAGGGTCAGGAGATAAGATCTCCCCCCCCACTTCGACGACCGGAGGAGATAAGATCTGCAGGAAAGCTCGACTGTAGGATAAGATTCTCCCGAGCGCCACTTCGACCCAGCGCGGATAAGATCCCCCCAGAAAGCTCGACCCGTAGAAGATAAGATCTCCCCCGAGCGCCCGACCATGAGGAGATATAAATCTCCCCCCAGGAAGCGACCTAGGTAGAGCTCCCCCGAGGAAAGCGTCAACCGAGAAAGATAAGACTCCCCACGAGGGAAAGCTCGCTGTGGAGATAAATTTTTTCGAGTGCCCACTTCGACCTCGGCGAGGAGATAAATCTCCCCCGAGGAAAGCTCGATGCGGAGATAAGACCCCCGATTGCATCTTCGACCTACGACCGAGGAGATAAGATCTCCCTCGAAAAGATCGGTGTAGGAGATAAGATTCCCCAAGCATCACTTCAATCTCGGCTGCAGGAGAAAATCTCCCAAGAAAAGCGTCGGCTGTAGGAGATAAGATCTCCCGGAGGAAGTCGGCCGTAGAGAGAGAGATCTCCCCCGATGTCATTCGACCTCGACTGAGGAGATAAGATCTCCATCGAGGAAAGCTCGGTCGCAGGAGAAAGATCTCCCGAGAAGCCGGCTGCAGGAGATAAGATCTCTCTCCGAGTGCCACTTACCTCGACCGGCAGAAGATAAGATCTCCCCGAGGGCCCACTTCGACCTCGACCGCAGGAGATAGATCTTTCCCCCGAGGAAAAGTCGCTGTAGAGATAAGATCTCCCCCGAGGACTCGACGAGGAGATAAGATTCCCCGAGGGAAGTCGCTGCAGGAATAGATACTCCGAGGAAAGCTGACCGCAGGAGATAAGATCTCCCCCGAGGAGAGGGTCACCGTAGGAGATAAACTCTCCGAGCGCCAGTCGACCTCGAAGCAGGAGATTAGATCTCCCCGAGAAAAGCCTCGGACCACCTGGAGATAAGATCTTCCCGAGCGCTTCCACTTCGACCTCGACTCGGCTGCAGGAGATAAGATCTCCCCCGAGGGAAGCTCGACTGCAGGAGATAAGATCTCCACGAGGAAAGCTCGGCCGCAGGAGATAAGATCTCCCCCAAGCGTCCGCCTCAACCTCGGCTGCAAGAGATAAGATCCCTCCCGAGTGACCGTTGACAACCTCGATTAGGAAAAGGAGGAGAACCTCATCCTAATGCGAGCGATAACCTGGCTAAAGATAAGATCTCTCCCGAGCGACCGTGACAACCTCGATTAGGAACAGGAGGAGAACCTATCCTAACGCGAGCGACAACCTCAGCTAGAGATAAGATCTCTCCCGAGCGACTGTTGACAACTTCGGTTAGGAACAGGAGGAGAACCTCATCCTAACGCGAGCAAAGTCGAAGTTAGGAATAGGAGAAGAACCTCGTCCTAACACGAGCGCTCGCATCAACCTCGGCCAAAAAAGATAGGATCTCTCCCGAGCGACCGTGTCAACCTCGACTGGAGAGCTTCAACTCCGACCTCGGCCAGAGATAAGATCGGAGACAACCTCGCCTTGAGATCAGATCTTTCTCAAGTGCCCGCATCGACCTCGGCTGTAGGAGACAATGTCTCCCCCGAGGAGCGCAACCTCCGGCTTCGATCGCAGCGGACGAAGCCCCCCTCAATCTCGACTGGAGATGGGATCTTCCCCGGGCTTCAACTTCGATATCAACTTTAGTTGGAGGTGAGATCGCCCCCGAGCTTCGACCTAGACCAGCACGGAGCTCAGAGGAAGACTTCGGCAGTCGCCTTTCCTGCACTCCCTTCCTTCGATTTTCGAACTCGGGAGTGGGGGAAGCTAGTGTTGGGGATAAATCCCGCTCCCGCCGAAGTCTAACTCGATGCTCAGCCTAATGCAACCGGTAGCCGCAGAAGAGCTTCAGCCCAATCCCTAGCGTCCGAGCTCCTTCGAACCCGTTCAGCCGGCCGAACTGCTTAGCGGCCGAGCTCCTTGGACTCCAAGCGGCCGAGCTTTAACGGAATCTCCCGACACCCGAACTTCTCAGCGATCGCCCCTCGACCAAACTCCCCAAGCGGCCGTCCCTTCAGCTGGTCGAGCTCCTCCGAACTTCTCTACAGTCGAACTCCTTCCGAGCTTTTTCTTCAGCCGGACTCTTCTACAAGTCCGAACTCCTCTGAGCGAACTGTCGCCATCAGTCTGCAATAGGCAACAAGATCGAACGATATGGCCGCCACTACTCTCTCCGTAACCAACTCCATGCGGCCCACGACTTGCCAGTATGGCTGTCACCAACCGTCTGACGATGTCTTCCTCTCCATACCGAACTTCATGCGGCCCACAACTTGCCAGTATGGCTGTCACCAACTGCCTGACGACGCCTTTCTCTCCGTACCGAACTCCATGCGGCCTACGACTTGTCAGTATGGCTGTCACCCACCGTCTGACGACGCCTTCCTCTCCGTACCAAATTCCATGTGGCGGTATGGCCGTCACCATCAACTAAGCTCCGCCTATAAAGGACCCTTCAGATATGCTAATATCTAATCTCTCTGATCTCTAAGCTCTCCTCTTCTCCTCCAAGCTCCGGAACTCATTCTGAGCACTCTATTCCTGTTGGTCAGAACTGACTTGATCGTCGGAGGATCCTCTCGGAGCCACCCCCCATCTGCTCTGGATGGGACTTTATTTTGTAGGCCCCCAGCGGCGACCTCATCGGCCTCCACTCCAGTGGACTCCGACGATGATCAATTTCTACGTCAACAGTGATTATGAACAAAAAGAGCTTATCTGACATGTACGTACAGAGCTTGAATCATAAAGCTTTTAAACTCGTTTCTCAACCTTCAATAATCCAGCTCTTAACTCCTAGTTTCAGTTTAATTAAATGTCATATTTTGGATGGCTTCTGCGCTCTGTTCAGCATTGTAATTGTGCGATTACATCCAGCTCGCTTAAGAGAGCTGAACACTATTTCATCCATTCTCGTCTCTCTCCCTCAATAAAATTTCTGGGTGGCATTCTAAAATAAGAAAAGATTTTTTTATGAAGATAATGAGAGAGTGGATGGACAAAGAATTTATTAGGTGGGCCGAGTCTGCCGGACCTCATATGAAATAACCTAGATGGATCCTTTTCACTTTAAGAATCCGTTTGGTTAGAATATATCAAATTAAAAATAATTTAATAATTTATAAAAATTATTTATTTTAAAAAATAATTATAAAAAAATATTTTTTATTATATTTAATTAGTGAAAAAATTACTTCAAAAAATGACATCAAAAAAAATTATTATATTTGATTGGAGATAATTTTATATAAAAATATGACAAAATTTATAAATATATTTTTTAATATAAAATAATTTTTTAATATTAAAATAATATTATTATTTTTAATTAATTTTATATAATGATTATAATTACATAATTCTTTGTATAATGTCATCTTCATCTTAATTTTTTTATAAAAAAATTTTATTAAATAAAATTTAAAGAATATTAGAAAAAGTCAATATTATATATGTAGCTTTATTAGGGATACTTTTGTCAAATATGGATTACCATCACTCAAAAATTTGTCAAATATTAATCCTTCCATGATATTTATTTTATCTTCTTTTTCAGAAAATCACTTGGATCTATAGCAGCAGTTAACGAAAATCACTGCCGTAGGATCTATGGCAGTGATTTTGAAAATCGCTGCAATAGTATGCGTTGACATAAAATCTTTTTGTAGTAGTGTCTCCATCCCGCCATCGCCGACTTGCGGCTATCACACAACTCCAGCCAATCTGACCTCGAGATGGATTTTCGCACTAACAAATGGTGCTAGAGGAAGGTCTTTGAGCCCGTTTATAAAAAGAAATGAGCATCCAGTGAGAGAAGCTCAGTCGCGTTGCTCTAATGCCGACGAGATTCAGTATCCATCTTCAACAGATCCTATCCAGGCTCAAACTGAAGGGCTCCAAATAAGAAAAAAATTTTAATCGGAGATAAAAGCTCAAGCAAGAAAAGAGACGATGACAAGGATGATCTAGATCGATAAAGAGCCATAAAATTTAGATAAGAAATATAATTATGCAATTTTTTTAGTCATATTATATTTCTGATCTTTCATCCATTCTCTTGAGTTCTAGATAGAACCAAGCATTAGAAAGGGATCTTCGTTTGCACTCCAATATACTGGGTAAAATAAAAACCACCTCTAAAATCCAAAATGAAATGAAAAGATTGAGGTCTTAGGAGAGAGAAAAAATGGAGTGGTATCATAGAAAATTAAAGAGCAAAGGGAGGCTTTCCTGTGTTGACAATTACTTTGGCATGAATCTACTGTCATACTTATTGCATCTTCATTTGGCATCGAGATATCATTTCTAAAGTCACGGTGAATGTCATAGCTCGCAATCATCCTTTAGGAAAGATCAGCACAAACACCACCAACATAGTTGGATGAAAAACTGAAATTATGCTTTGTATGGAAAATGATAGTATCACTAAATGCACTATTGCTTGTGAGAATTGTATCTTCATTTGTTAGCAAAGGATCTACTTCTGAGTATAGGAGCAACTTCAATTGATTGAAAGGCCTAATGGTAGCGAACTAAGGAACATCTTAAATTACATCAAATATATGGTTGTCATTTGTGTTCTTATCATCAGATGAACCCAAGGAATTAGCATTCACCTGGTTTAGAAAATTTGACTAATCATAAACCTTCAAAATGCCCAATTGCTGTTTCATTTGGATTTTCATGGTTTTAGTCAAAAAAAAATAAAAAAAATTAGTTCTTTATTTTCCAAAAAAATATTTTCCAACCTTTGCTAAAAAAAAAAGGCAAACGAAAAGGCAAAAAAAATATGAGAGAAGAAACGATGGGAGGGTTGGTGGCCTCCCCAGTGCCCGTCGGACGTCCGGCCGACCTCCCCTACGCTCGTCATGCATCCAACGGACCTTCTCCGCACTCGTCATAGCCGGCCTCCTCTAGGCTCGTGCATCCGCCGCATCCCTCCGGCCTCCTCCAAACTCGCCATGTCCCTCTAGCCTCCTCCAAACCCATGGCACCCCTCTAGCCTCCTTTGAACTCGCCATGTCCCTCCGACCTCCTCCGAAGCCGCGATGTCCTTCCAGCCTCCTCCGAACTCATGGTGACCCTCCGATCTTCTCACTCCCAGGCTGAACTTGAGCAACCCCCCGTAGATCTCCTCTCTCGCTCGCATCCATTGCATCCCCGATCGATCTCCCCTCTGCCTACAGATCTCCTCTCTTGCCTACAAATCTCCTCTCTCGCCTGCGCCTGTCGCATCTTCGATTGATCTCCCCTCAACTTGTAGATCTCCTCTCTCCCCAGCCAATCTCTTCTCTTGCCCGCACCCAACGCATGACCTCCCATCCAGCCGATCTCCTCCCTACGTGCCGATCCCCTTCTCTGCAATTCTGAATGGTAGCTAGAGTCGGTCACAGTGCCACTGATCTTCTTCTTCCGTGGTCCTGGGCATGGCCCGAACCCATCATGGCATTGCCAACCTTCTCCTTCCCCACTCTCCTGGGCATGGCCCGTAACAACTCCGACCTTCTTCTCCCTCTTAATCTCGATGGCTCCGACCTTCTTCCCCTACGCCCGGGTGCATTTGAATCCATCGCAGTAACCTGCAGTGGTGCCGAGGTCCTCCATAGCGATCTCAAGTGCTGCCAATCTCCAAAAATAATAATAATAATAATAAAGAAGAAAAAAAAGAAGAAAGGAAGAGACCAGCCAGCCGATCCTCTTTCCCCTATGCTCGCGCATCCCGATGTCCTCCCCGTTGCTGATCTTCTTTCCTTGCGCCCAGGCATAGCTAAAGTCCTCTCAATGATGCTAACCATCTCCCTTGTGCATCCAAGTGCGGACAAACCTACCACAACAATGCTGAGGTCTGTGCACCTCTAGCGCAGTTGAACCCACCATCAAGCGGCCCTCGAAGTCCTCGTACATGTGGTGCCAAAGTCCTCACAAGACTTGAGCACTCCCAACATGGCTGAGGTCCCCCCATGCACCGAGATCTATGCGCTTTGAGATCGAAGTCCCTGCATGTGCATTAATTCGACCTTTTCTGAAGTCCTCCCATATGAATCTTATATCATACTATGCCGGAGCTCACTTGGAGCAACCCCCAAGCCACCCACAAAATGCTACAATCTCGGTATATGGTCTTGTGAATTTCACCCACCAAAGCCAAGTTAAAATAAAAAAGAAGAAGAAGAAAAAGAAGAAGAAGATAAAATTTGATTTGAATCAGGATGGTCAAACAGAACCCGAGATCTTCCAAATAGAGAACTCATGGTAAAAGACTTTCAAAGTTCTATCCATTATTATTTTTCTTTTCTTTTTCTTTTTTACAGGACTATAGGATGCCAAAATCATGGCCGAACTCAAAGCCAATTAAGATTAAGTTTACGAAATTAAAGCTGAAGCTGATGTTATAATCCAAACCAATCCAAGGTCAAGCTTAAGACCAATCCGAGGTTAAGTTCAAGATCCATCTGAGGTGCAAGCAAAACAAGTCTAGGATAAAGATCATATAAATCCAAGGTCAATAGAAATCCAACCTCAATAAGCTGAGCTCACGAAAAGATTAATCCGAGGTCAAAACCTAAGCCAAGCTGAAGTTAGATCTCAAACCAATCCAAGGTCAACCTCAAGATCAATCAAAAGTCAAGTTCAAGTTCTATCCAAAGTGAAAGCAAGACAAATCCGAGGCAAAGATCATACAAGTCCGAGGTTTGTATAGGTTCAAGCTCAAAAGACTGAGGCCAACAGAAATTTAACCTTAGTAAATCGAGCTCAAAAAAAAAAATTGAGGTTAAAGCCAAAGCCAAGCTGAGGTCTAATTCAAGGCCAAGCTAAGGTCAAAATCAAGGATAAGCTTAAGTATGAAAGGTTACTACTGAGCTTTTTATGAAAGATTCTAAAGGCTCAATACTTACTGTGGAGCGGACTTCTTTTAAGAGAAAGTCTTTTAGGAAGAAGAAGAAGTTCGTGAAGAAGCATAAGATGGATGGTGGAAAGAAAAAGAAGATAGAGCTGAAGAAGAAGGTCGTTGATAAAGAAAAATATTTTCATTGCAATGCTGACGGCCATTGGAAGTAGAACTACCCTTTTTACCTGGCCAGCCTGAAGAACAAGAAGGAGATAGGTTCTTTTGGAGGTATGCTCATTATAGAATCTAATCTTACGATTTCTTCTGCATCCAGTTGGATGCTTGACTCTGATTTTAGTACTCACTTGTGCACTTCTATGCAGGATTTTGAGGATAATAAAAGGCTAAGGAATGGTGAGATGATCTGAAGCATTGAAAATGATGCAAGAGTTGCTGCTGTGGCCATGGGATCCTATCCTCCATGATTATCATCAGGATTAGACTTAGTACTTATGAATTATTTTTATGTACTTGCAGCAAGCAAGAATTTGATTTTTATTTCATGTTTAGCACAAGAAGGCTATGTAATTAGTTTTCTTAAGGATCATTGTAATATTCTTTATGAAAAAAATAAAATTACAAGTGATTTTCTTATAAATAGTCTCTATCAGTTATATATTACTATTTCTATTTTTAATATCGAGCAAAATATGAATGCCATAGGATCAAAGTGACCTAGGGATAGTCTAAATGATAGGTATTTTTGGCACCTTAGGCTAGGTCATATAGCTGAAGACAGGATTAACAAATTGAAGAAATTCGGGCTGTTGAGTCCATTGACTTCTGAGTCATATTCAATTTATGAATCATGTTTTCATTGCAAAATGATCAAGCTTCCTTTTATGGGATATGGGGAAAGGGCCACAGACATGCTTGTCCTAGTACATACTGATGTATGCAGCCTATTTGATATGCCAGTCATGGATAATTACATCTACTTCATCATCTTTATCGATGATTTATCTCAATACGGGTATGTGTATTTGATGCGATACAAGTCTGAAGCTTTTGAAAAATTCAAGAAATTCAAACTCGAAGTAGAAAAATAAATAAAAAAATTTATTAAGATTCTTCGATCAGATCGAGGAGGCGAATACCTTAGTTGAGAATTTCTAGATTATCTTAAGGATAATGACATAGTCTCTCAATGGACTCCACCTGGAATATCTCAACTCAACTGGATTTCAGAATGGAGAAACTGGACCCTATTATATATGGTTTGATTCATGATGAGCTTCACAGACCTTCCTAAATTTTTTTGGGGATATAGTCTATTAACCACCATATATCTATTCAATAGGGTTCCATCTAAAATGATTCCTACCACACCGTATGAGATATGGCATGGTAAGAAATCAAATCTGAGTCATCTCAGAATTTAGAATTGTCTGGCCCATGTTAAGAGATAACAAACGGACAAGTTAGAGTCTAGATCCTTTGGAGCTCAGTTCATAGGATATCCTAAAAAGTCATTAAGATATTTTTTCTATCTTCCAAAAAATCATAATGTGATTGTGAGTCGAGATGCCATCTTTCTTAAAAAATAGTTTATTCAAGATGGTGGTATTGAAAGATAGATTAGGCTCGAGGAGAAAGTCTCCTAAGAGCCACGAGCTAAGGAATCTATGGAACCTAATCAGATTGAGTTAGTCCAATCACTACCTCATCCACCTCATAGATTAAAAAGAATTTTTTGTCTTCCTGAAAGATACTTAGGTACTATTTCAAAGGACGTAGAAAAAATATTCCTCATAGAAAAAGGGGTTCATGGTGATGATCCCAAAATCTATGACGAGATGATATCAGATATCGACTCCAAAAATGATTAGAGGCAGTGAAGCTAGAGATTGACTCAATGCGCTTGAATCAAGTCTGGACCTTAGTAGATCCACCTGAAGGTATAGTACCTATTGAATGTAAATGGATCTTCAAGAGAAAGATAGGTGTCGATGAAAATGTAGAGACATTCAAAGCAAGGCTCATAGCGAAAGAATATAGTCAGCGCGAAGGCATTGACTATCAGGATTCTTTTTCGTTAGTAGCCATGCTCAAATCCATCCGCACATTGCTTGCTGTTGCAGTCTGTTTCGATTATGAAATTTGGTAGATGAACGTAAAAATGATGTTCTTAAATGGATATCTTGAGAAAGATATCCATATGGAATAGCCACTGGGTTTCACATCTAGTGATACTGATCATAAGGTCTGCAAGCTGCAAAGGTCCATATATGGACTTAAGCAAGCATCTTGGAGCTGGAATGCTCATTTCAATGATGTGATCAAATCATTTGGATTCATTAAGAATGAGGAGGAGCCCTATATTTTCAAAAAGATCAGTGGGAGTGCTGTTGTCTTTCTCATGCTGTACGTGGATGACATCCTTCTTATTGGGAATGATATTCCTATGTTGACTACAGTCAAAATTCTCCATGAAAGACCTAGGAGAAGCATCTTTTATTCTAAAAATTAAGATCTATAGAGATAAACCAAATAGGATACCGGGTCTCTCACAGAAGATGTACATAGAAGAGGTGCTAAAGAGGTTTAGCATGAAAAACTCTAAAAGAAGATTGGTATCCTTCAGACATGGCATTCATCTCTTCAAGAAGATGTATCCCAACACACCTGAGAAGATTGAATGCATCAGCAAGATCTCTTATGCTTCAACAATAGGAAGCCTCATGTATACCATGCTATATATACGATCTGATATTACCCATGCTGTGAGTGTCATGAGCAGATATCAGTCGAATCCAGACGAAGAGTACTAGACTTCTGTGAAATGTATCCTTATGTACTTAAGGACTAAGGATATGTTTCTAATCTTTGGTAATGGAGAACTCCAGGTTCAGAGGTATATAGACTCAAATTTTATATCCGATATAGATGATCGAAAGTCGACATCTGAAAGTTTATTTATTTATAATGGTGGTGCTATCAGCTAGAAAAGTTTCAAGTAGATGGTGATAGCATATTTCATCATGGAAGCAGAGTACATCGATGCATCGGAAGCTGCAAAGAAGGTATTCTAGTACAAGAAGTTTATCGTAGAGCTTGGAGTGATGCCATCAGATGTCGTCCCTCTATACTGTAATAACAATGGCACCATAGCCCTAGCTAAGGAGCCGAGGTCTCACCAAAAATCCAAGCACATCGAGCGACGATCCCACCTCATCTATGATTACCTAGATAAGGGATACGTCGAGGTCAAGAGAATCGATACTGCAGATAATGTGGCTGATCTACTGACAAAGCCATTGAGCTAGTAGAAGATCGAAGCCCATCTTGAGAAGATGGGACTTAGATTTATAGCCAATTGACTTTAGGTCAAGTGAGAGTTTGTTAGATATGTGCCTTAGAAATCAGATTGGCTGTCACTTGTAATACACTTCTAAGAATAATTTTATAATTTTGACTATAAATTAATAAATAAATTATTTTTCTATCATAGTGTGTATTTAAAAGTATCTGTAATACATCCTTTGAGTTAATGATCATGATAATTCATATTTTCAAGAGTTGAAAATTTAAGACAGAAATTTTTAT
This sequence comes from Cocos nucifera, assembly GCA_006176705.1. Taxonomy (NCBI): domain Eukaryota; kingdom Viridiplantae; phylum Streptophyta; class Magnoliopsida; order Arecales; family Arecaceae; genus Cocos; species Cocos nucifera. The sequence goes on from QRFJ01000189.1 coordinate 1,458,799, forward strand.
AATTAATTCATAAAATGCTCTCGATCGTAGGATCATCACGAGGATGGTGATCGATCTAGAAGATTGGTGTATGATTGCTTTCTTAGAATAGACGTATCTTGAGTCTATAGTATGGAGACACCGAAGTGAGAGTACAGGTACTTATTGGAGAACGAGGGCACTAAGCGTGACCACCTCAAATAGTCATAAAGAAGTTTATCTTCTCGTTGATGACTGGCTCGATGCTGCAGTATGTCTGGTTCTTTGATCTGAGGTGCATCGATAGTTCACCTTGAGAGTGTTATAATTTGACTACACCATAACTCAGTCTTCTAGCTATTCATAATCTTGAGGTGTATGTTGGCTATAGAATCTTCATTATAGAAATTGGATTGTACCAATAGGAATCTATCTACCTCGGTAGATGATGAGTAGCCCTATAATAATCATGAGATTGAGTCCTTAAGCCTATGACTATGGTAGAGTGAAGATGATAGAAAGAGTTTCTATTAGGGTTTCATATTAGACTCGAATCGAATGATTAATTCATATGACGAACATTGGGTTTGACAAGTTTACCTTAACCCTAATCCTAGCGGGGCTCAAGATAGAAGAATTCAATCATATAGGTAACTGTATCGAGAGATTTGCTTTCAATTTTTATGGATTGCTATCATAAACTGTTAGATGTCACAGATAGATTTTGAGAGTAATTAGAATAATTTTGATGATCAATCATTCTAATTGTATGAATCAGAAAAGTTCTAGTCCATCGAAAGGTGTTTTGATGATGTCAATAATGGAGATTGCGATATATCTCATTATCATACAAAATTAAATCTAACTGGATTACACAAATAAGAGTTTGGATCTGGATGTCATCAATTGAGCTAATCCAGTTCGATTGATTTGGATTAGATTCAATCAGGTTCAAGGTAACATGCTAACACACGATTGAACCTGACTTTCTCCTTCTGAAATCTTTCTGATTCATCACAACTAAGTCAAATTTAATTTAACTCATTCTTGTATTTTGAATAGGTTTATTTTCATCTGACTAGAATAAGTTCAGGTTAGATTAATTATAGAAATTAAATTCATTTATAGTCAAATTGGACTAGGGTCAAAAGTTGACCTATTTGAGAGAATTAAGGGTCACCTGATCAGATGTTTCTAAAATTTTTTTAAAAAATTATTTTAATCTAATTTTTGGATATGTGATAGATAATGAATTATATATTGGGTATACCAAATTTTGTAATTTTTGAAGGTGTCTAGACTAAGTTATGATAGAGTTTGATTTGGATCAAACTCTTGAGGAAAGAGTCCTAAGCACAGTGGACTCTTCCTTATCTACTCATGCCGCCACCTTCTAGATTGATTTTTGATATGAAAATTAGATGGGATCTAAGGATTTTCATGGAGATCAATTTTAGGAATCTCAATGATCGAAAAAATGAGGATTTTGACCAAAAAGGGACTCTAACTTAGTGCTATGCTTTTATATAAGAACCCTTGTGCTAAGGCTCTTCATGTAGAAATATTTTTCATATCCAAAGGCTGTCATTCCAGATATTCTACACCACCTCTATCTTCTCTCTCCCTCTCTTCTATATGTCTAAAAAAGTTAGGCATAAATCTGAGAAGAAGATCTAATTAAATTTGTAAAGAATTCAGCATCTATATGATGGTGTTCGTGAGACGGACACGCTGCCTTCAGAAATTTTTTGAAGGACTTCCAGTTCAGATTCAGATATGATCTTTGGAGAAAGATTTACGAGGAGAAGACATCCAGATCCTTTCCAAGTGGATACCGTAGAGACTAGGCGTATACGTGGCTCCTTCCAGAATCTCAGGATTTATCATAATCATCATATGATAATCAGATTATCCAAACAAGATATGATATTAAATCTAATTTAATTTTTATTTTAATTTTTAATATCAGATCATCATGATCAGATCTGAGAACTCTTAGATTAGATTAGATCTTTTAGAATTTTTTTAAAAAATTTATCTCAGACCTAATTAGATCTACACGATCCTGCGGTGGAAAAAAAGGTTTTCCTTCACTATTGTTAGGAGATTTTTATGCATATCGAATACATTAGAATATGGGCTGATTGAAGGTCTTTAGAAGGCTAAGGCTGAGGTTCTATTCTAGGCTGAGCTTGAAGTCATCAAAAGAGGAAAGTCAGAGCACAATGTAGGTTGATTAAAGATTTTCAGAAGGCTGAGACCAAGGTCCTTTCTAAGGCCGAATTTGAAGTTATCAAAAGATGAAAGTCAAGATCTTCAAAAGACTAAATTGAAGGTCATTGAAGTCTGAGACCAAAGTCTAATCTCAGGCCGAACTTGAAGTTCCAAAATATGGAAGCCAAGATCTTCAGAAGGCTGAATTGAAGATCATTGAAGGCTGAGGCCAAGGTCCTAACTTAGGCCGAACTTGAAGTTATCAAAAGATGAAAACCAAAGTCTTCAAAAAGCTAAATTAAAGGTCATTGAAAGCTGAGGCCAAGATCCTATCTCAGGCCAAACTTGAAGTTATTAAAAGATGGAAGCCAAGGTCTTCAAAAGGCTGAATTGAAGATCATTGAAGGCTGAGACCGAGGTCTTATTTCAGGCCAAACTTGAAGTTATCAAAAGATGGAAGCCAAGGTCTTCAGAAGGCTGAATTGAAGGTCGTTGAAGGCTAAGGCCAATGTCCTATCTTAGGCCGATCTTGAAAAGGCTGAAGTTCTAATTGAAGATGTTCCAAGGGCTGAAGTTTTCACTCTTGACTTCAGGTTGTTAACTCATATAATTAAGAGATGGTTCTCCTTTTTCACGTGCCATGAGGGGACAATACCTGATACAATTCCTAAAAATGTTCTAGTGGATAAATAAAATATCTTTGACAACTCACTGCTCTCCCATGACTAACAACCCACGAGCCATCCTAATAAACTCCGGATCCTTCTATAAAAGAGAAAAAAGAGGGACCCTAAGGTACATAACTTCTCTCCAAATGTTCATCTTCTTCTTTCTGTTGAATGAAAAACTAACTTGAGCATCGGAGGATCCTCGTCGGAGTCAACTCCGGTCGAGAACTTTTCTTATAGGTATGGTCGCCTCCATCTCTCCGTCGTCTACTTGCCGTCATCATGCAACTTCGCCGACCCGACCTTGAGATGGATTTCCGTGCTAACACTCCCGATAGAGTAAAGTGATTGATTCACTGATTTAATGCTTTTACTAAAAGAAGTCAAATTCATGGTACCTACATTCTAGCAAACGAGATAATAGCCTACTCCAAAAGATCGAAATGCAAAGGGATTCTCTATAAAATAGATTTTGAAAAAGAATTTGATAGTATTTTTTAGAATTCTTATTCAATCTTCCAAAATTCAAAGGTTTTGGACTATAATAGCTCAAGTGGATAATCTCCTTCCCATAAAGCACAAGCTCTTCTATATTAATCAATGGCCAGCCAAGCAGGTAGTTTATTAGCAAATGAGGCCTAAAACAAGGTAACCCCCTCTCTCCATTGCTCTTTGTCTCGGTGGCTGACACACTTGACAAAATTTTGAGGCGAGCAGCAAATTAGAGTATCATCTCTAGTATAGGACCCCCTGACACAATGGGAGAATTTAGATGTTTGCAATTTGCTAACAATATACTACTACTTTACAATGCTGTGGAGGACCACATCCAATCACTAAAACTGATTCTCTACTCCTTTGAACTGCTAATTGGCCTCAAAATCAACTTCAATAAAACCAGCATGGTAGGATTAGGTGTATATCCAAAGCTCAAATGAAATCCTTCTCGCTATTGCTTCGATGTTAGGTAACAGATCTTCCCATTTTTTATCTTAATCTTCTTTTGAAGGAGTCATCTATGAAGCTTAGAGATTAGAGCTTTCTATTGGAAAAGGTGAAGAAAAAACTAGCAAGATGGAAATGACAAGTCCTTTCCGTTACCGGAACACTCATTCTCATCCACCATGTCCTTAGAGCTGTGCCAACATATTAGATGTCAGCATGAAACTTGATACCATATACTACAACTTTTATCGGGTGATCATGGGCCATGCAGCATAATTAAATACCTTGCAATTTGGTCATAGGTATGCAGACCAAAAGGAAATCTGGTGGCTTGGGTATCACAAACATTAGAATAGTCAATTGAGCATTGTTGGTGAAATGGTGGTTCAAATTTTTCTATCAGCAAGATGGACCATGGCGAGTTCTCATTCACAACCTATACTACTCTTAAAGATTGCCAGACGAGTTACCTGCCATCTTGTCTAGAAAGGCTTCACCATTTTGGAAAAGCATCCCTAAACAATGGGATTTGTTCATGCAATCCTCTATTCCCATACTCAGAAATGGCCATCAAATATTCTTCTAGCATGATATATGGAATTAGAATTAATCCCTAGCAGAAAGGTGCCCTAACTTTTTCTTTCCTTTTTTTTTTTTGATAAGGATCAATACATATCAATAGCTTAATTCTTTTGTGCCGATTAGTGGCTAGAAAACTTCTGACATTAATTGAATTACGCAACTACAATTGAACTCCAACATTTATGCTCATATTGGGTCACCGAGGTTATCAAACAATGTTGATAGTTAGAAATGAAAGTGAAGCTCATCCAAACATTGCTACTACTTCCTAAGCCATGAGAAGGTCTCATCGCACTTTAGGAGAATAATTTGGAGACCGCCCATTCTCAGGAAAGTAAAAGTATTTAATTGGTTGTGTTACGATGATAATTCTTACTATTGAGAATTTTTTTCATAGGTTGGAATCATAAAAGAAAGGATAGATGGGGGTGGAAATGGATGGTCTCTATCTATTATTTGATTCAAAAAATTTTAGAGAGGATGGATAAAAAAGAGGAATTATCTATACATCGGAGCCTACTATTTTGCATCCTCCCAAATTAGGGGAATATAAAAAAGGATGGATGAAGCATGTGAGAGATAGGATCTATATTGATAAAATTACTCTTATTAACTTGTGACAAAATCCTAGCACTAATGTATTTTTTTTTAATTTTTTATTATATTTTTTAATTTTACTTATACTATTGTCCAATACTCTTAAGTTTTACTACTAATTATTTTAGTTTTAGCATATACTTTCATAATTATAAGTAAATAATTAAAATTATTACTATTTTTTTAATATATATTCACTATTTTTAGTTAACTATTTATATAAAATTAAGTAACTATTTAAATTAAATTATAAATTATTTATTTATTTATATAAATAAAGTTATTAATATATCATTAATTTATAAGATTATTTATTAAATTAAATTAAATTATTTATATAATAATATATTATAAAATTATAATTTATATATTGTACCACTTCTTTAGTATAAATAAGTGTTATAAGTTAATAATAATAATAATTTTTTATAAAAAAATAATTTAATAAAAAAATCTACAAATATCATCCTTTCTTTCTTTCATTCCATCTATACTAAACAATACAGAGAATCATTCGTATATATCCTTTCATATTTTACCAAACATATGAAAGATTGAATGGAAGATCCATTCATTCTTTCTCCTATCCATCCTTCCGTCGGTCCATAGGATTAGAGAAGAAAGGTATTGCATGACCAGCATCATATCCATTATGCTCAAGTCATCCCGAAAAAAACTGGACCACCTGTTGTTATCCTATGATCATTCAAGATAGACATGTAGAGACCAGGATCACAGCAACAATGTATTTGACACCTGGAATAAATGAAGAGATTCTTGCTCTCAAAAGAATCAGGCAGAAGCACGCAATACTGTTGTCTCGATAGGTTTTCGGTGCATTTGGAAGGAATAAAACAACCGCATCTTCCAATTCTGGTAGCATCCCAACTTGTCAAGCACATCATCTTCTTGATATAAGACTGGAATTTTTCCTCACAAAATGCAGAGATGCAAAGCCTGGCAATTGTTTCAACTCACTCGGACATTAAATTTTAAGTTTGTGCGCCGAGATCCAAAGGAAAGTTTGAGCTAAAATGGGACAACCTTTAAGGGCATTTAGCCACATTTTAGTCTCAACGTGAGGATACTGCACCCAATTCAAGCCCGCGGCCGTGTTTAAACAGACGGATGATCACTCATAAGGGGCCCGCCTTGAAGTCAAAGATAAAATGCACTTTTTTGGGGAGATTGTATTACTAGCATATGTAACATTGGGGGACATTTTGAAGTTGTTTTGCATCTCCCTATTCCCCTTACTCATTTTATGTACTAAATAATATGTACCTAATATGATAATGCATTAGAGGAAGCAGCTTGCTTCCTCTATTTTTGAGAGGGCATTGCATATAGCATGCCTTGAAGTAAAAATCATTTCATAATTATGTTCTATTTTGTTTTTATGTATAAAATAGAAATCATCTTAGATAAAAGCCCTCCAATATTAGTACCACAAGCAGGTCGGGTTGGATCGGGATTGACACCATTCAAATCCAATCCTATCCAAATTAGGTAAAAAAAAATTACATTGAAATCTAATCTATTTCCATTTAGTCTAAATTAGTTAGAGTTTAAAAAAAAAAATTATTAATCCATCAAATTTCTCAGGTTAAAGGTCAAGAATAATGCACATTTAAATTATAACAATAAATATATAATTTGATTTTTTTAATCTTGTCATATACGCATTGTGCAATAAAATATCAAGACAATGTGTAGACATTATCAACCACTTACTCCATAAAGGATTTAGATAACAACTTTACATAGATTGTAATCAATAACATGAAATAATGATCACCACATTAGATTTAAGAATAATAGATAAGTTCAGCAAAATTGTAAAATGTATAGTATACTAATTTAAGTTAGGATCAAGGCACCCCTATATTTTTGAGAGAGAGATATGGAAGGAGACCTATTCAATCCAATTCATTTACCAAACAAGCCACAATTTTTCATGCATGCCTGATCCAAATAACTTCTGTTTGGGTTAGACCTATTTGTTTTGTCTCAAATCAACTCCGGATTGAAAATAGGTTAGTCAAATCCATTTGCAGCATGTAGGATTCATAATGGGTTGCACTTGGCTTAGCATCTCTAAAATTCTTATATATCGTCACAGGCCATCATGACCTAAGGCATACCAGATCTACAAGATATTGTGTGCAGTAACTAGGTGAAGATTAAAAATTCTCAAAACCATGCGGCAGCTTGGGTGGATAATCTAAGAAGACTTAGAAAGGCTCTTAAAGCTTGGTCCTTATCTAGAAGAATTTCAAACAAAGAAATCAAAGAGAAATTACTGCATGATGTGAGCAGCATTGATAGAAAGGAGGCGAATATGGACTTGTCGCCGGAGGAATTCAATGCTAGAAGAAGTCTTAAACAATCATTGGAGGAGATTTATCAAAAAGAAGAAATCTATTGACAAAGAGCAAAAATCAGTTGGCTTAAGGAGGGAGATAGGAACACTTCATTTTTTCACAAGGTTGCATTGGGAATGAAAGGAAGAAGAAACCATATATCTTCCCTCATGGATGAAGGAACTGAGTATCAAAATCAAGTGGATATTGCTTCTAAACTTCATTCCTGATTCAAGAATATGTTTGGAGTCTCATCAGCTCCTAAAATATCCATAAGTTGGAGCCTTCTATATGGTGATTTACTAATGGATCTAAGGGGGTGCTTGGTTGGGAGGAGTAGGGATTTGGAATTGGAATGAGAATAGATGACTCCCATTCCAACCACTTAGTTAGGAGGAGTTTCATTCCGATTTCGATTTCAGGATGGAATGGAAATGGCCCAATTTATCTAAAACTCAATCCCCACTCTTCTCTATGGATTCAAATTTTCATTTTCATTTTCATTTCGATTTCGATTTCGATCATGAATCAAATACTTCAGAGGATTAGGCCATTCCAATTCTGATTCCAATCTATTCCGACTCCCATTCCGATTCCGAGTCCAATCGTGAACCAAGCACCCCCTAAGTGATTTGGTTGGAGAGTTTACTTTGGATAAATCAAGAATGTTGTCTTCTCCTTTGAGGGGCTAAAATGCCGAGGACCGAATGAGTTCATTGTTGATTTCTTCAAGAATTTTTGGGATCTAGTCAGTGATGACTTGGTGGTTTTGCTATAGGATTTCTACAATGAATCTCTTGACCTATCAAAACTTAATTTTGCATCCATCTCCCTTATTCCTAAGTGAAGGAAAAACCTTGTTTCCCGAGTCAGGTTCGTTCAGATCTTGATTTGATCAAGAGAAATATTTCAAAGATTTTTTTTTTAAATCCAAATCAAATATGAGATTCTTCAAATCTAATTTTATCGATCAGATAAAATAAAAATAAAATAAATTAAATTAAATCTAATTTAATTATACCTTGTTATGGATAATCCTATTATCTTGTGATGATCCTGATGTTTGTCTGAGGTTCTGGATGTAGCCACACAAGCGCCTGGCCTCTATCGGTATCCACTCGAGCAGGATCTAGAGATCTTCTCTTTCTCAATCTGTGCTCCAAAGATCAGATCTGGATCTGATCTTAAAGATCTTCAAAACATCTTTTAAAGATCAACCATTGTCTCTTGCAGTAGTGCTGCCTTCTTCCTTTTCTGTCATCTTTCTATTACTTGGATCGCACCAAACTAGAGCCTAAAGCCTCTTGGGCATGGAGAGGAGAGAGAGAAGCAGAAAGTGGCATGAAGAAGGAGGGAGAGGGGCTATGTGGCATGGGTAAAAGAAAAAACTCTAAATCCTAGGCGCAGACAGGGTTTATATAGACCCTGCTGCGCCATGCTATGCCACATCATCCCGGCTAATCATGACTCTTTGTGTAATCAGATCTAAATCTGATTGATGGAATGATATCATCTGATTCAATTAGATTAAAGTCCCTTACAAACCTCCTTAGGTGGTGCCAAGACTGGTCAAAGAAGACTCTTTGGTGCCATCCAAGTAGAGAGCATAAAACAACCTGGAGTCCCATCTGTATGGGACTCCAGGCGTCATCCTCTTTAGGTGCACACCTTCTTAGGCATGCGCCCACTCCCTTTCTTCTTTTTAGCAGGAGGACAAAGCCCCATCTTCTCTTCTATGGGTGCATGACACATGGGCGGATGTCTAAGTGTCAAAGGTTAATGTTTGACCAAAGTCAAAAGATAAGATTTAGCAGATGACAAAAAATGGCAGGTGTTGTCTCAAATTTATTTCATAAATTAAGACAACCCTTTTCTAATCTGGACAAGCTCTAGTCAGACCAAGTAAAGATTTTTGAGTGAGTCCAAACATATTTGGCTCAGTCGAGACAACTTTTAATGATTGTTGAAGGAGAATATTAGGCTCAATCGTGTGCTAGCACGATTTTCTTGAACTTAATTGAATCTTATTCAAATCAATTAAATAGGGTTAGTCTAATTGATGATATCTAGATCTAAACTCTTATTTATGTGATCCAGTTAGGTTCAGTTCCGTATGGTAATGGGATATGTCATGATCTCTATCATCGATATCATCGAAACACCTTTCGATGGATTAGAACTTTTCTGATTCAGATAACTAATATGATCGATCATCCAGATCATTCTAATTGCTTCCAAAATCTACTAGTGACACCTACCAGCATATGGTGGCAACCCATCAAAATTGAAAATGAACCTTTTGGTGCAATTACCTTTGTGATTAAGTTCCTCTATCTTGAGCTCCGATCAGATTAGGGTTAAGGTGATATCGTCAAACCCTAATTTTTGTCATATGAATTAATCATTCCATTCAAGTTCGATGTGAAAATTCTAATAGAAACTCTTTCTATTATTTCACTCTGCCATGGCCATGGACTTATGGACTTGATTCTCATGATCATCATAGGGCTGCTCCTCATCTACTGAGGTAGATAGATCTCCTATTGGTGCAATCTAATTCCTACAATGAACATGCTATAGTCAACATACACATTAAAATTTTGAATAGCTAGGAGATCGAGTTATGGTGTAGTCAAACTATAACACCCTCAAGGTGAACTGTCAATGCACCTCAGATCAAAGAACTAGATACACCACTGCAGCTTCGAGCCAATCATTAATGAGAAGGTAGAGTTCCTCATGACTGCTCAAGGTGGTCACGCTCAGTACCCTCATTCTCTAGCGAGTATCTATACTCTTGCTCCAGTGTCTCTACACCGTAGACTCAAGACTCATCTATCCTAAAGAAGCGATCATACACCAATCTTTCGGATCAATCACCATTCTCATGATGATCCTACGGTCGAAAGCATTTTATGAGTCAATAATAAAAATTTATGTCTTAAATTTTTAACTCTTGAAAATATGAACTATCATTACCATTAACTCAAGGGATGTATCACAGACATTTTTAAATACACACTGTGATAGAAAATAACCTATTTTATTATTTATAGTCAAAATTATAATCTTGCCTTTAGATGTGTATTATAAGTTGTTGGAGATAAATTCCGCTCCCGCCGAAGTCGAGTCTGAAGCTTAGCCTAATACAGCTGGTAATCATGGAAGAGCTTCAATCGAAAATTCTCTTCCTAGCAGTCGAATTTATTCAATGGGTGAACTACTCAGCGGACAAACCTAGTCGAACTTCTCAGCGATCGAGCCTCAGCCGAACCTCTTCAGTCGACCAAAATTCTCAACAGTCGAACTTCTTTCGAACTCCTCTAGCAATCAAGCTTCTACGGAAGCCGAACCCCTTCCGAACTTCTTCAGCAATCGAGCTTCTATGGAAGTCGAATCCCTTACGGACTTCTCCAGCAGTCGAGCTTCTACGAAAGTCAAACTCTTTTCGGACTGCTCTAGCAGCCGAGCTTCTACGAAAGTCGAATTCTTTTCGAACTCCTCCTCCAGTCGGACTTTTATGGAAGCCAAACTCCTTACGGACTATTCCTTCAGACGGATTTCTACAGACGATCCTACTACTGAACGGTTATAATTATCATGATAATTATGATCATCATTTATCAAGTCAACCACGATCGGCATTTATCAAGTCAATCACGATCGGCATTTATCAGGATGATTACGACAGTCATTAATTAAGGTAGTTACAACTAGCTCTGCCTATAAAAAGGAATCCTCCAGATATGTTTTTTCTAAGCTTTCTAAGCTCTTTTTTTCGAAACTCTACCAAACTCCATATTGAGCACTCCATTTTTGTTGGCCAGAGCTAACTTGACTGTCGGAGGGTCCTATCAGAGCCACCAACACCGACTCCGGATGGAAACTTTATTTTACAGATCACCGAAGACAACCTCATCTTTCTCGACTCCAGCTCGATCCGACGTCAACCAAATTCTGCACCAACAGAATTGGCGCTAGAAGAAGGGCCCTCTGTTCTTGAGGTTCTCTTGATTCTTAAAGGAGTGCTCAGCAGCGACTTTTCTCTTCCCTCTCTAGATCTCCCTGTTCTTCAAAAAAAAAATGCTTCTTAGGAAAGCTTCGATCCGATGATCAATGACTTCTACAATCAGATCCCATCTAGATACATTAGTTTTCGCTTTCAGCTCCGGTAACTCAAGCTCCACCTACAGCCATAGTGGATCTGGAGTAGCTTAACCTATTGATGCAGCGGGTTTAGGGCCTCACCGAGATGATGCAGGCCACGCGGCAGCCTCCGACGATGACTCCACCAAGAAACCCACCATCAGGTTGTCGAAAATCGATCCTAAGGAAGAGCATTTGGGCTAGCATGTCCGTTGCCATTAGAAAGAAAAAATAGAGAGCAGAGGATCTAATTTTGGATCATGGTTCTCCTCCGGAGGAGACCTTCTCTATCTGTAGTCGAAAGTCCTCCAAAGTCTATGATCGAGACGACGTCCTCAATCACAAACTGCAGGAGTTGGACCGACGGATTGAGGAGCTCAGCCACGTCGCCCTAGCTCACCATGACGACGTCCGCACTGATCCTTCTTTTTCTCTCCGAATTATGCAAGAGCCCATTCCACCAAACTTCAAGCTTCCTCAACTTGAAAGCTACGATGAAACTTCTGATCCGATTGATCATCTAGAGGCCTTTCGGACCATGATGTTGCTTCACAGCGCACTAGACGCCATATTATGCCGAGCTTTTTCATCTATTTTGAGAGGGCAGCAAGAAACTGGTACTCGACATTGAAGTCAGGTATGACTTTCTCTTTTGACCAGATGAGCCATCAGTTCGTGGCTCACTTTATCAGCAGCCATCGTCCACACCGAGATTTGGATTTTTAGATGAATGTCAAGTAGAAGCAGGAAGAATCTATCCGAACTTATGTCACCCAAATTTAATACCACGGTATTGGAGGTCCGGGACCTAGACCAGTCGGTCACCATGGCCGCTCTCAAGGATAACCTTCAGAAGAATGACTTGCTGTTCTTCCTGGAGAAGAAGTATCCCAAAAACTTTATCGATCTGCTAGCCCGAGCAGAGAGATATGTCCGTGCGGAAGAAGCCTTTAAATTGAAGGACGAAGAAGTCGCAGGAGAGCAGTGGACGGACGAGTCTAATAAATCTGCCATCGATGGAGGGCCGAGTGAAGTTCGACCGTGCTCACGGACTCCCCCAGGACGCAAGCGAGCCCGAACTCCTCGAGCTCGTCATCAAGGAAGCCCTGATAAAAGGGTGTGAAGAAGTCCTCCTCTCAGAAGGTTCCACAACTACGCCCCCCTCAGTGCTTCTAAGGCTCAAGTTCTGACGGAAATTAGGAACCAGCTGCCAAGACCAAAAGAATTATGATCTCTCCTAAACAAGCACGATCGAAACAAGTACTATCTCTATCATCGCAACCACGACCACGACATTGAAGAATGTGTTCAGCTCCGAGAAGAAATCGAGGAGCTCATCAGGAGAAGCCAGCTAGGTCGGTTCCTTGGACGTCAGTCTGAAGTAGGAGAAGATCGATCAAGGGCATTGCCATAACTAGAACCACCAATGATGGTCAAGGGCGGAACAACGGTAAGGAGCTCGGTGCTGCCATAGCTAAGATCAAGGGTCATGCTGCCTAGCCAGAGACCCGTATGGCCATCGACATCACGTGCCCCTGGGAGGAGCTTGGTACTTCGACAATCTATCATCTTCAGTATCAAAGCTTGCACCATTGAGAGGAGCTTGCTCCACCCCAATTATGTGATGACATGTGGAAAAACTATGTAAAAACTATGCAAAAACCATGTGATGATAGGCTAAAAACTATGTCAAAAAATTCTTTTCTATGCAAAATTAACTATGCAAACACTATGTGATGATAAGAAAGAAGCAGTCAATAGTGACCGTATTAGGAACAGGAGGAGAACCTCGTCCTAACATGAGCCAGTCAAAGTCCTTCAATCTCGATTAGAGATAAGATCTCTCCCGAGCGACCGCGCCAACCTCGGCTAGAGATAAGATCTCTTCCGAACGCCCGAGCTTCAACCTCGGCTAGAGATAAGATCTCTCTCGAGCGACCGTTGCCAACCTCAGCTAGAGATAAGATCTCTCCTGAGCGCTGAGTCAACCTCGATTAGGAACAGGAGGAGAACCTCATCCTAACACGAGCAACAACCTCGGCTAGAGATAAGATCTCTTCCAAGCGACCGGCCAATCTCGATAGAGATAAATGAGCGATCGAGTCAATCTCGGCTAGAGATAAATCGCGAGCGAATCAATCTCGGTAGAGATAAGATCTCTTTCGACGCGACCGCGCCAACCTCGGCTAGAGACAAGATCTCTTCCGAGCACTCGAGCTTCAACCTCGCTAGAGATAAGATCTCTCCCGAGCTTCGAAGGCCTCATTCATTTAGGACGAGATGGAGGGAGAGGCCCTATCAACGGCCCTTATGTGCCCCCATAGCCCGTTAGAAATAGGAGGAGAACCTCATCCTAACACGAGCAAAGTCGAAGGCCTCATTCATTTAGGACGAGATCGGGGGAGAGGCCCAGACAACGGCCCTTATGTGCCCCCACAGCCCATTAGGAATAGGAGGAGAACCTCCTCCTAACGTAAGCAAAGTTCGAAGGCCTCGTTCATTTAGACGAGATGGGGAGAGAGGCCCAGACAATGGCCCTTATGTGCCCTCATAGTCCATTAGAAACAGGAGGAGAACCTCATCCTAACGTGAGCAAAGTCGAAGATCGAGTCTCAAAGTCTACAACAACCTCAGCTGCAAGAGATAAGATCTCCCCTAAGGATCTAGGCCAACCTCGGCTGCAGAGATAAGATCCTCCTTCGAAAGTCTACAACAACCTCGATTGCAGGAGATAAGATCTCCCCTAAGGGTCCGAGCCAACCTCGGCTGTAGGAGATAAGATCTTTCCCGAGTGCCCGCAACAATCTCGGTTGTAGGAGATAAAATCTCTCCTAAAGGTCCGAGCCAACCTTGGCTGCAGAAAATAAGATCTCCCCCGAGTGCTCGCATCAACCTCGGCTGCAGAAAATATCCATTAGAAACAGGAGAAGAACCTCATCCTAACATGAGCAAAATCAAAGGCCTTGATCATTTTAGATGGGATGAAGGCCTCGAAGATGGCCCCATTGTGCTCGACAACAACAGAAGACAAGATCTCCATTGAGCTTCAACTATATTTTCAACCTCGATTGGAGATAAGGTGCAGAGCCGTGAAGAGGACTTCGGCAGTCGCCTTTTTGTACTCCCTTCCTTCGAGTCTCGAACTTGGGAGTAGGAGAATTATTATTAGGGATAAATTTTGCTCCCACCGAAGTCGAGTCTGAAGCTTAGCCTAATGCAGTTGGTAATCATGGAAGAGCTTCAATCAAAAATTTTCTTCCTAGTAGCCGAATTTTTTCAGTGGCCGAACTACTCAGCAGACAAACCTAACCAAACCTCTTAGCAGCCGAGCCCCAGCCGAACCTCTTCAGCTGATCGAACTTCTCAACAGCTGAACTTCTTCCGAACTCCTCCAGCAACCAAGCTTCTACGGAAGCTGAACCCCTTCTAAACTCCTCCAGCAATCGAGCTTCTACGAAAGTAGAACCCCTTACGGACTCCTCCAGTAGTCGAGCTTCTATGGAAGTCGAACTCCTTCCGAACTCCTCCAGCAGTCGAGCTTCTATGAATATCAAACTCCTTTCGGACTCCTCCAGCAGTCGGACTTCTATAGAAGCTAAACTTCTTTCAGACTCCTCCTCCAGTCAAGCTTTTATGGAAGTCAAACTCCTTACGGACTATTTCTTCAGACGGATTCCTACAAGCGATCCCACTACTGAACGGTTACAATTATCACGATAATTATGATTGTCATTTATCAAGACAACATGATCGGCATTTATCAAGTCAATCATGATCGACATTTATCAGGATGGTTATGATAGTCATTAATCAAGACAGTTACAATAAGCTCCGCCTATAAAAGGGATCCTCTAGATACATTTTCTCTAAGCTTTATTCTCCTTCTTAAAACTCTGCTGAACTTCACACTGAGCACTCCATTTCTGTTGGTCAGAGCTAACTTGACCGTCGGAGGGTCCTACCGAAGCCACCAATATCGACTTCGGATGAAACTTTATTTTGCAGGTCACCGGAGGCGACCTCATCTTTTTTGACTCTAGCTCGATCCGACGTCAATCAAATTCTACACCAACATAAGTGTTAACCAATTTTAACTTCTAGGGCACACATATCTAACAAACTTTCACTTGATTTAAAGCTAATTGGCTACAAATCTAAGTCTCATCTTCTTAAGATGGATTTCGATCTTCTACTGGACCAACAGTTTTATGAGTGGATCTGCCGCATTGTCTGCGGAGTTGACTCTCTTGACCTCGATATAACCTTTCTTGAGATAATCGTGGATGAGATGATATCGCTGCTCGATGTGCTTGAATTTTTGATGAGACCTTGACTCTTTAGCAGGGGCTATGGCACCATTGTTATCGCAGTACAGAGGAATGGCATCTGATGGCATCACTCTGATCTCTACGATGAATTTTTTATTTCAGAATACCTCCTTCATAGCTTCTGATGCAGCGATGTATTCTGCTTCCATGGTGGAATCTGCTATCACTATCTGCTTAAGACTTTTTCAACTGACAGCACCACCATTACACACAAATAAACTCTCAGATGTTGACTTTCGATCATCTATATCAGACATAAAATTTAAGTCTGTATACCTCTGGACTTAGAGTTCTCCATTACCAAAAATCAACAACATATCCTTAGTTCTTCTCAAGTACTTAAGAATATATTTCACAGAAGTCCAGTGTTCTTTATCTGGATTCGACTAATATCTGCTTATGACACTCACAGCATGGGCTATATCAAATCGTATACATAACATGGCATACATGAGGCTCCCTATTGCTGAAGCATAAGGGATTTTGCTCATGCATTCAATCTCCTCTGGTGTGTTGGGACACATTTTCTTGGAGAGATGAATATTATGTTTGAAGGAAACCAATCCCCTCTTAGAGTTTTTCATGCTAAACCTCTTTAGTACTTCCTCTATGTACATCTTCTGTGAAAGACCTAGCATCCTATTCAGTCTATCTCTATAGACCTTAATTTCTAGAATGAAGGATGTTTCTCCTAGGTCTTTCATGAAGAATTCTTTGGACCATCATATTTTAACTGTGGTTAACATAGGAATATCATTCACAATAAGGAGGATATCATTTACGTATAGTACGAGAAAGACAATAGCGCTTTCACTGATCTTTTTAAAAATACATGGCTCCTCCTCATTTTTGATGAAACTAAATAATTTGATCATATCATTAAATCGAGTATTTCAGCTCCGAGATGCTTGCTTAAGTCTATATATAGACCTTTGCAGCTTGTATACTTTGTGATCAGCATCACTAGATGTGAAACCTAATGGCTATTCCATATAGATATCTTCCTCAACGTATCCATTTAAGAATGTCATTTTTACGTCCATTTGTTATATTTCATAATCAAAATAAGCTATAACAGCAAGCAATGTGCGGATGAATTTTAGCATAGCTACTGACGAAAAAGTATCTTGATAGTCAATATCTTCATACTGACTATAATCTTTAGACACTAATCTAGCTTTGAATGTCTCCATATTTCCATCCGCACCAATCTTTCTTTTGTAGATCCATTTACACCCAATAGGTACTATACCTTCTGGTGGATCTACCAAGGTCTAGACTTGGTTTGAGTGCATCGAGTCAATTTCTGACTTCATTGCCTCTAACCATTTCTCAGAGTCGATATCTGATATCGCCTCGTTGTAGGTTTTGGGATCATCACCATGAGCACCATTACCTATGAGGACATTTCTCTACTCTCTGAAATAATACCTAAGTATCTTTCAGGGGGAGGAAACTCTTTCGATCTAGATGTGGAGGTAGTGTTCTTATTGGCTCAACCTGATTTGGTTCCACTTGTCCTTAGCTCGTTCTGCTTGTGAGACTTCTCATCAAGCTTAATCTGCTTTCCAATGCACTATCTTGAATAAACTGATTTTCAAGAAATATGGCATGTCGACTCACAATCACATTGTGGTCTTCTGGAATGTAGAAATAGTATCCTAATGACTCTTTAGGATATCCTATGAATCGAGCTCTGAAGGACCTAAATTCTAACTTGTCCGCTTGTTGTCTTTTGACATAGCCGACAACCCAAATTCTGAGATGACTCAGCTGGTTTCTTACCGTGCCATATCTCATACGGTGTGGTAAGCGGTTTAGAGGGAACCCTATTCAGTAGATAAATTGAAGTTAACAATGAATGTCCCTAAAGAATCAGGAGGTCTGTGAAGCTCATCATGGATCGAACCATATCCAATAGGGTCCGATTTCTCCGTTCTGAAACCCCGTTGAGTTGAGGTGTTCCTGGTGGAGTCCATTGAGAGACTATGCCATTTTCCTTAAGATAGTCTAGGAATTCCCGGCTAAGGTATTCACCTCCTCGATCTGATCGAAGAACCTTAATGGGTTTTCCAGTTTGTTTTTCTACTTCATGTCTGAATTCTTTGAACTTTTCAAAAAGCTTCAGACTTGTGTCTCATAAGATACACATACCCATACCTAGACAGATCATCGGTAAAGGTAATGAAGTAGACAAATTGCCTCTAGCGGCACATCAAATGGGCCGCACACATCAGTATGTACTAGGGCAAGGAGATTGTGGCCCTCCCATTCAACAAAAGAGTTTAGCTTTTGGCTTGAGACAGACCATAAGTTTGGATATGATCAAAGTCAATGGCTCATAGCCATTTTCTCAATTTGTTAACCTATTTCTGTTATATGACCATTCAGGTGCATAGATATCTGTCGTTTGGCTAGTCCTGGTCGTGTTGGCATTCAGATTTTTGCTCATATTAAACAGTACATATTAGCACTGATAGACATATAAGGAACATTTGCAATTTTTTTCTTTCATAAAGAATGTTACAATGGTCATTAAATAGGTAATCACATAGCATCTTGCTAACATGAAAATAAAAATTAAATTCCTACTTGCAGCCATGGTAACATAACAACACTTCCCCTAAAGTACTTAAATCTTAAAACGCCAGCGAAGCGGTAGTTGAAACTGGGTCAAGATTTATCGGAAATGCGTACAGCAGCAACTTCTTCTGCTCCATTTTCGATGTGTACGATTCATCTTCACCATCCCTCAGCCTCCTGGATTCCTCAAGACTTCCGCATTAGAAAGCATAAAATGAGCACTCTAGAAGCAAGAGTCAAGCATCCTAACTGGATGCAAAAAAAAATCGTAAGTTAGATTACAATAACAAGCATACCTCCAATAAGGACCTGTCTTCTTCTTATTCTTCAGGATGGCCAGGTATAATACGCGACAGTTTGAAGCGAACAAATACTGGAATTTCTCGGATCAGGTTTCGTTCAGATCAATCGAACTCAAGCAGATACTTTTAAAAAAATTTTCTCTTAATCTCAATCAGATCTTGATATATTTCAGATCTGATTCTTATTATTTTAATAAATAAAATAAAATAAGATAAATTAAATTTAATTTAATTTACCTGATTTGGGTAATCCTATTACCCTGTAGATGATCCTGATTGCAGCGGAAGGTTCTGGATCTAGCCACGCAAGCGCCTAGCCTCTATCGATATCCACTCGGGTTGGATCTGGAGATCCTCTTCTTCTCTATCATACCTCCAAAAATCAGATCTGGATCTGATCTGGAGGATCTTCAAAACTCTTTTAAAGATCTGCAGTCGTCCTTTTGCAGCAGCGCAGCCTTCTTGATTTTGATCGCCTTTCCTTGATCTGAATCGCACCAACCTAAAGATCCAAAACTACTTTTGGACGTGGAGAGGAGAGGGGAGAAGAGACTTGGCATGAGGAAGGAGGGGGAGGCAGCCTTGGGGCATGGGAAATATTCAATTAGAATTAGGAGTTGGGCGCAGGGTCTTATTTATAGACCTGTCTTGTGATCCAACTCTCTTCCTCTCAACCAATCACAACTCTTTTGTGAAATCAGATCTAAATCTGATTGGTGGAATAGAGTCCCCTGGATTCCTCCTTAGAGGATGCCTAAGACCAGTCAATGGATTCTTAGAGAACTCTGGAATCCAAAAAAGGAGTGGAGTCCCAACAAAGGACTCCTGGCGCCTCCAACTTGGGCACACGCCAAGGGTGGCGTGCGCCCTCTTTGCCAGGTTCTGGCAGGGGGACAGGCCCCCACCAGCTCTCCAATAGGTGCATGACATGTGGTCAAAAGTCAAAGGGTCAATGGTCAACGTTTGACCAGTCAAAGGTAGACTTTTGACCAAAGTCAAAGAACAAGAAATGGCAGGTGACCAAAAATGGCAGGTAATGTCTTACAAAATAAGACAACCTATTCTGACTTGGACAACCTCCAGTCAGACCATATGAAGGCCTCTGATTGAGCACAAACTCCTTTGGCTCAGTCAGGACAACTTATTTATGATAGTAAAAGAAGAACGTTAGGTTCAATCGAGTGCTAGCACGATTTCCTTGAACCTAATTGAATCTCATTCAGATCAATTGAACTGGATCAGTTCAATTGATGATCACCAGATTCAAACCCTTGTTTGTGTGACCCAGTTAGGTTCAGTTCTGTATGGTAATGGGATATGTCATGATCTCTATCATCGACATCATCGAAACTCCTTTCGATGGATCAGAACTCTTCTGATTCGAACAGCTAGAATGATCGATCATCTAAATCATTCTAATTGCTCCCAAAATCCACCAGTGACACCTAGCAGTATATGGTGGCAACCCATCAGAGCTGAATGCGAACCTCTTGGTGCAGCTACCTGTGTGATTAAGTTCTTCTATCTTGAGCCCCGATCAGATTAGGGTTAAGGTGAACTCGTCAAACCCTAGTCTCTGTCATATGATGTAATCATTCGATTCAAGTCCAATGTGAAAATCTAAATAGAAACTCTTTCTATTATTTCACTCTGCCATGGCCATGGGCTTTCTGGACTTGATTCTCATGATCATCATAGGGCTGCTCCTCTACCACCGAGGTAGATAGATTCCATCTTGATGCAATCCAGTTCCTACAATGAACATGCTATAGCCAACATACACCTCAGGGTTCCATATGGCTAGGAGACCGAGTAATGGTGTAGTCAAACTATAACACCCTCAAGGTGAACTGCCGATGCATCTCAGGTCAAAGAACCAGACACACTACTGCAGCATCGAGTCAGTCATTGACGAGAAGGTAGACTTCCCTAATGACTACTCGAGGTGGTCACGCTCAGTGCCCTCGTTCTCTAACGAGTACCTGTACTCTCGCTCCGGTGTCTCCACACCGTAGACTCAAGACTCATCTACTAAAGAGAAGCGATTGTACACCAACCTTTCGGATCAATCACCATCCTCGTGATGATCCTATGGTCGGAGCTTTTATGAGTTAATAATGATTATTCATGTCTTAAATTTTCAACTCTTGAAAAGTAGGACATTCTGGGCACACATATTCTGTATTGTACTACCCTCATACAATAACTGTCCTAGTTCTAGCGCCGTAATCTTTTGTTGCAAGGAGATCTGTGGCCCTTCCCCATGTCCAACAAAAGGGAGTTTAGTCATTTTGCCTTGGAGACAAGTTATAAGTTGGATATGACTCGAAAGTCAATGGACTCAATAGCCATTTTTCTCCAATTTGTTGATCCTATCTTCTGCTATATGACCTACTTAGGTGCCATAAGATAGTCTATCGTTTGGACTATCCCTAGGTCCATTTGGTCATTTTTGCTCGATAGTTAGAACAGGTTACATCAATATGTAGCTGATAAAGATATTAATAAGAAAATCATTTGCAATTTTATTTCTTTCATAAGAATGTTACAATGGTCCTTAAAGAGGTAATCACATAGCCTTCTGTGCTAAGCATGAAAATAGAAATCAAATTCCTGCTAGCTGTAGGCACATATAAACAGTCTTTCAAAACTAAAGTCTAAACTAGAGGGTAATCGAAGAGGATAATGTTTCCATGGCTACTACAGAATTTCTTGCTCCATTTATCGATGACGTAAGATCATATCTCATCCCTCAGCCTCTCTGTATCCTCAAGACCCTGCATGGAAGTGCATAGATGAGCACTAGAACCAGAGTCAAGCATCCAACTGAATGTAGAAGAAATCATAAGATTAGACTCAATAACAAGCATACCTCCAGAAAGACCTTCCTTCTTGTTCTTCAGGATGGCCAGGTAGGTAGGGCAGTTCCATTTTCAGTGGCCATCGCTGTTGCAATGGAAACACTTTTCTTTGGCAGTGGCTTTCATCTTCGGCTCTGCCTTCTTCTTCTTTGCTCCTTCCATCTTTTGCTTTTTCACAGACTTCTTTTTTCTTTTCATAAGACTTTCTTTTGAAAGAATTTGTTCCATAGAAAGACTGAGTCTTTAGAACCTTTCATAGAAAGCTCAGCGGTGACAGCATATTCATTAATTCGGGCAGAAATTTGAAAGTTTATGCATTATGGTTATTCATCGATGATTGCCATATGCTCAAATCA